>OU898276.1:58822926-59433909 GCA_918026665.1 Diabrotica balteata | reverse complement strand
TACACGAAGAAGAAGCAGATGAAGTAGACATCGAAATTTCAAAAGAACCAACATTAGAGGAATTGGATGAAGTAATACAGAGAAGCAAAAATGGAAAAGCCCCTGGTAAAGATGGAATTATTATGGAACTAATAAAATACGGGGGAAGGGAACTAAGAGGAAAAATACTGGCACTATTGAAAAAATATATGGAAAGAAGAGAAAATGCCAGGGGACTGGGAGGTAGGACAGATCATAACAGTACATAAAAAGGGAGACCAACAAATCTGTGAAAATTATAGAGGAATAACATTACTAAATACAACATATAAAATATTGACATCAATAATAAAAAAGAGGTTATCAAAGATCACAAAGAAGACAGTAGGACAGTACCAATGTGGATTCACAGAAGGAAGATCTACAATAGATGCAATACACACAATAAAACAAATAATGGAAAAAGCAAACGAGTATAAATTAGAATTGGAAATGTTATTCATAGACTTCAAACAGGCATTTGATTCAATTAAAAGGAACGTATTAATAATAGCACTTAAAAAATTAAAAATGTCACATAAACTCAGAAAATTAATAGAAATAACAATAAGACGACTTATCAACAACGCTATTTAATCTAGCATTAGAATATGTACTGCGAAATATAAATAAAGGAAATCTCAGAACAAGAGGTGGTCAAATAATTGCATATGCAGACGATATTGCTATTATTGCAAAGAACAGAAAAATAATGAAAGAAATGCTTGAAGAAATAAGAGAGAAAGGGAGGTAATGGGGCTAAGATTAAATCAAGAAAAGACAAAAATATTAAGATTAGGGAAAAAACCAATGAAGAAAAAATCAAAATAGGAAGTTCTGAGTTTGAAGAAGTAGAATACTTCAAATACCTAGGAGTTACAATAAGTAAATCCGGAGAAAGGAAATCCGAAATAAAAGAAAAAATATTAGCAGCGAATAAAGCTTATTTTGCAAGCAAAAGATTACTTAAAAGCAAAACACTGACTAAAAAAAGTAAGATGAGCATTTATAACACCATAATTAGACCAATATTATTATATGCAGGGGAAACAATGACGATGGTTAAAAAAGATGAAGAAGACTTAAGAATAGCAGAGAGAAAGATTATGAGAACCATACTAGGACCAATCAGAACAGAGCAAAATGAATATAGAAGCAGAACAAATGCAGAAATTAAGGAAGAACTTAAGGAAGACATCGTAACTAAAATAAAGCAATGCAGAGTTAGATGGTTAGGTCACATTTGGCGAGCAGGCGATGAGGCAGTGACATACGCAATGATAGAATGGAATCCAGGAGGAAGAAAGAGAAGGGGAAGACCGAGATCAAAGTGGCTGCAAGAAGTTGAAGAAGACCTCCAAAGGGCAGGAGTCAGTGAATGGAGAGGAAGAACTAGAGACAGGAAAAAATGGAGAGATATTGTCAAGAAGATAAGATAAACAAAAAAGACTGATCCACTTAAGAAATAGGATCTAGAAAGCATTTGCGATTTAACCCCACACTGGGGTGTATAGCCATTATATGTATAATAGGTTTTTTGGTTTCCATTGCCAAAATGTAAAGGCAATTATTTTTGGAAAATGAAACATTTTCATTTTGTTATAAAGTTTATTCCTTTAAATTAAAGATTTTTCTCTTTACTGAAACTGTATATGTTACAGATTGTAAAAAAATGGAAGGTTGATGTATAAGTTAAAACAACTTAATTTTGTCGGCATCCATATTTTGACCCCCTTTTTAGAGCCTTTTTATTCTGTGCCGTCAATTTACTAACTGTCCAGTTTACATCAGAAAAAGAAATGTAAAAGTTAAGTAGTTTTGTAATGTAAACTGGACAGCATGGGAACAAAAATCTAAAAATGAACCTTGTTTGTAACCAAAATATATAATTAATAAAACAAATTAGTAATCAAATTAAAAAAAAACTCTACTTATTACTAAAAGTTTGCACAACCTTTCCATTTTTAATTTTGTGTCATAAATATATTATCCATTACATGTAGATAGCATATAAAATCTTTATACACAACAAGTAAATCGTTTAGTATGTTATATTTTATCTCTTAATGCATATCCTCGTTATAAGTTCTATCATGATCTCGTTATTGTTAGATTTTTGTCTCGACTGTTAATGACTGGTAAGTAATCAGATTGTGAATGAAAAATTCGTTACTGGTATTAAGAAAAATATCGTATTTTCTTAAGTATGTTCAAAATAAAATTTAAAATATAGAAATAAATGAGTCGTCTAAGTTAATCTGAAAGTAAAATGTAATTCATGGGTGAAAATATGTTCATTTTTGTTTTGTATTATAAAAGTTATTTTTGCTGTTTGCTGTTTTCTTTTATTGGAGATTGTTTGGAGATTTCGTCTGATATTTTTTATTACAAGCGCACAGAAGTGACCATAATGCAGTAAAAACAAAAGTGATTATTAATAATAACCAACTAGATGTATCTCAAATATTTTTCCAAACATCCCATGCACGAAAAAGCACCCAGTATTATTCAATGAAAATAATCTCATCATTAGTTGGCGCTACAGCCCTTCGTGAGCCTTCGCCTGCTTCAAAACATTCTTCCATCCTTCTCTATCGAGTGTCTGCCTTCTCCAGCCCCTCACTCCAATCTCCCTCAGATCTTCCTGTACATCGTCCGGATATCTGAGTTTAGGTCGCCCCCTTCTTCTTCTTCCGACCGGCCTGTTTAGCATATTTATTTTAGTGGGATCACTCTCATCCATCCGCACAACGTGGCCCACCCACCTTAGGCGGTTTATTTTGATGGTCTTCACAATATCTGCATCACCAAAAAGTCTATAGAGTTCAAAGTTATATCGCCTTCTGTTCACAGAAGACAGAAGAGAAACAGACCCTGTTCGTTTACTTCGCCATATATGGTCCTCAATACTTTTCTTTCAAAGACTCGTAGTAACTCTTCATCTCGGATCGTCATTGCCCATGTTTCCGATCCGTATGTGAGCACTGGGCGTATTATTGTTTTATAAAGTTTGCACTTTGTTGTTATTGACATACTTCTCGCTCTTAGTTGAGGGCCCAGGCCAAAATAACAGCGGTTATTCTTAGGTTAAGGGAGGATCGCTGAGAATGAAATATTAGAAAACGATAACATCAAGGAAAGCTTGGAAAACACAAAAATAACATAATTAACGCAGCAACAGAATCACTTAAGAAGACACAAGAGGACAGAATACCGAAGGAACTCCTTAAAAACGGAGAACCAGATCTGACCAAACAACTATTAAAACTTATCCAAAAAATAATAGAATAAAACTGAATTCCTCTAGAATGGAGATCAAGCATCCTGATACCTCCAAAAAGGGAGATGAATCGGATCTGAAAAATTACATAGGAATTGATTTATTCAATACAACACTAAAATGATAACACCAACCAAAGTAATAACATGTAAACTGAATTAATTTATAACACTAGCAAAAGAACAAGGTTTTAGGTGGGGAAGATCATGCACTGACGCTATATTTATAATTAGGCAAGTGCAAGAGAAATCATTAGAATACAACAAACTGGCATATCTATGTGTCGTGGACCTTACAAAGGAATTTGGCCGAATTATAATAAAGACGTTATCCAGTTACTGTACGCAAAAGATATACCTTTAGGAATAATCAAAACGATCAAAAATATCTACCAAGACAACGCAATAAAAGTAAAAGTGGAAGAAGAACTAACCGACCCTATTGAAGCTGACAATAGGGTAAGACAGGGAGATTCATTAAGTTCTCTATTGTTCAACCTGATTATGGATGAAATAATAAAAAAAGTAAGAACCAAAAAAGGATACCAAATGGGAAAAAAACAACTTAAAATAATCCGCTATGCAGACGACGCAATTTAATTTAGTTTAACATATTAATTTCCCCAAAAAAGACAAAATTCGTGGTTACAACAGCAAATTTACTAAGATATAAATTGGAGCTGGAAGGTCAGATAATAGAACAAGTGATAGAGTTTAAACATCTACGCATCACATTATCTAGCTACTAAAAACTCGAAACTAAAGTGAAAGATCAAGTGAATAGAGCAAACAGAGCCGCAGGCTGTCTAAATGAAACAATATGGAGAAACAAAAATATCGGGAATAAAACGAAAGGCAGAATTTACAAAACAGTCATTAGACCAATAATGACATATGCGGCAGAAACAAGACCTGATACAGAGAGGATAAAAGGGATGTTAGAAACAAAGCTAGAAGTACTGATATACGACGTAGGTACAAGGAGGAGAACATCAAGAACCGGGTAAGAAATCGGAGAGTAGAATGGAACGATCATATAAGCCGAATCGAATGACAACAAATAGAGTAGTAAAGACAGTAAGAGACGGTTCCCCAATAGGAAGACAATCAGTAGGAAGACCACGAAAACGATGGAAAGACAACTTACTGGAGGCACATTGAAAAACAGACAGAGTCATATCTTTATAAAAAGAAGAAGAACAACAACAAAATAACTTGACCAGTCACATTTTTGCTTTTGTGCAGGAGAACATTCTCAAAGTTTAAAACTCTGTGATTATGTTGAAATACATCTTACAATTAATCAGTGATAAAAAGATAAAAATTTACTATATTGGTTGTTGGTTTACGAATTAGTTTGTTTTTTTAATTTATATCGCATATTAATGTTATTAATTGTTTTTTTTTTTCATCTACATGGACTTAACAAGTTTTTCCTCTGTAAAGAAGGACGTTATTTCCTTATAAAATCATTGGCTGATAAAATTTGGTAGGTACCAATATTTTTGTACGGTATTAGGTCGCGTGTCATTAATTTTGTATTATCCACCTAAGGTATAAATGCCGTACAAATATGTTTGACCAAAATGCCCCCTTTTGAGTGGTAAATTTACCTCATCAGTGTAGTTACCTGTACCGATAAAAATTGACGACATAGTTATTTAAGTTGTTATTACATATTGTAGTATTGATTTACATGCTATGTCTAATGGGCCCTTAATATGTCCGATGAGCCTTTGGTCTGTATCGTTTGGTTTTGTCAGCAGAAATCGTGATCTTTAATTTTTTGCTCTCGTGTTGAATATATGGGCTATGTGATACTCCGTAGACTATCCTCATTGCTTTATAACGAATACTGCATCTATATTTGATCTTCCAATATGAATATCTTTTCGTTTAGATTTGCAAATTGCTCTTAAAATCTGAGGTCTAAAGAGAGCTTGTATTTTCATTATATCTAAAGATCTAAAATTTTTCTAATTTTTTTCAATTATACCTAACAAGTGACCAATTTTCGTCTATCTTAGACATAGATCTTATGATAATAGTAATTTTCATGGTACAATAAAATTCACATGGTATGGCACATAATGTCCAAAATCGGTTCGCTTCGCGCACGACGTAGTCAAGATCCCCTCTTCGCGCAAATTTGAATGCAGTTGTATAGGAAAGACTTTTAATTTTAAATTTTTAATATAATTTGGCTAATTTATTTATAGTACTTATAAGGAAATGATAAAGTTGTGTTTTTATAATATTTAATCATAAAAAATAAGTTGTATCTAATTTAATTTTATTGATTTTTGGGTACAGATATTTTAGCGAGGTTCTGAAACTGTTATTTTATTTTGTTAACATAGGTATTCTTTATAAAACACGTTTTAATTATGTTTATTATACATACAGGTTGAACAACTGCTACTCTAGAGTTCCATATTTCAGTTGTTTAAAAAGATACAAAAAAAAATTTATATAGTTTATATAAAGAGTTTTGGGTCTTCGGTAATCTACAAAATGGAATACATATCACCACAATTTCATTCTCTCTTAGTGGCCTAGCCACCGCAGCATGTTCATTTTTATAGACCCACCAATATTAGGCTCAAAATTGTAGCGTCTATGTCATAATCCATTTCCCTGCACGCCTTTATAAATGTCCCATTTATACATTCAAAACAACCCAAACGTTCTTCATCACTTTTTGTCATCATCCACGTTTCTGACCAACTTGATTAGAGTTCTATATACATATCAATATTTTCGTTCTTTTTGTGACTGTTTGACGTTAAGTTTCTTTAATCCGTAGTACGTTCTATTTGCTAGATATATGTGTCTGTTAATTTCTGCAGTTACTGTATTACTTTGGTTGATTTGAGCCTAGATATGTGAACTCTTTTACTCCTTCAAAAGTATATGTTGCAGCTGTTAGATCTTTGGGTTTTCCTAATGACAGTAGTGGGTCCAACGGACACAAGAAGTAGTTAACAGATCCAACAGAAGTTCGTGTTTGTACTAAGCACATCCTAGTTTGGTCCAAATGTCACGCTGCTAAACACCCACCGATGATAATTGAACCTTCATTGGATGTCTGGTGGACTTACTTGTATTAAAGTATTTTGGGAAATAAAAAATAAATTTTTAAAGTAATTTTATTACATATTACATTAATTTATTATTTTAATTATAATTAAATACTATCGGCTCATGAGATCAATACACAAGGATCACCTGAAATTTTTTACAATTAGTTAATTTGATAATAACACGCCAATTCGCAAAACTGCCCAATAATTTCTGTAACTCAATACAATCAGAATGGTCTAGAATAATACGAAATAATTCTATGTCATGTGCATATGCTAAGACTTTAGTCACTCAATGATGTGATAGCATCATCAACAAAAACTTCAAAGAGAAGAGGTAGGTACCAAGTTGGCATTTTGGACCACTCCAGAGGAAAGTATTCAGTTAATCATTCAAGTAAAATCTTTTTAAAATTATCCTTTCTACAACAGGATATTATCCACAGTTTCCTGACCACACTATCTTTAGGAAACGTATGAAACCTTAAGGTTTTATCTTTATTGTCACTATTACAAGTAGCAACTGCACAGCGCATTTTGAAATAGTTACAAAATTTCACAAAAACAAACAGATACACGAAAGCAAATAAACGAGTAAATGTTCTTAAATCAGTCTATACAGACTATAACACATATATACTATCCAAACAAAGAATAATATCGCTAAAAACAGATGAACAATACGAGTTTTGCAAAAAAATCCACTACACAATATAGTAATACAATTACAAATAATGTCTCACAGGGACCTTTGCTACGTCACACCAGCTTGACCTCAGCTATCAAAAGTATCAAATGTCATGCGCAAAATTCTACCATGAGAGTTTATTGTACCATGAGTAATTTTTATAATGATTCTAAAAATATCATGTTGAGCGGGTACTTGTTTAGTTGGTGGTACACTGTTTCGTCTTTTTTAGCAGCCTCTTGTGGTTCACTTCGAGAGATAGGCCTTCCCTTGAGGTTTCAATGTTCGCATATTTTGAGTTATCTGGTGCCAATCTCTCCCTGCCCTTTCTTTTTTGTCGTCAATCGATCTTTTTTGTGTTCTTCCTATGCCTTTTTTGTGTTCTTGGTCACCATTGTATAAATATTAATTTTCGCACTTTTCTTCTCTCCCTCTTGCCATATATTTTGCCCATTTCTAGTTAGACTTTACGATAGAGGCAGGCCTCACAGCAGGAAGATCATGCATATACCACATATATACATTGAAACAACCATTGGAAAATAAAAAAGCAGGAAATAGAGATATACATTTGGCATTTGTGGACCTGAGAAAGGCGTAGGACTCTGTATCAAGGTCAAAACTATGGGAGATAATGAACAAATTAGAAGTACAGATGGAACTCAAAAACCTACAAAAGCTCTGTATAAAGAAAATAAAGTGTCCATTAAAATGGTAACAACATTCATAGGAGATTTCACCACAAGAAAAGCGCTCCTGTAGCGTTGTTCCACACGTCCAATCCTATTTAAAATATGCGTAGAGAAAGAAGACCTCAGTTACATGATGAAAAAACTGCATCTGAAAAAATATACCAAGGCTGGTCTAGATATTAACCTCGCGAAAACAGAGTACCTATCTACAAGTGAAGAAGACATAGAAGATATACAGATTGATGACAACGTAACAATCAAAGGAAAGGATAAATTCAAATACTTGGGATTTATAATCACGAAAAAGGCAACAACAGAGGAAGAAATTAAGCAAAGATTAGGATAAACAAGAACAGCAATCCGGCAACTTAATTCAGTATGGTGGGATAGATAAATATGAAGACAAAAACACAGATTTATAAAACATTAGTGTATTATGACATATGGGGGTAAAAATTAGACTATCAATAAGAAAAACAGCAGTAAGATAGTAGCAATACAGATGGAATGCCTGCGAAGATTCTGCAGAGTAACAAGAATGGATAGGAGAAGTAATGACGAAATGAAGCAAAGAACATCAATAAAAACAGACATACTATATAGAACAAAAAAGACTAAAGTGGTATGGACATATAAAAAGAACTAGCGACAGCAGATGGATAAAGAGAATAACCGAATGGAGCCCCATAGGAAGGAGGAAAATAATCCGACTCCGAAGATCCTGGGGGGACGAAGTAGACGACGCCATGAGTAAGAGAGGCCCAAACGATGGAGAATGAGGAAACAAAGAGAGATGGAAACGGTTGAGCGAGGGAAGGCAGTGAATACTGTAGAATCCCTGAATATATATACTTTACGATAGCATCGATAACATTAACCATGGTTTTTCTTACATTTAGCATAATTCTTTCAATAGTTTTTTGAGTACGTCTTATTCTATTGAGATATTGGTTAGTAGGTATCAAGGTCTCCATTTCATAAGTCATGACTTATGACCCTGCACACCTGTAGCCTTCAGAAAGAATACAGGTGTCAAAAACTTTTTATTTTAGATTAATTGTGATTTTTGGACCACTCCGGTTCATATTTTATTCCAATTCCGAGGCTAATTGAGGTTTTTAGCGAAATTTTAAGTTTCAACCCGTGATGACGATCTAATCCAACGCCTGAACCCCCAACCTTAAAGGCCCAGAATTTTCTGGTGCGATTTTTCCCTTATAGAGTTATTCCAGTTTTAAGGCGCCGGAAACTTGTCTTTCATCCTCTCTCACCTGCTACATAACGTACATCCATGCAGCTGAGTTTTATGTCTAGAACCTCCAACTTCTCGTAGGTGGTTCAAGAATAGTGGACGGTACTCAGAGTTATATTACAGTATAATATCGACATCCTATAATATCTCTGAGATCCATTGCCATCCATAAGCTACTAACTTGACAATTTTTAAAAGTTTTAAATGTGGTCTAAATTATAAGAATATTTCATCTCCCGTCTAATACTGATATCGAGATAGAAGGGAGAAGGATAATCAAAGCCTAATCCTTTTCTTACCAAATATCTTGTTCCGTTGTTAATTAATTAAAAAAGGCTAACGGTAAAATTTTACCAATATAAATCTAGATCAGACGCTGACTTAAAAAATTTTATTTCGATGGTTTTGTCGATGATCTGTTAGTATCTTTATTCCCTACATTTATTCTTGTATTCATTTCTTCACTTTTGGTATTTTAATCGTAATCATTTCGAATTGTTAAATGATTCTAGTCTTAAATTATATTTCAATATCATTTCTGTATTATTCGAAATATTACTTTCATTATTTTCTGTTTCCATTTTTCAGTTACATTAAAACTTTAGTATCTTTCCTATTATTTCTAATAACTAGCATTAAATTTAGCATGGATACTCGCACAACACTTTGCTCTGCTTTTCACTCACTCACTATACCAGTTCAAAAGGCTTTGTTCTTTTGAGCCTTCTCTCTAGGTTCGTATTGTCGAGGAGCTGGATAGCCTCGACGTTTACATGATGATGGAGTCGTTGTTCATGGCTCCCTGCAAATTTCTTGATTATCTGATTGACATCTTCCATCTTGAAGTCCCGGTGAAGATCGTTGTTCCCAACGTACCAAGGCGCATCTACGATGTTCCTTAGCACTTTATTCTGGAATAACTGGATTACTTTGATGTTACTAGGCTTGGCACAGTCCCAGAGTTGGCAACCATAGGTCCATACTGGCCTCAGTATTTGTTTATAGATTAGGAGTTTATTATTTATGGATAGAGAGGAATACCTTCCCATCAACCAATACATTTTCTTGTAGCGGATGCCTAGTTCTTCTCTTTTCTTCTTCACGTGAGCTTTCCAGCGAAGTTTCGTATCAAGAGTGATCCCCAAGTCCTTTGCTGATGTTGCAATAGGCACTTGGACATCATTTATTCTAATTGGAATATTATTAATTCTCTTATGGTAAAATTTATATTGACTGATTTATTCTCATTCAGCTTAATTTTCCATTTTTTGGTCCATTCATGAATTTTATTTATTGAATTTTGTAGTTTTTCTGTAGCTTCTTCGACTGACAACTGATATATGAAACAAGCAATAATATAAACTTTGATTTTAATGTGTTAGTTTTTGTTTTGCCTTCAAAAATAAATAAGTTAGTTTACAAAAAAAATATAATTTTAAATTCTGATTAACTTAGCATTCACCATTTTCTCAACTCTGTCAAGAACTAGCCTTAAAAGTGATATAATAAGCTATACGACATAAATTATATCAAAATATGAAAGTTTTAAAATAGAATGACCAAGAAATAAACAGAGTAACTCACCGTGCTGTTTAATCATAAAGTCGTCATAATCATAAAACTATCAAGTAATCATCCTTCCGTAAGTTTATATTGGTATCTCTTACAATGTATTCTAAGGCTAGATTGAATAGAGTGCAAGATAATGCTTGTCTTTGACAGAGGCCATTGTTTGCCAAATACCCCATGACTTTTGCAGTGAGTTTTACTGAATTTAGAGAGTTGATAAATTTCAATATTAAATCTAAAGCACTTCTTTAAGTTTTAATTTTGTTTAAATTTATCTTTTTTTTAATTGCCGTATTGCCAGATTCCTGTAAGAGCCTAAGAAGGTATCCATTGAATTCTGGTAGGCAACGGTGGGGGAAATTTTTTAGACATCTAACATCACGGAGTAAGACACTATAGCATCTTTCGGCCGAGTAGGATACTAGGCCAGAAGACCCCAGAGTAGTGTCGGATTAACCGTGTTCCGGCTAAAACCTCAACTACTGTTCCAGAGTAGTAATCTTGTTACTCAACGAATAACTAAAATGAAAAACTAAAACTTACAAATAATCATACCTATCACTTAAATCAGAAAAAATTTCCGTGAAGCCATAGACTAATAAATAATAATAAATAATAATCAATAAATTTTAGATCCCTGGTTCAATTACCTTCTCTATCCTCCTACTCCTTTTTCTTCGTTATCCCAGAAATCAGACAGTGTACTCTCCATTCTTACTCTTCTATCAACATTATGTTTATCATATTTCTTTCATCCAGCCTGAAATCCACTCGCCTCTCAAAGACTGCCCTCTCATTTGCCCATCTCTGGCAGTTAAAAAGTGGGCGAGAGCATCCGGTGCCCTACAGTATGGTCAGCTGAGGCAGATTTGACGATTCCAGTTGTGAAGGTGCCAAAACTACCATGTTCGGTCAGAAACTGCGTCAGAAAGTAGTCTAGTTTACTGAACTTACATTCCCACCACGGCCTAAGGTCGGAAATAAGCTCCTTCGTCCAGTGGCGCACCCAGGGGGGTTTTGGAGGTTAACCCCCCCCCCAGGACCTATTCCGAACTATTATATAAATTTTAAGACTTAAAATGGTGGAGGTAGCTTAAAAAAATTTCGGTGCCTAACCAAAACCCCCTTCCAGAGGATAATTCTAGGTGCGCTACTGCCTTCGTCCACCTTGCGTTTCCGCTATCATTTGCCCATTCTCTCTGTCACTCCACTATTATTCTCTCTCTCTCATTCTCATCTATATTTTCATCCATTATCCTAGCATACACCCCCGCCCGCTCTTTTCACAACACAACGATCGCTTTCACCGCTCCAATGACATACAGAGCGACTGGAAAACTCCATTTAGCACCCTTCTTCTGGTGCTACCTGGGCCTCCAGTGTTTTGCATTAGCCTATCAACGCCTTCAGATTTCAGTTCGCTTTCTCTTCGTCTCTTAAAAGTATACTCCGAACCTCAGTCCTTCCGACAAGCAGACTTCGAGTTACTTAATCGATTTAACTGGTGCAACCTTGGCTTGTTCTTCTCTGTTATTGATGTTTTGAGAAGGAGTTTCTATTATTTTGTTCTACACATATTTAGTCTAGGTATAAACTTGTTTTAAATTTTGTTTAATTTTTGGTAGAATTTTTTCATCTCTGATGCGTTGTTTAAAATTTGTAGTTCTTGCAAAAGTTTTTCTTCTCTCTTTTCTTTCTTCTATGTAACTTCTCTTATTTTTTCTTTTACATTTATTATAATATTTTTATTAAGATCAATCATTTTGTTTTCCTTTAAACCCATGTTTTGATTTATTTGTTTTAAGTGTTCAGGTTTTCCTGGTAATCAATCTACTACTACAGTATTGTTAGTTTTGTACTGTACAGTTTTCCCGTAGAGCAGACCATATTCTTGTCTTACAGTTCTTAATTTTTTAAGTTTTGTTATTTGTTTTTGTATATTTATCAGCACTGGTTAATTATAATACTAAATATTGTTGTATTACTTTAAAACAGTTACTAAAAAAATTTAAAATGACAATTATGGGAAGCTCTGACAGGTTCCTAACTGCTGTCTAGGCTAGATATAATAATGTGGCATAAACTATTTTAAAACCTTTTATATTTGAAACGTAGCTCTCGACTATGAAGGCCTATACTAGAATTAAAAAGATGTAAATCATGGACTTATAATATTAATAATTGTTGTAGATGGTAGTTAACCCTTTTGTAAACTTAAATTGGAAGTTTAGAATTATCGAACCACAGCACTAGTGTATGTTTTGACAAGCTTTAGGTAATGAAGTCAGAAATATTTACATTATAATGGTTCTAAATATATCCATAAAGCCACATGGCAATCACCAGACGGTCAAACAAAAAACCAAATTGACCATGCACTAATTGATAGTCGACATTTCTCGGACGTACTAGATGTAAGAGCATGTAGAGGTGCTAATATAGACTCTGACCACTACCTTGTAAGAACAAAACTCAGGGCTCGTATATCAAACGCTAAGAAGGGCCAGAGCACAAAATCTACAAAGTATAATATTGATGTGCTAAAATCTGAAGACGCTAGGGAGAACTACAGGAACATTTTAAATGAAGAGCTGACAAGAATCGATGAAAATTTAAGTATAGAAGAACACTGGACCAAATGCAAGGAAGCTATCCATAGAAGAAGAATAATGTAGATCCATTAACCAACAGAAAAATGAAGCATACAAGAGACTTCAGTAGTGCAGAACGAGATTAAACCTGGAAGACTATGAAAATCTTAGACGACAAGAAAAAAGGACGTTTAGAAAGAAAAAGAAAAAGGCATACGAAAACGCTCTAAACGAGATTGTTAACCATCACAACAGAAAAGACTCGACACAAATTCTACCAGAAGATAAACAGCTGCAGAAAAGAATTCAAACCCAGAATAACAGCATGCAAAGACAGAGATGGTTCCATAATTAGTGACAAAGAAACAGATACTAAACAGGTGGGCGAATCATTTTGAAAAACTGCTTAGTGACAGTCGTGAAGAAGACCAAATAGAAATTACCTTGGCTGAAATGGATGAAAACGCTCAAGAGCCGCCCCCCACCGAAGAAGAAAATAGAAGAAGCAATTTCAAAACTGAAAAATAACAAAGCCCCTGGTTTGAACAATCTTTCTGCCGAACTCTTTAAAAATGGTGACCATTTTCAAAGCGTTAAAACCGAAATCTGGCTTCGGAAGGAAACGCCCGCAGACTGGAAATTAGGTGTAATGCACCCTCTTCACAAAAAAGGAGATATGATGGTGTGTGATAATTATAGAGGCATCACCCTACTTAACGTGGCATAGTATTGTCAACGTATTGTACAAGATTGATCCCTATGCTGAACAAATAGTTGGGAACTACCACTGCGGTTTCCGACCCAATAAATCAACAACGGATCAAATCTTCACAGTCAGGCAGATTCTTGAGAAAACGCTTGAGTTCGGAGTCGACACCCACCATATATTTGTAGATTTCAAAGCCGCATACGACTCAGTCAACAGACAAAAACTTCTACAGGCTATGGTGGAATTTCAAATGCCGCTTTATCTTGTTCAACTATCGGAACTTACACTCACAGGCGTAGAGAGTGTAGTCAGAATCCAAAACGACTTTTCAAGACCCTTCCATTGTAAAAATGGACTGAGACAGGGAGATGGACTGTCGTGCCTCTTATTTAACCTTGCACTGGAAAAAGTAATTCGAGAGTGCCATATTAATACGAATGGCACCATCTTTAATAAATCTGTACAAGTGGTCGGATATGCAGATGACATAGACATTATTGCTAGGTCCACAGAATCTCTGATCGAAGCTTTTCGATCATTAAGGGCGTCTGCACTGAGAATGGGATTAAAAATAAACGCACAGAAAACCAAGTATATGTATTGTACTAGATGATGCAACCAGATATGTTATAATTTAAGTTAGGTGAAGTCCTCCTTCTAGTTTGAAGACACCAAGAGACAAGGAAATATGTACTTAAGAAAATATGCACCATTAAACGTCTGGCCATCAACAACTATACTTTATTCCTTCTTACATACAGAACAATACAAAACTTGACACAGTTATTTATGACCTATTTTTGACATTACTCATTGAACTGTCAACAATGTCACTTCATATAAAACAACTACAGGACAACATCCACTTTTTAGGTTGGATATTCTAACAAGATACCTAGACTATTAATTGATGATCTAAAACTGGAAGGTGTGGATACCTTCGTCTACCTAGGCTCGCTGCTGACCAAAGACAACAATGTCAGCGAAGAAATTAAAAGAATAGTGCTTGCCAATAAGTGCTATTATGTTTTGAGAAAACAGATGGCCCCAAAACTACCCAGAAAAATTAAAAATACGGGTCAGAAACGTGGTCACTTACACAGAACGACCAAGAACTGCTTAAACGTTTCGATAGAAAACTTCTGAGGAAAATATATGGAGGTGTCCAAGAACAGGGTTTGTGGCGTAGGCGCTACAACTTTGAGTTATACAGAAGTTTTTGGGAACCTGACGTGAAATGTATTAAATTAGCACGCCTTCGATGGATAGGACATGTAATTAATCGAGATGAAGATGCAACAATCAGAAAGATTTTCGACCTAAGAGGACCAGTAGGAAGACGATCCAGAGGAAGACCAAAACTTAGGTATCAAGATAACATAGAGGATGATCTAAAATCCATTGGAGTTAAAGCATGGAGAAGAGTTGACAGAGGCAGCGGCGAATGGAAGATTGTTCTGAAGAAGACTTTGGCTCATGATGAGCTGTAATGCCACTGATAATGATGAATGGTTCTAAATATCATTTATCAGCCGACGAGGAGTTTGCGCCCGTGCAATATCAAAGGCTATCAAAAAAATTCTACGTTTGTTATCATGCTTCACGAATATAAATAAATTCTGTAAATATGCCAATATTTGCTGTTACTTTAAATAACTATTTTAAAAGTTGGTGATACACCATGCTGTCTCAAGTTTTTTCCTTACTGCCAATAATAATGATATTTAAATACACCTGTCGATATTATTTGCAATAAAATGACACGACCTTCAATCCTTCAATCTCCGCTACAGGATGGTTAAATGCTATGTATGGTCCATATTGTTATACGGCATGGAAACATATACGTTAAGAGTACCTTCCATTAATAAGTTGGAGGCCTTCGAATTGTGGACGTTGCGAAGAATGTTCCGCATACCATGGACAGATAGGGTGAGAAACGAGGAAGTCTTAAGAAAGGCAAATACTGGGAGAGAACTACTCAATTTGATCAAGGTACAAAAAATTGGATACCTCGGCCATATTCTGAGAGGAAAAAAATACGCAATCCTTTAACTAATCATCCAGGGAAAGATTGAAGGCAAGAGAGGAGTATGTCGCAAACAAATGTCGTGGCTACGTAATATAAAGAACTGGACAGGCATAAATAACACTGGCGATCTTTTGCATGACGCAAAAGACAGACGTCTGGCCTTAAGATAATTCGCCAAGGCACTATAGGTGCACGGCACTATAAGAAGAAGACACGACCTTCACAATGATTTTTAATTTTGATTTACAGTGGCAGCCAAACCCACATGTCAGCTACAGAGGCCGTACCAAGTCAAAATATTTTTAAAATGACTAAATTTAGACCAGTTGTTGAATTATTTTGGCATACTGTTAATAGCATTTATTTTTAAAGTCGTATTCAGCTATCAATTTTTGAGAGAGATGATTTTAAAAGTAATTTGTGTAGTGCTACGTCAAGAACCCTAACATATACTATACGGACTAATTTTCTTTATCTTCCTCAAGTTGGCTAAAAAATAAATTATATTTAATATTTCTGACTTCACACCGTCAACTGTAATATCTACAGGGTGACTTAAAATAGGGTGTACCAAACTAGATATTTTTTGCAACTAGAACATTTATTTTTTATTATTTTTTATAAACTTTAAAATATGGTAGTTAAAAATATTTTAAATTATTAATTTTATTTATAGTTTCTTATAGTAAACAAAAGCGTCGAGTAGATTATTTTCTAAAGAATTATAATATTAATGAAAAATATTTTATTTTATGGTGAAAAATTTAGAATATATGATTTATTTTGTATATAGTTGTAATAACAAATGAAGTAGTTACATCAACAGGTATAAGTATATACATCAATATTTAAATTGTTTTAGTTTTTGCATTAGTTTAATAAAAATTCCTGAACAAGATTAAGGTAGTACTTTAAAGTAAACAATTTGTTTTGTGAAGAAGAGAATTATTTACATTCAAAGTGAAACAGATCCATTGTATGTTATACCATTATCTTGTTATACTATTTTAAATATATCATAACAAAATATAATTAATTTTATTTTATGAGCGGAACTTTCACAGCATAAATTTTATTAGATTTTTAATGATTGATGTTTATTATCAATAATTATCCCACCATCAGTCTAGATGTTTATTTTTCATTCATCGGAAAATAAAAATATTGTAAAGTACAAAACCTAGATTCCAAATAAATTAGTTTTAGATGCTCTTTAAAAGTTGTGCTATAAGACTTTTAACCATCGTCCAAATTAACTACAAAAAAATATTCAAGCAATCATTTCAAGAATTATGTAAGTTTAGACGATTTTTTAAAATGGAAAATATTAACAGAACTTGATAAAAAATTGCACCCGTGTCCACTTTTCCGATGGTAGATCTTATATGGGACTGAGGCACATAATAACTAAGGCATGAGTATCATTATTCGAACTGTGGAGTGTTCACTGAATTAGTCTGTATCATGGACGTATAAACACAGATGGACTCAGTTATTTACATAAAATTGTGAAGTCAAAATTATTTGAATAGGTCACATTCTCAGCACCTTCAACTGTTGTCACGTTTTGTTTTAAAATTTCTTATTCGCGAGTCGCTGAAAATATTACTCCGTATTTTATACTCTACAGGTGCTATCAAACCAAAATAATAATTTATTGGTTAGATTAATATATTTAATTGTAATCAAAATATAAAGTGTGCACATAGTGTGCATTATCATTTAATAATAGCGTATAATAGATATCAATCAATTATTTTATATGTAGAAGCACTGAAAACTATTTATAAATGGCAACGGTTGTTTACATTTCTCTGTCTTATGGATCTACGTCAAACTTCAAATGCTGTTCCATGTTTGTTTACTTTTTAGTAAAAGTTGTTTTTCGATATTTTGGCTGTATTTTGAGTGATATTTGTGAAAAGTGAAATAAAATAAACGAAATATTTACATCCCGATCTCTCATTTCATTTGTAAGTACATACAATTTACATTATTTAAGATGAGGAAATGAGGAAGCGTGTTTGTTTACATTTTAATAGGCGTACCATTGGGTTTATTCATGTTCATTAATGTATTAAATAAGATATAAGTTCATGAAATTAGTAGACATTTTTAAATTGTAAGTAGACATCATCTGATTAAAAAAGATCTTTTTAGTACCTTTTTAATTTAATATTTCTCATGGATGCAAATAAATTAGTGAAATGAATAAAACTCATTTATTTTTCTATGTAGGTTTCCAAATAATATTGACGATCGAACTATTTTGGTAGCAAATTTAGGAGAAAAACATAAAGATTTTTTATTGTAGCATTATTTTGATACCTATTAAAAATTAACTTGAATTCAACTATATTTTATTGTATTAATTTTAAAGCAAATAAAATTGTATTTTAATTTTTCTATAAAGACGTGATTTGTTAATAGTTAAACTCTCGTTTTTTTTTAAATTCTTTGAACGTGTTTTTATACATTATTACTACTTCCAATTTTTAAAATCTGAATAATTACCCGCGAGTAAAAATTCAAGCACGCTTATGCTCATTGCGGAAGCATCACATTCTATCGAAGCTTCAAAACATTGTGTGTTAAAGGTATCTTATTGCTGTGTCCATCTATGTTTATACGTCCATGGTCTGTATTTTAGCAAACTGAATTTTTTATTGAAGTTAACGTATCTCGACAGCCTAGGTCACTGATACCTATAGTACTGGTACCAAGGACAAACTACTCTTCTTTATTCCTGTAAAATTGTTTTATTTTTTGATGTCATAGAAGGAAACTCAACATGTCAATGTTAGGCTGGATGTCATTGGGCTTGGAAAGGGTTTTGCTTTAGTGATCTTGTGAACGGAAATGTGATCCATAATTTGCGATATATGGATGGCACTGTATTCTCAGCTTCTAGATAAGCAGATCTAAAATTCTTGACAGTGTCAGTTGGGAGCTGCAAAGGAGCAGATCTGGATCGGTCTGAACTTACGGAAAACCAAAATACTTGTAATAAGTTAAAAACAGAAGACAAAACCGTGTATATATGTAAATAGTACAAAATGTGAGTAAGTTAATCAAATTATTTACCTTGGATATCCGTTACATTGTAAGGCATAAAATCATGGTCAAATTAGATCCAGAATTGAGCACGCCAGAGCAGCTTTCAGAAGGATGTCCAACATTGTCATTATGGATCCACCTACTTGTATCGTGTCGATTCTAAGATTAATCTTATTTGAAGCAATAAAAGTGATCTAAAACACCTTAAGCTTGCGAAATGTAGTGCTATAGAAGAATTTTAAATGTTATTAGATGTAAAAGATTTGAAACTTCACAATACTGTAACAACTCAGCAAGATCACCGAGTTTATAGAAGGTATCAAGAAGAGAAAGCTGGAGTACTTTGGACATAAAATGAGAGGCCCCAAATATGAGTAGCTAGCAAATATTATGCCAGAAAAAATAGCAGATAATTGCAGTCTAGGACGAAGAAAGACTTCAACGTTGAAGAACTTGCGAGATTGGTATGGTATTGACACAAGCATGCTATTTAGGGTGGCAGTGAATAAGATTAATGATGGTAACCAACGTTCTGAAAGACAAGGTATATAAAGAAGAAGACCCTGTCAAGATTTTGTATGATATCTTGAAAAAATAACCGTAAATTTTTGGTGCGCAGGATAGTATACTTTTAAGAAAAGAATATATGATATGAGTGTCTCTACTGTTATTTATTTATTTAAGTCGAAACTGTCTTTAGTAATTAGTTTTTCAAGAGTCATAAAAACTGACTATTTGTTTAATGCTTAATGTAGTTAGCTAACGAGGGATTAAAACGATGAACGTTTATGTTAAATTAATATTATAATCGTTGGTGTATATGACTGTTGTATATCAGACGGCTCCAAGAAAGGGAAAAAATATTGAAGTTTTAGTTGAAAGGTCAATCGAAGTTGTAAGAGATACCTACTGTGGTCAATATTGTGCTGGAATAAGAAAACGTAGGTCTAAGGTATCATTTTTTAGTGAATAACATGATGGGTTTCCTGTATTTTTCGATATTGTAGCCAAATATTTCAGAACCTGCCAGCGCCGTAACCAAAGGTGAAATGCGTTGGCTTCTGTATATAAACGATCAGCCATGCTTGACATGAAATCTCCAAGACAGTTTTTTACATAGTTTTAGATAAGATTGGCTAACGTATACATGAAACTACAGTGGTCTATATCAGAGTGCTAATATGTCTAGAAGGCCTAAGAAATTAAAAAAAAAATTTACCTCAAGTATCATCGACCTATTCAAGAACACAACAAATCACGGAAATAAACTTGTTAAACCTTAGTTCACAAAATGGTAAACAAAAGGAGACAAAAAAATTATGGAAACAATATAAGAATTTTTAGAGCAAATTTTTAAACAAGTTATCTAGTGGAAACATAACCTTGCCAATCAAAGGTCAGAAGTTAGACCAAAATTTAATTTCACCAAAAGATCAGATGTGTAGGGCGATCTTAGCAAATAGGATACATTCATAATGGTGGAGAAACTCTGAAAGAACTTTTTAGGGTGTAATTTTCAGAGTATAAATCAAAACTGATACAACTAAACATATGGCAGCAGGTGGGACTGGAGACCATAACTTGTGGTTAAAGGGAAAATTGGCATGTTGCAAAAGAAGTGGTAGATTACGAGTAAAATTTTAGGGCTACTTTTAAATAAGCGGATTGACCGAAAAATATATGGTACTACAAGGTAGCTTAGGAATGAAAAGCATACCAAAAGCATGAAGGTGCATAAAGATAGTTTTTATATCGAAACCTGGCAAAACGGGACAGACGGAAAAATTCTGATGTCATTAGTACTAAAGACACTAAAAAAAGTGCGCGATGGAGACATTAGAGATGGTTTCTTGGCTAAAAGTCCAATACATCAGATACAATATGTATGTAGAACAGGATTTTGTCTGAAATTAACATTGCATAATCTCTTACAGAGGGTGGACTGTAAAAATCAAGGAAGTTTGGGGCATTTCTTAATACAGAAAGCATTACTGGCTGGACTACATAGCATACTTTTAACGAATCAAATACAAGAGGAATCCATCTAAAAGCTACAGCTACATATATAGCTAAGGAGGATAACACAGTGGTACAGCAAACAGGTAGCCAGAGGTTGTCCACAGTCGAGAAGTCTTATGGTACAGTCAGAGATAGAATGCAGGATCTTACTGTAGTTGCAGAATAGATTTTAGGGTTTAATATAAACCCACAAAACTTAAAACATAAAATTTATCAGACGGAGGAATTTAGAGAGATTAGGTTCTCCAAGACCGAATTAATAGCGCACTTGGGGGGAGTTTCTGGTTTAAACATCCATCCCCCAAGGCACTATTCCGTCACTATTACTCACACAATGCTAAAACGTAATAGATATACAGCAGAGAGAAATAGAATATATAGAGAAAGAGGTACGAACCCTGTAGCTGTAAGAAAGATTGAAGATGACGGGAAGTAATCCGAACAGTAATTAAAAAGAAAAAAAAGAAGAGAAACACCAACCGGACCAACGAGAGGGATAAGATCTATGTAAGAGAAGAAAGTGTTCCAAAAATGTCGTCATCCTTACAGCGACCATCCCATTTTCGGAGTACAGTACGTGCGACAGTCAACTTCACAGAAGTAGAAGAGGGTGGTTTTAGTTGATAACATGGATAACAGGTGCTTGAATCTTTGACACTGCTATCTTTAATACTTAATATAACTAAAACCCAAATTTTAAGGACTCAAAATAGAGGTATCATAAAAAAGTGTTTTGGTACCCAACCAAAACTATCGCAAAATTCTAGGTGCGCCGAATGGTATAAATTTTAATCTAGTGAGTGAAGTAAAATACCTTGGGGTAATATTACATCCGAATCTTACTCAAAATTAGCAGATAGAGCGAATAACTAAGAGTGCGGTAACTACGTTATTAGTAGCGAGACGCACTCATGAAAAAATATGTTTAAACCCTGAAATGCTATATTTTATTAACAACGAGGTAATAAAACTAACAACTACATATGCATCAGTGGTAAAATGGCCAAAGGTGTATCAAAAAAGTGTTATCCTCATGCTAAGTAAGGTGCAAAGACTTGCTCGACTTGAAATCGCAGAAGCTTTAAACTAGGAATTTTTGGGACTGTCAGAAAACCTGAGCAACGTAATGGTTAGATCAGGACATAGCAACATCATAAATTAAATTAAGGATACCAAATAAATGATGAATTCTGATCAAATGGCACCCAGATACAGGCCTAAAGTAGCTTTCTAAGTAGACATCTGCCCACAAAAAAAGGATTAAACACAGAAGAAATATGCAACCCATACTGCAGGTTTATACAGGTTTATATCTGCCTAGTCCAGGCTAAGATTCTTACCAGAAGATCAACTACAAAATACTTTAATCCAGAGCTAGCCGTAGCCACAAAGCCTTACTGAGAAAAACACGCACACAGCAAAGTGTATATTGGATGAGCCACGAAGTAATACAGTTGAAGAACTACGAAAACCAAGCAGGAATCAGCTTAGAATCAGAGTCATAATAGGCTTCCTTACTGGACATATATTAGTCAAGGTACATCTGCGTACAATGAGACTGTTTTGTTTTAAGACTTAATCTGCAAAATCTGTAGCATAAAACCTGAGATAGTCAACAATATCTTGCATTATTGCAAAACATTAGATCGCAGAATTTGGGGATTATAAAGTGGCTCCAAAAACGTATGGTACCCATAACCTAGACATAGTAGAGACATGTACAAGTTTATACAGATCTAGAAGGTAGAAAAAAATATACTGTTAATTTGTATAATAAAATTAATGAAACTGTCAGATTATTCAAAAATAAAGTATCATGATTAATAACAAATAAAGGACCTAACTCTATCTTGGAAACCAAATAAAAGCTTTAAAGATGGAAGACCATATAGAACGGTATAGTAGTAACAGATTATTACATAAAGAAATCTAAATACGAGCGGAGAGCCCTTACGTTTCAAAAAGGAAAGTAGTAGCAGTATTAAAAAAGAATAAAGCTCCAGTTACAGATATAATACATAAACTCCCCAAGCTGATAAATAAAACCATTATCCCAAAAGTCCATCGAGAATAAGATATGACAAGGAATAAAAAACAATACTGGCGTCTTTATCTGCACCCTTTAGATAGTTTGTCCTTATCTCCAATATATTACGTTTTGTAATGCAGTTTCTTTTTCTGGTATTTTAGATTGAACTTCCAAGTGAGCTTATGTTTATGAGTATGAGTTCTAAATTATTGATACTTTTCACAGCTCATCCACATCTTTAGTTATTGCAATTTGTCAACTTAAAATCTTTTGGCTATATTATTATAAATACAATTTATAAAGTTTTGCAACTAATATTTGAAGGTATTTAATCCAAACCTGGTTCAAGAAGAAAAAAGATCGTAACTAAATAAGTTCAATGGATAAGCTGAAGATGCAATTAGTTGTCGATGTTAGAAGAGTACATGATTCTTGAAGAAGGAGTTTCAAGATATTAATAAACAGTTTCACTAATTTATCAATAAACACTAAATTTAAAATGGTATGCTGTTTGCTATATAAACCATATGCTCTGATATGGTAGATTGTTTGTATTTAAAAATTTGTATTAATATTATTAGTTTTCCCACCAGTCTTAATTAAATTAAGCATGGCGTATATTAAAATTTATATTTATTTGATGTAACTACCGATTTGGTCAATGTATATCATGCAAACCACAATCTTTTATATCACCGGAGCAAACAAGTAGTCACTTTCTTCATAATTAGACGATTATACCCCGAAAATACCCCAAGGTGTTGACTTCCAATATATGTGATAAGTAAAACAATGTTACTGTTGACGCTATTGAAATTCTATTGTACATCTATAGATATTTTCGTTTGTTCTTCTTCTTGTAAAATGTTTCATCTTGTGACAATAAATCATTTACGTCTGTATTCTAAGTCAGTTGAGATGAGAACGATCCGGTGATAACTAAATAAATAATTATGTGACTAACAAAAATTGTTGATCAAAAGTAAAAGTCACATTCAAACTTAAAGTACATTGAAAAATCAAGTATTACATCTTAGAAACACATCTACTCAATAAAAGTAGATTTTGTTTTGTTGTAAATGGTTTTACAGTGACTATTGTTTATCTCCATAACCCATTCTAATTACGTTGTAGTTTTAAACGAATTCAGGTCTATAGATCTTTCCTTCATTTATTTACACTAACTTGTCTCAAAAACAAAGGCCATTAACACCTTTACAAAAGTAAAAAATACAAGATATTTAAAGAAAATTACACTGTGTTTAAAAATGTCAAAAATACTATTTATATTCTTCTTCTTTATCAACGAGAGAGACCATGAACTGGAATTCTTCTCTATTTTGTATTAATCGTATAAGTGTACTGGCTTCCCTGATGTGTAATGGCATGTGTCGCAAAACAAAAAACCAAAAATGGTATATAGATGGAAGGGAACCGTATATACGTATTTCTGACTATTGGTCGTCTTCAGTACGGTGCAGCCAAGTCAGAAAAGGATGTGGTTGGTGTTAGTTGTTGCACTGGAAACCATCAGAGTCTTCTAACTCTAATGCCACAAATTGGTTGCATTGTTCCTGTAGTGATCCTTTCCCAAGTTAATATGCTCCTTTTTTAACTTACTGACTGAAATAGAAGATGTTCTTTAACATGGACAGCATTCGGAAGATTACAAAAGGTATTGAAATCAAACTTGCCAAATACTTTGAAGGCAAAAACTTTTGATCAGTACGTATTGCCGGTACTGATATATGGAAATCAAACGTAAGCTTTTAGCATTAAAATGGTCCACAAACTCCAAGTGACTCAGAGAGCTATGGAACGGAGAATGCTTATGTTAAAGTGGAACTGGGCAAGACGCAGGAAGAATGGAAGATAACCGTTGAACGAAGCGAATTTTAAATGACGACCAAGAGCAAGCAAGAGAAGTAGAAGCAGATTTTAAACTAGATGGACTGATGAGACCAAGCGAATGGCTGGTCAGGAATGGATGCAAAAAACAACAAACAGAAATGAATGGACACACCTAAGGAAGGCTTACATCCGACGATGGATGGAATAGTTATTGATAATGATAATAAATCTCTGGAAGGTCTTCTAATCCCACAATAATTATCTTTCCTGTGTATTTTATAAGTATTTTACATTAGAGAAAATCAACCAGAAGTAGAATTTCCTGATTATCTTAATAATTTAGTTCTTGGTCACCACTATTACCTACGTTCTGTTTCAAAATTTCGTGATTTCTGTAGTTTGTCTCTTTACAATGCTAATAATATAGTTTATTTTGTTTTATCGGACATCTTTCTTCACTTTCTTGTTTAATTCTTTAAAATCTGTTGATCCTGTATCTATATCCTTGGTCTCCTTTCTTTCGCCTGTTGTAATGAATTTGGACTTTAATTCGCTTGAACTTGGAATTTAAAGTTTTATTTATCTTAGTCTATGACAAACCTTCTCTATAGAATTTGCTAATTATTATGTGGTCATACTCGAAAGTTCATTTATGTTCTGCTGTCTGTTTGCTTAGATATTAGCCTCTTGTTAAGGTCATTTTGGTATCTTGGTAATTTAACTTCCACATTTATACAGCGCCGTTACTTTAACAATTTTTGTCGCTTTCAATTTAATATCAATTTCGATTGTTACTCTTATTAGTTTATGACACTTCTATGTACAATATATTTATAACAGATGCATGTGGGCATATGCCGTTGTTATTAGAAAGTATGTATTCAGGTTTTGTAGCATTCTTGATACCATGACAAAATCTTTTTGGATTATTTAATAATTTTAAAATATGACCTATGTTTAATACTTTGCAGTGCATTAGTCTTCGTGACTTTTTCATTGTTATAACCCAATGCAAAACTTCTTTTGAGCTTATTAGTAAGATATTAGATTATATATATCATCGAACCGTATTTTTGTGGGTAGATAATAATTTAGTTGCAGGTATCTATTTTCATTAATTTTAAAAATAATGTCCAATGGATCAAGATCTGGCAAATTACTAGGCCAGTCGAACACTTCACCGTGATTTCAGTGAAAAAGTTTGTAGCATTTATTACTTCGTAACAAACTAGACCCGAGGAAGTTTTTTTGTTGGCAAAAATCTCGAATATTGGCATCAGACATGAAACCAAAATCTATAGAATCCTTCTATGTCGGTGCCAAGTTTGTCGTAGATGCGTTTGTAAATACTAATGATCATTTTATATACTTAATATATTTTGTATCTCAAACAAACTCATTTCAGATAAACAATTTAATTTTAGGTGATTTCATAAACGTTTGTGGGGAAAAATTCGTTAATCAAAATAATTATCTATATTTTTATTTCGCGTCTCATCTCTACTGAACAGATCCTATACCTATATAACAAACTCTTCACCATTGTACTATTTAACAAAACCTTTTAAACGTTGTATTATACAAGATAGCATAACAAGCTGGTGAAGACGAGTAATACTATCAGCTATGAATACATTTTTCATCTGTACTTTTTTGCTTTATATACGCTGTGATATAATAATAAAGGGCACATCTAATCCCTATTACACTGTGTTTTATTTCTAACTGTAAATTTAAAATTTATTAAAAATGGAACGTAAGAAATATTATATATTATATTTTCAGACGAAACCCGTTACATTTTAACTGTATACATAAATAAATCCGTGCTAAGTAAATTTAAAAAAAAGTTTTATTTATTTATAAGTATTAAAGTATCTTCAAACAGGACAAAATAGCATTCTGTTAAAAAGCCACTATTTCTTGAATTCATCTTCAACTAAATTAAGATCTAAATAAGCAGCAAGTTATTATTTTTGTTTTTACAATGCGTAACTTGGGCGAGCATCGTTCCAAGTGCAGCCGGAATCGTGGCGAATTTTATCATCACTTGATTAAAATTATTAAATGTGCGCCCTGTCATGAATTATTGGTAGCCAATTTAGGTATTTAAAAGCTGTTGCAGGTGTTTGAACGTCTACAGTTAATTTACCTACAGCATAATGTTATTTGTTTCTTGGTTAAATCTATTGTTTAAAGATTAAAACATATTGTCTATCATAGAATAAAAAACAAATAATTTTGATTCCTCTTTTTTATCCTTAATTACAAACGCCTTATCAAGATTATCGTCCAACCTTCAAGTAACTTTAGGTTTTCTTGGTTCCGAAATTTTTATATCAAAACGATAGCAAGCGATTTTTCCTCTAGAGCCGTCGTGATTCCCAACGTGGGACAATTTGATTGTTAAGAGGGGCTATTCGAAAATGGACTCGACACAAGTCTAACCCTTTCGCCCCGGGACAACAAGGTGTTTGGCGTCGTCAATTTAACCTCGAACATTTTAAAATCTCGCTAAACAACGCAGTTTTTCGCACCTGAATGGCCCGTCACAACTTCTATAAGTTGGTGTTAATTTGAAATAAAGTATCACTCTAAACTGTTGTAAAAGTTCGTTGATTTAATAAATATATACATTATATTGATATAATTGGTAAGTATTTGATTTTATTTTTATTTATTTAATTCTAGAAGCATAATTTTTTAACAAATTTATATTAATCCATATTTGAATGACCTACTTTAAAGAAAAATGTTGAAAAGAGAACAACATAAGTCTCCATTTACTGCTAATACTTTAACTAATAATCGTGTTTTTGAGGCTTGTTATAAAATTTCTTTATTCATCGCTAAAACTCATACTAAGAAGTATAGGAGAGAATTTAATAAAACCGTCAATATCAGTATTTCTTAAAATGGTTCTTGAAAAACATATAAAAGCTATACCACTCAGTAAAAATACCCTTAGCAGAAGAATAGACGAAATGAGTGAAGTTATTGAAAAATTACTTGTTAAAAAGCAGAAAACATGACATTTCTCAGTGCAAACGAATGAATCAACAATCAAGGCTTCATCGCAGTGTCGAATCGGTAGCATACTTGTTTTAAGCTTAGTTAAATGAAAACAGTATTTAATTAAACTTAATAAATTAAACTAAATATAAACGAATTACTATGATTTTTCATTTAGGCAAAGGTGTTTTATGATAAAATGTAAAGACGAATGACACTAAATGATGAATAAATGTCAAAATATTTTAAGCCAATTGAGTACATCAGCCTACTATATAAGTAATCTAAAATTATTTTATGAGTGTATAAGTGAAATAAATTTTCCCACATTTAAGTTGCCATGTCTGTCTAGATAACTACAGAAATGATTGAAAATTTTGATGCTAGACAGCATTAATATACTGTTTGCTCACGGAATGACAGTTCCCAGTTTAACTATTAACATTATGCAATTATGACTGGGTGTAATTAAACAGCAACAAAATATCTGTACATAAATATGCTTTCTGAAGGGGATGCTTTCTGCTTTTATTTGGATGATACAATATGCTGGTTTTCTGAGAAATTATCATACAATTGTTTTGTCACTATCTAATACACATATTAGACAGAAATACTGCATTGAAAAAAGCCTGTGAGGTTAACCATAATCCCTTTATTTCATAATCAACAAATAATAAAACTACCTTAAAATACTAAGAAACTGTTTAATTCGAAAGAAAATGAAATATTGACAAAATATTGTATTATTAATTGTTAATACCATTAAATTATAAATAGGTCTTCCTTTTAATTTGATGCAAAACCAAAACTAAAGCACTAATGTCCATACCTGAAAAGAAAAATAAGATTATTTTTCTCAAATGTTTTATGAGTGGTACATTGATACAGAAGAAAAATCTATACCAGAAAAACTATTCTCTTCATTAAAACAAAATCAAAATAGATTTGACATTTAGCATATCTAAAAATATTTAAACAAAAAGGTAATAAGATAGCATAATATAAGATAAGCAAGCAAATATTTACAACTAAAGATATCATGTATAGCAGTGTGACACCTATAACTGCACAAATAACTTACACATCCAAAAGTTCTTCAAACTGGTTTGTCTCATAAATAACTCTAATTATTTTAATGGTAATTTGTATTAACAAAATGAAGATTAGCACTGTATTGTAGCCAGATTTATTAGCTCATAATACTTTAACCCTACAATGCGCAGCTATGCATATTTGCATCACCCTGGTTTTTCGCTTCCACGGTACCCTCTAATAAATTTTAAGCTTAGAAAACGACTTGATTCAATTATGTACTACCCGTCCATCTGGCAAACAGATCTAGGATATCGTGGGCTGCACAATAATCTTAGTTATTCAGTGTAAACAGATTCGTCCATGTGGTTACACTATTTGTGCTTTTGTGGTGTTTTATTTTGCTAATAACTTGTTAATTATTACCAGGGTGAGTACAAAAAAAATTATTGAGCTATTTGTAAATTTAATACAAGAATGTTAGTTGATATAATAATTGAAAAATATATTTACTTATTTTGAAATTGGAAAAATAACAGTCAATTCATATTTGAATCACTGCGCTTTCGGATGCATAATTGCACAAAAAAATATAAGAGTTGTAACATTTTATAATATGTTCGCAAAAATGATAGTTTCATTGATATTATCATTTTTTGTTGCAGATGTCTCTTTTATATAAAGATGGACATAAAACAATTCGGTGGGATGAATTAGACAACGACGGTTTACTTGATTTACTAGTAAACATACCCAGTGGCAGTGAAGATGAATTAGATGATTTTAGTGACGACGAAGATGAAACTGGACAATCTACAAATATAGCTGCACCTATTTCTGCGGATCTGTTGGATAAATATTTAAATCAGCGAGGCACCAATGAAATGAAGATTATGGTATCTGATGTCGAACATAATCAATCAAACGGATACTGTAACGACTTCTACTAATGGTTTTTCTAAATCCGAAGTGATGATATATATATATATATATAGTAGTTTTGAGTTTCTTTGAACCATATTATATTTAATATAAAATTAATATTTCTTGGGTTAGGTTCAATAAAGATATATTACATGTGGAACTAGATTTTATTTTCCATTGCAATTAATCAACGTTTCGGCAGGAAACCCTTGCCTTTGTCAAGATTCAAAACGTAAAACGTGACACAGACATTAAACGAACTGACGACAGTTCGTTTAATGTCTGTGTCACGTTTTACGTTTTGAATCTTGACAAAGGCAAGGGTTTCCTGCCGAAACGTTGATTAATTGCAATGGAAAATAAAATCTAGTTCCACATGTAATATATCTTTATTGAACCTAACCCAAGAAATATTAATTTTATATTAAATATATATATATATATATATATATATATATATTATATATTATATATATATATATATATATATATATAAATTGCGCATTGTAGGGTTAAATAATATACTAAGAATTTGCAGTTATTTTATAAGAAATAAATTTCTGAACATCCCATACAAACAGATACTAAATGTGGAATCTAAGCAATGCAAATAAAACATTCAAACAATAAGTAAACAAAATAACTTTAAAAAAATGAAAACTTACTTCTGAAACTCCCATTCTCTATTATCTAAAGGACATACTTGTCTAGTTTTTAACCATCTAGATATGCAGTGGAAGTGAAAGGCATGCTGAAAAGTATTGGAAATTTTGAATGTCAAAGTTTATATTCAAATACTTATCTGATGAAAAAAGAGGACATAGAGAACACTTACATTACAAACACCCCAAGCTACAGTACATTCTTCACTGGTGGCTGACGCCTGGTTTGCCTGGCATTCAATACATAGATCCATAATATGATTTCTGCAAATGGCACAGTTATCCACTACAATGTCTAAAAAGATACAGGTAAGATTAAGCTATAATAAAATTAGCAGAAATACAGAACAATATAGGTGCAACATATTTATGTTATCAAAAGTACAAAAGCAAACAACATAAAGTTTATATATGTATTATTAATCAGAAAAATTGCTTTATTGTTAGGTTCAGACTTTGCAATTTTTCTTAATTATGTCAGATTATGTTTTGTAAATGTTATAAACATTTTGAACTACATACAAACTATTGTTGGGACAAGAATTAGTATATTCCATAGGTGTAGACTTTAATTCAGGATACACTAAGTATATTCTCATATTACTTATCGACAGTTTCATCTGTAAAATTTAGTGTTTCGCCTAATGGAGTAAACCTTAATATAGAATTATCATTCCTTGTATGTGTAACATAACTTACCCCAGGCCCACAAAGCTACAGCATTCCACTGAAACAAAAAGGCTATATTAAATAAGAAGAAAAAATAGACAATAAGATTAACACATTTTGTGTACTGTTTTATTTAAAACTAAGTACTATTATACGTTAATTTTAAAAAATAACTTAAAGTAGAAGGTTAAATTACAAAGCATTTACCTTTTTTACTTCAAAACGTTTCTTTTCTCCTTTTGAGCTACTCGAAGTGGGCAATTCTACTTCTTCGGCATCAACATCCATAGCAGAAGCCATTTCTTTGTGCTAAATTTGAAATATTTAAATAACTAAAAATCCAATGTGTAAAATTTTCAGTGACAGATCAAAAATTTATTTTGAGACTACGTCTGACATCTGACAATTGAAATTTTGAATGTCTTTCTAAAATTTGCTATTCTGTGAAAGTAGGAACGCTGTGCAGGTACAGTCACAGAACAACACACAATCAAAATGCCCACTCTGCTTTAAAAAATAAGTATGCGCATCTCGTTCGCTCAGACGGAATAAGCCATGTTTTAGTCGGAACCAGTGTTGTTCATTGACATTTTATCTGGTGTACATAGACAAATTAACCCGATTAATTCATTTACGGCAACTACAGACATAATATGCACTATTTTATTCGTAATTTTAGTTGAAGACTAGATGTACTAAATTATTAATCTCAAATGTACTAAATTATTAATCTCTAAAAATTTAAATTACATTTCTGTCGTAGCTTGTCACAAATTTCTCAATTTCGAGTCTATGTTTTCGTCTAAAACATGGCGTTCGCCTGCTGACAAACTTCAAAGGCGGCATCTAGAAGTGGGCATTCTGGTTGTTTATTATTCTGTGGTACAGTGAAAAAATGTATGAGAAATGTGCAAATAGGACTTTTCATCAACCGCCATGTTTTTCGTACAGACAGATTTATAATATAATATATTATGTAATATACATACTTGATTTATAAATTTTTAAAAAAATATTTATTATTTAACAAAGAAATAACATTGTTATAAAGAAATACATGCTTTAGTTGAGTTTACCAAAAGTATAAGCTGAACATAGCCGCAAATGTCAAACATGGAATAAAAAATTTCGGTTTGGCAGTGTTGGCATGTTTTTATAATGTATATGATGTATGCTTCAAATATAAAGAGATAAAGCTTTAGAAAAGTACATTTTGATTATAATATGTTATGAATTCTGGAATTTTTTATTTATATAAAGGCCGTATGACACTATGCATTTTCTTGTATCATTTCTTATATCGTTTCTGATATAACAAAAAAATGGATAGTGTCATACAGGCGTATAGTTTCTTATATCAGAAACGATACAAGAATTTGTGTCCGCTGCATTTTCTTGTACAAGAAATGCGCCAATTTGTGCGCAAAGCCGCTAAAACGTAAAACTTCTTTCATGTCATATTGGCGGATGGAGGCATAGAGAAATAAAAATAATTATTATTTTTATTTCTCTATGGCTGGAGGAGAACTTTGATATATACCAGAGATATGTAAGTATCTCTGATGTATACATACAATTAGGCCAAGCAGACATCAGAGAAAAGTGCCCACCAACAATAACCAAGATTAGAACATCAGTAGCCATATTGAAAAACAATAAATCACAGTGATTGTATCAAATAGCATCGGAACTACTGAAAGTAGGAGGAGATGTTTTACTAAAAACAATACATAACCGCACTAAAAATTCGTGATGAGTTTAAAGATTATTTTATATCTCCAAATAAGAGAGTAGAGTTTCAAGAGCATACCATTCAAACACATAATTTAAAAAAAAAACAAATAAATTATTACAACCAAATTATTTATTATTTCTGTCTTCCATTACAACCTGTTGAATATCTTCAAAAATTGTGGTTTCCAATTTAGTTTTCATATTGGGACATTTTATTTCTTTCATTTTTGCACCACAGTATTTTTAAAAATAATCAGTAGCATATGTTCTCAGTCCCCAGTAGCTTGGGGTCCTCAGGCCCTTGTTCGGTGCCTCAGGTACTGCAGTTCTATTTTTATAGGTGTCAAAATTTCGACCAATCATGTGCCAAATCACATACAGTTTCTGGTAAAAGAACTTGCATAGTGTCATACAGGGCAAAAATGTACGTACAAGAAACGATACAAGAAAACATAAATAACTTTCTATATCAGAAACGATATAAGAAATGATACAAAAAATGCATAGTGTCATACGGCCTTAAAACAAGAATTAGGGTTGAGTTTACCGAAAGTACAACCTGATAATAGCTGCAAATGTCAAACATGGAACAAAAATTTCGGTGTAGCAGTGTTGGCATGTTTTATAATGTAGATGCTGTATGCTTCAAATATAAAAAGATTAAGCTTTAGAAAAGAACATTTTGTTCATATTATGTTATAAATTCTGCAATGTTTGATTTATATAAAACAAGAATGAGTAAATATTTGTTTTTCTTTTGGAGATTAATTGCAGTTAATTATTAGAAATTATTTTGGGAATTACCCTTTGATAGATTAGGGGATAGATTTGGCAATCGTCAAATCAGCAGTTGCCAGATTGCAACAGATGTTTGCAATTAATCTCGAAAGAGACAAATATTTATTCGTTATTGCTTCGTATAAATTAAAAATTGCAGAATTCATAAAATAGTATAATCAAAATGTACTTTTTAAAAGCTTTCTCTCTTTGTATTTGAAGAATATAATATATGCATTATAAAAACATCCCAACACTGGCCAAACCCAAATATTTTTGACATTTGCGGCTATACTCAGCTTGTACTTTCGATAAACTCAACCAGAATGAGTTAATATTTGTTTCTTTGGAAATTAATTGCTAGTTAATTATTAAAAATATTTTTGGCAATTGCCATTTGATAGATTAGAGGAAAGTTTTCTTAATCGTCAAATCAGCAGTTGCCAGATTGCAACAGATGTTTGCAATTATGCATCTTGAAAGAGACAAATGTGTACACGTTATTGTTTCATATAAATTAAAAATTGCAGAATTCATAAAATAGTATGATCAAAATGTACTTTTTAAAAGTTTTCTCTTTTTATATTTGAAGCAAACAACATATTATGCAAAGAACACCCAACACTGCCAAACCAAAATATTTGATTTCATGGTTGACATTTGCGGCTATATTTAGCTTGTACTTTCGTCATTGGGTAAACTCAGGATATGTAAGAGAGAGATATGTAACTCTCTTACAATCTCTGGGTAAACTCAACTAAGGCACAAAATAATAAACAATCAGAATGCCCACTCTCAGATGCCGCCTTTGAAGTTTGTCAGCAGGCGAACGCCATGTTTTAGACGGAAACAGACTCGAATTGAGAACTTTGTGACAAGCTACGACAGATCTGTGATTTAAATTTTTTAGAGTTTAACAATTTAGTAAATTTGAAATGATTTAATCCATTGTTCAACTAAAAGTACGAATAAAATAGTGCATATTATGTCTGTAGTTGCCGTAAATAAATTAAACCGGGTTAATCTTTCTATGCACACCAGATAAAATGTCACTGAACAGCACTGGTTCCGTTTAAAACATGGCTGATTCCGTCTGCGCGAACGAGATTCACGTACTTTTTTTTAAGCAGAGTGGACATTCTATTGTTTATTATTCTGTGCTTCTGCCATCGTAGAATAAAACTTATTATTTTAGTAATTAACGCAAGGGCATTCTAGAACATCTCAATTATGGAAATGAACAACCAGTTCAGTCATTTTGTGAACAATGAACAACTGAAAATAGTGACAATGTCAATGTCAATAGTCCTATGTCATTATGTCAAATATATCAACAGATTTGTGTTTGACTGTTTGGAAAATGTTTATTTACGTTTTCCAAATTAGGTAATTCCAAAAATCGTTTGTCGGGAAGATAAGTAATTAGTTTAGAAAGTTTTATTGTTAATAATAGTGCATAGTGGAATTATCAAAATGGCTAACAGGACTTCGGACATTGATGCTATCATATTAGCTGAAAAAGACACTTGGGCTACAGTAATTGATAGCTTTGTAAAAACGGTAAGATTAACTATTGTTTAAATAAATCAATAAATGTTTTATGCAATTCATACGAATATATGTGTTACAAATATGCTTTCAATCAAATGTTACTATGTTTCGTTATCTTTATATTAATTGACTTTGCTATTACAATATTTAATAAAGGATGAATATATTTAAAAAAAAGCTTAAGGTGTTTATTTGTTAATCAGCTCTTTTGTTTTATTTTCTATTAACGCTTTGAGTTGTTTTTATCCAAATCGTTAGCAAATGTGCAATCTGTGGTCACGTTTTCCATAAAGTGTATCCCATATTTTTAAGTCAACTCACTTGTGGCATCTCTGAGTCATGTTACTCATAAGGAATGCGTAGTTATGTTACAGTTGCGTAATATTTATGGTTTGTCATAACAAGAAAGCCTTTGAAATGCATTGTTATCTGACAATGAAAGTATTTTTTAATGGTGATAATTGTAGGGGAAATTTTGCCAAGACAAATAAGAAAAATTTGCTGTATTTCCATGTAGCTCTACAGAGCAGAAGGATGAACAACAAGAGATGCCATGCTTTAAAAACTTAAAAATCTCATAATGTCCTATTATAGGTGAATATTGCGTATTAGTTGGATATGCAAAGTATGTAATGCAACTGTGTTAATTAGAATGAGGAATTATAAGGAATCACAAAAACCATTGAGTCGCTAAGAATAACGTGAAGAAAATCATAGCTTAGAAGCCTGAGACAGTGGTATGCTGTGACAGGTAGCTCTTTTAGACAAGAGACTCAGTAAAACATAGGTTAAAAATACATTTGGAACAAATAAATAACAAAATAAAGTTATATTCAAACCAATAAAAATAAACTGCCAATCCTGCATCTATGACATAGATGCATGGCTCAGTGACCCACTCTTTAATATCTACGAAAATAAAATACAATTAATGTTATAGAAGGAAAGGATGGGTTAGAGGAATAGAGATGGAACAGGCTGATTAACACTCAGTCCGGCGAGGAACAGAAAGTGACTAATCAATACTTAGCCACTAAAAAAAACGGGTCTGTCTCAGATCAATACTAAAGAAGAAGTCTATGTATCCAAAAAGAGAGAACGCCCTAATATATACAAAAATAGTCAATTTATGATATTAATACATAAAACACTCCTGGACAAAAATATTGAATATTTTGTAATATTCCAATTTTTTTTGTAGTCTTTGAAATGCCACAAGAAAATAGCTTCAGAACAATATAAACGTAATATATTTCTAAATAATTTTAGATTACTGTTACTCATACAGTTGTTTGATGTACTCAACTGGATTGAAGTATTTTGAATTTATTTATTTATGTGAGATTTATTGAGCATTTAGTCTCATTCATTTTTAAATTTGAAAATTACAAAATATTCGATATTTTTGTATATGAGTGTAAGAGAAAAATAACAATTACACTTAAAGTATAGTACCTACAGTTATTAAAAATATAAATCATACAAAACAATATCCATAAAAACGTGAATAAAAAACAACTGTATTTGTATTATTATTGTACATATCCTTTATTACATCAATTGTTATCTTGTCAACTCCTCTTTCCTTTGTCCTCCATATGTCCTTTCTTTTGATTCTGTCAAACGCCTTTTCCAGATCAATATAGCATATATGTATTTCTCTATTTTTATTGATTACTTTCTCACTGCGTGCTTCTGTCCTTCCTGAATCCACATTGTGTATCTTCAATAGTTGGTTCTATTTGGATTTTTATTCTTGTTTCCATTATTCTTAAGAATACCTTACCAGGAATACTTGATACAGTAATATCTCGTTAATTATTACAGTTACTCTTGTCGCCCTTTTTGTGTATTGGTAGTATAATGTCTTTCTTCCAGTCCTGTGGTATTTCTGCTGTCTTTGTGATATCATTCGTTAGTTCTTTCATACTGTCCACTCCCTCTATTCCCATGAATTTTATCATTTCCGGGGTGATATTATCCTTGCCTGGTCATCATTATCATAAAACGGGGGTCCTACAGCGATTGCCGCTTCCCGAATTTCAGCCTCCATCTTTTCCTATCTCTCCAATCTCCCTCTTCTAAGCCTCTACATTGCATTGTTTTTGTAATTTCTCTTCTCCGGGAATTTGGTGGTTTCCCCTTTTCCTTTTTTCTGGCGGAACATACATTAAGGCTTTCTTTGGCCACCGCTCCTCCTCCATTCTCATCACGTGACCATACCATTGTAATTGCCTTCCTTGTATTCTATCTGAAAGAGTATCTCTAAATCCTGTACTGTTTCGTATTTCCTCATTCCTGATTCTTTCCATTCTCGATACTTGACATGACATTCTAAGATAATCCATTTCCACAACATCTACTTTATCTCGTTTATTCTTTGTCATCATCCAACATTCGGCACCATATGTGGTAATTAGTTCTACAATTGCTCTGTATACACGAAGTTTGGTATGCATCTTTATTTTATTAGACCACAGTAATGAATTCAGTATTCGGATGCATTTTTTCCCTTGGGTTATTCGGTTTTGTACATCTATCTTAACTCTATTTATACTGGGTGCAACCTTTTATGACTGCGTTTTCAAGCCTCAGATCTGTGGTATTTCCTCCTATTTTTAAATATTCTGTTTTGCTTATGTTTACAGTAAGCCCCCATTTGGCATATTCCTCAAATAATTTTCGATTCATATAATTTATATCTTCCTCATGGGTTGCAACCACCACCTGATCATCTGCAAACAACAATGTATACAGAGTTTCTTGTCCCACTTCGATGCCTATAAATCTACATTTATTTCTCCAATTCCTCAATGCTTCTTGGACGTATATTTTAAAGAGTGTCGGTGACAAACAGCATCCTTGCTTTAGGCCTTTAGTGACTTTAAATATATTTGAAGTTCTGGTTCCAATTTTTACACAACTAACTGCATTTTCGTACAATTTATATATCTCTCTGATATACGTCGAATCCAATCCGGACCTTTCGAGGACCTTAAACATTTTCTTTAACAGGACACTATCATATGCATTCTCAAGGTCTATAAATACCAAATGGGTCTCTCTACTTCTTTCGATACACTTTTTAATTATTTGTCGTAGGATAAATATATTATCAAGGCAGGATCTCCCGGTACGAAAGCCGCTTTGTTCTTCAATATCTTGTATCTGTCTTTCAACCCTCTTCTTTAATATTCTGCCGTACAACCGGCCCACAGAGCTCGTCACACTAATACCTCTATAATTGGAACAGTCTCTTTTATTCCCTCTCTTATATATGGAGCTTATATAAGATTTATTCCAATCTTTAGGAATTTCCTGGTCTCAACACATACATTTATTAAAAAGGTCTACTATTAATTCTAAAAGTGCAGTCGGCCCATATTTAACCAGCTCTGTGGGAATGTCTCCAGTCCCTGCGGCTTTTCCGTTTTTAACCTCTTTTAAGGTTTCTGTCAATTCAGATAATGTTATTATAGGGATTTCCTGTCTTTCGCCTCTGTTATCTATTAATTCCCTTATCTTGTCCCATCTGAACTTTACTCTATCCTCTTTCAGCAGTTTCGTATAATATTCTTCCCATTCATTTAACTTTATGAGAGGAATGTTCTCATACCAAGTATCTTGCCTGGTACTTTGCCTAATTTAACTCTTTCAATTGCCTTTTCTAGTTCCTCTGTTGTTATGGGTTCTACTTTTTGTTCTTCATTTATTTCTTGTATCTCCACTATGCTGTCTATGTCTGTATGAGATCTGAGCTCTTTGAAATGTTCTCTCCATCTCTCCATTATTTGGTTTTCTTCTGTTATTACCTTTCCATTCTTGTCTTTTATATTCGGCATCATGTGTTCTTTCTTTTGTCTGAGCTGTTTTAATGCGCCATAGAAGAGTTTTTGATTTTCCCTATAATTATTTGTCATTTTTAGTCCAAACTTTTCCCATGACCTTTCTTTTTCTGCTTTCACAACTATTTTAACCTCTTTTCTTTTTTCTTTATATGCCTCATAGTCTTCAGGACGCTTTGTACTTAGATATCTTTTCCATTTTTCTTTTTTGTTCTTTATTTTCCCTTGTGTTTCGTCCATCCACCATTCAGTTCTCTTCCTGCTAGTATTTGCTATTTTTCTCTTTCCGCAAGTTTCCTCGGCAGCTATGATTAAGTTGGTCTTGAGATTTTCCCACTTTTCTTGTATACTTGCAGTTTTTGCCCTACCTTTCAAAATATTGCCTAATTTTTCTTGGAATATCTTCTTATATCTTTGTTGTTTTAATTTGTAGCTTTTTACTTTTTCATTTACTACCTTTCTCCTCTTTTCTTCCTTTTCTTTTGCTGTTCTCATTCTCATTATTTTTTCTTTTGCTGTTCTCATTCTCATTATTACTAGATGATGATCACTGCCAATCTCTGAGCCTCTTTTCACTTTCGTGTCTTGTGCTCTTTTCCATGTGTTGCTACTTACCAAAAAGTAATCTATGATTGATTTTTCATTTCTGCTTTCTTGTACTCTCGTGTATTTGTGTACTTTTTTATGTTTAAATGGTCCATTAATTTAGTTTTAAACATTTGTACAGATGAGCCACTTTTAGTTTTGAGGAAGCTTATTAAAAAGATCAAAACCCTTAAACAACAAAGAGTTTCTTGAAGCCGTCCTTTTTGGTTTGACAATGTGTAAATTATAATTAAGTAACACACTTTCTCTATTTTTATTGATTACTTTCTCACTTACTTGTCTTATTATGAATATGTGATCTTGTCGAACAACTAGCCCATAACAGAGAAGTATGGAGGGACATCCTAAAAAACTGTGAAGGCCTGATGGTGTCACCACATCCCAAAAGGGATTAGGACTGAGGAGGAGGGAGGATCTTATGTGCTTCTGTCCTTCCTTTAGTAAGTAGGGAGCAACAGCTGTAAGTTTAGCACACAAAAATAGCAGGAGCCAAATTATTTAAAATTTAATAATTTAAATATTATTCATTAATAATTTTTGTAATTTTTGCAACAGGGCTGATTCATTTAAATTAAAGAGAAAAATAACTGATCAGCAAACATTGAAGTGAGGTTGAATAATTACATTAAAAACTGTAATTTTAGTTGAAGTTGACAAATTTTTAGATATTCTTGAAAAAAAGTATAATTTTTTAGAAATTATTTTTAATTTATAATTAAAATGGTCATTAAAAGACAATAAATTATTCTTATAGTGTTTACCTATATTAGTTGTTATTATCATAACCTTTGTCTTTAAAACATCTAACTTTAGTTTGTGGATCTTTAAATATTTATTAACAGACTAATTCATTGTACCTAAATACAATATTTTTTAAGTTTGAATCAAAACGTTAAAGTAGGGTATCATCTGCATACAAATAAAGAAATCACATTTAACGAATAAGTTTATATTATTTAAATACAATATGAACAAAAAGGGTCGTAAGAGGTACCCCAGTAATAGTAATGAGTGATATCAATAATCCCCACTTGTTGCTTTCTCTCCAATAAGTAATCTTTAAACCATACAAGAACATTTCCTTCAACACTATAGCCTTCTAATTTAGTAAGAAGATTACATCAATAGTTCCAAAAACTATGTTTAAATCAAGGAATACCACCACCCATAATTATCTTTGAACCAATTCAGACCTGAATTTACAAAGTAAAAGTTGCAGTGCAGTCTCGCAGGAAAATTTTACGAAAACCTTGTTCATTAAGATTTTATTTTTATCAATGTGATCCATAACTTCATCATATATTATCAACTCTAATAATTTTTCAATGGGCGGAAGTATATTAATAGGTCTAAATTCATCCGTCTTAGTAGTATTATTATTTTCGGTATTGAACAATATTGTACTGATTTTTAATAAATCTGGAATCTTTTATTCATGATCTAAGAGAAGTATTTAAGATAATGTGACTACAAGTTACAAAAAACACTTTTAACATTTTGGAGTTTAGTATTTCATTAATGTTACTCTTATTATCTAACAACTTTACCATGACTGCCAAGTCACTATGTGATAGTAACCTAAATTCGTGAAAACTGTGTTATTGTTCATTTTTGCTTTTAACATATTAACTACCACATTGCTTGCCCTTTTAAAACCCTCCCATGTGGCATTTCTATCACTTATGTTAGAAGTTGTAAACCCCCTATATAATTTGTCCCTAATTTTAATTTTACTGGTTTATTTCTTGGTTTGTTATGTGGTCTCGAAGGCTCACGTTCAGCATTGCACGTTCCATGGCTTGTTGTGTAACTCTGAGTTTATTCGCAGATTTTTGCGTGAGTGTTAAAGTCTCTGCTCCATAAGTTTGTACAGGTAAGACACATTGGTTATAAACCTTTCGCTTGAGACACATGGGAATTGAACTTTTTAGAATATGGCTTAATTTGCCAAATGCTGCCCAAGTTAGGCCTATTCGCCTCTGTATTTCATGTGTTTGATTGTCTCTGCTTATTATGATTTCGTGTCCCAGATAGTTGTAAGTGTCTGTTTGTTGTATGGTATTATTGTCAATAGTTATATTTCCACTCATTACGACATTTGTTATAAGTTTAGTTTTCTCAAAGTTTATCTTTAATCCTGCTCTTTCAGACAGACTTTTAAGCGAATGCATCATAGAAACTGTATCTTGTAAATTATCTGCGATTAATACAACATAATCTGCAAATCTTAGGTGATTTAATCTTTCTCCATCTCTAGAGCTGCCGTGAACAATTTTGGTGAAATATTGTCTTCTTATCTAACTCCTCGACCTAAGCTGAATTTTTCCGTGTCTTCGTGTAGTCGTATACTTGATGTAGCGTTCTCGTAGATGTTTTTGATTAGTGTCGTGTACCTGTAATCTATTCGGCTTTGATTTAGGGCTTAATGTATTGTTCCAAACTCTACAGAATCAAAAGCCTTCTCGTAATCGACAACTGCAAGAACCAGTGGTATCTTGTACTCGATGCACTTTTCTATTAAGATCTTTATGGTATGCAAATGGTCATTTGTGCCATATCCTGCCCTGAAGCCTGCCTGTTCTTTGGGCTGATACAAATCAAGTTTAGGTGTTAGCCTATTTGTTAAGATTTTCATAAAGAGTTTGTACATATGTGTTAAGAGGCTGATGGGTCTATAATTTTCTAATTTAGTAATATCGCCTTTTTTGTGTAACAAGACTATTACTGCATTGTTCCAGTCTTTTGGAATCGTACGCGCATGTAAGCATTTATTAAACAGTTCGCTTACTGATTTTAATAAAATTTCTCCACCTGCTTTTATTGCCTCGATAACGAGTCCATCATCACCAGGGGATCGATGGTTCTTCATTTCCTTTAAAGCTGCTCTTACTTCTGACACAGTAATGGGCAAAAGTATTTTCGATCCCTGATTTATGAGAGTCTTTACTCGTGTCGGGAAATTGTCTTGTGGTCTTTGGCTGGTATAGAGGTCTTTATAAAACTCTCTGGTTATTTTCAGAATGTTTTGTTTATCTGTTGTTGCCTTTCCGTCTTTATCTCTCAGCTTGTATATTTCTTTTTTACTTTGTGTGAGTTTTCTTTTCATTATCTTTAAACCTTGCTTCTCCTCTACTGTTTGAGTAATTACATTAGTATTATATCTTCTTACATCTTTTCTAATTTCCGCTGAAATTCTTTTATTTAGTTTTTTATATTCTTCTTTGTTTCCCTTTTCGTTCTCGCTTAGGTTTCGTCATATTTCCATTTTTGCTAATCATTTCACTTTTGGTGTCATTTTTTTTGCAAAATTTGAGTTGTGCATTCCTAACAGAGTCTGTTATTAATTTATTGTGATCGTCGATACTTAGAGATTTGGGATTATTACTCTGTAAAGTTTCGGCTATATTTTTTATGTATGCTTCTGGATGATTTGGTGAATTCCAAACTATGCGTTTGCAACTGTTTATCATCTTTGCTCTTTCTTTTTGTAGATTTATCGTTACTCTAGCTCTTACTGGTCTGTGGTCGCTTCCTACTGATAGTTTATTGAGTACAGTGACATCTTGAATAATTTGCTTTTTGTCTGTTATTATATAATCATATTCGCTCTTAGTTCTTCCGTCTGGACTAGCCCACGTCCATTTTCTATTCTGTTTCTTCTTAAAAAAGGTGTTCATTGCATACAGTTTGTGTTGCAGTAGAAAGTTGGTAAGCATTTCGCCTCTTTCGTTTCTTACTCCGATTCCAAAATCTCCGATTGCTACTTCTTGTTCGTCCTTTTTCCTTCCAAGTTTCTCGTTAAGGTTAGGTTCAGTAGTTGATATAATTTATACCGATGACATATTGTGTAGATTTTGTCTCGCATTTGACCCGAAGTGCTTTATCCGCTCTACAATTTCATCTACTGTTCTTGTCCTTTTTGAGCATGTCAGTGATACATGTGTTTAAAATCAAAGTTATTTCCAAAATAGGTACCCACTGTGACGCATATATTTTACTGTTGAAACTAGACTATGGAGTTGTGTTTTTAAACTAAAGAGCAGTTGCCCAGATTCAGTTTAAGGATATATAATAAAGCATACCAGTGTACTCACTTCACAGAAATGGATAAATATTATTTTTTTTTGTAGTCTTTAGAAGTATTCAGTTTTCCTGAGTTGACTAATGATGAAAAAAGAAAAAATGTATGGAATGCTGTATACAATATTGCCAAACATTCTGATGATCCAGCTGTTACAAAAAATTGTTTTATAGCAGTAAGAATCTTAAGGTAAAATATTTTGTAATGACTTTTTGGAAAATATCAACAATTTCATTTTGTAGCCGTGAAAAGGAACATCTAAGTGAAGTTATCAGTGATGATTGGATCAATTTAATCAAACACCATTCTGGATTGGACAATGAAAACTTTGAATATAATGATAACAAATCTTTAATTTGCGTAGAGGTGCTAAAGAGTCTGTCAAATATACTTTTTAATTCTAAGAAAATTGCTGAAAAGTCTTTAGAAAATGGAATATTGGAGGGGTTGACCAATAGAATAAAACATAAGTAAGTATTTCGGGAGCAATACTCAAAAGAAATAATAAAAATATATTTTGATTCGATTATTCCATTTTATGGTATATTTTGTATATTATTTGTTTTAAATGTTTTACTTCAATTATGATTTTGTATTAATTATACATAACATTTTTAGGAACAAAAATATATCAGAGGACATAAGATTTATGGATATACGACTAGTATTTTTAATTACAGCCTTGTGCCCCGAAGCTAGGAACAAAGTTTATGACATGATTGATATATTTATTAAAATTTTGGAAGAAATTCTACAGGAAGCAGCTAAAAACCACATGAAACATGAAGATCTACCACCGATTTACTTAACTGTAAGGTTTTTGCGGGTAAACGTTAGGGAAACACAATTTCAGGGTTTTTTTATCGCAATTTTGTAAAAATATAACTATAGTCTGTTCGCTCATCCCAGTCCGAACTGTCTAGTGAATTTAGTGATTATTTTTTCCTAAGTTACTTAGTTAATTTTTGACAGATTAGAAATGGCTGGAAATTACTATACAACCAAGCATACGCGCTTGTAGCACGTAAACAAACGTAAATAAAATAGAACTTTATGAATTACCAACTTTATTCATCATCATCATCATTCAGCCCATACTCGTCCACTGCTGAACATAGGCCTCCCGTAGTTCACCCCACAAATTTCTGTCCTGAGCCGCCTGCATCCAATTTTGATGTGTCCGTTTCAGGTCATCCGTCCATCTTGTTGGTGGTCGTCCTCTATTCCTAAAGGCATCTTGTCTGGGTCTCCACTCAAGAATGCGTTTTGTCCATCTGCCGTCCTTCGTTCTCGCGACGTGCCCTGCCCAGTTCCATTTTAAGGTTGATATTCTTTTGATTGCGTCGGTTACTCCCGATCTACGGCGCAATTCTGTGTTGGGTATTCGGTCTCTCAGGGTTAATCCCAACATGGACCGTTCCGTTGCCCTCTGTGTTGTTCGAATTTTGTTTGCGGACGTCTTAGTAAGTGTTAGCGTCTCCGCACCATAGGTTAGAACCGGCAGCACACATTGATCGAAGACTTTTCTCTTCAAGCAGATGGGAAGAGCTGATTGGAAAACATCTCTTAGCTTTCCATAAGCTGCCCATGTCAACCCTATTCTACGTATTAGTTCATTGGTCTAGTTATCTCTACTTAAGCGAATTTCGTGTCCCAGGTATTTGTATGCTGATGTTTGTTCTATACTTGTTCCAGCTATGTTGATGTTCTCACTCAGAACAAGGTTTGTCATCACTTGTGTTTTTGAGTTATTGATCTTTAAACCCACTTGTGTAGAGGCATGGTAGAGTCTTTCGCACATTTCGATGGCATGATCTATGCGGTCTGTTATCAGGACTATATCGTCCGCGAACCTGAGGTGACTAAGCTGCTCTCCATTTATGTTTATGCCCTTTTCGTCTAGGTTTGCACGCTTACACATGTATTCCAATAATGTTGTAAACAGTTTTGGTGAAATGGTGTCGCCCTGGCGAACTCCACGTAGAATGTTGAACTTGTGTGTATCTTCATGGAGTCTGACGCATGCCGTGGCATTATCATAGATATTTTTGATGACAGTGGTGTAGCGGTGATCTATTCGGCACTCTTTTAAAGCTTCTAGCATTTTCTGGTGGTTTACTGTGTCGAATGCTTTCTCATAATCCACAAATATTAGGACGAGGGGTTTATTGTACTCTATACATTTTTCGATGAGGCTTTTAATAACTTGTAGATGGTCGTTTGTGCCGAAGCCTGACCTGAATCCTGCCTGTTCGCATGATTGGTAAAAGTCCATTTTGTTCGAAAGTCTGTTTGTTACGACTTTTGTAAAAAGCTTGTATATGTATGAGATGAGGCTGATTGGTCTATAGTTTACGAGATTTGTTAAATCTCCTTTCTTAAACATTAGAATGATCACTGCATTTTGCCATTGTGATGGTGTTGTTCCTCTTTCAAGGCATTCTGTGAAAAGTATGGAAAGCATTTGTATCAGTTTCTCGCCTCCTAATTTTATGGCTTCGGCAACGACCCCGTCGTCGCCAGGTGACTTATTATTTTTCATTTGTAGGAGAGCTTTTTTGATTTCATCCACAGTAACATTTGGTATGTCTTCCGAGCCCTGGTTTAGAACCTTTGGTATGTTTTCAGTTGGAGCATTTTCTTCTGTTTTACTGTGGAGTTTGCTGTAAAATTGTCCGACAGTTTGTAGAATTTCCTGTTTATCTGTTATTATTTCGCCCTTTGTGTTTTTCAGTTTGTAAATATTTTTCTTTCCTATTTGCTGTTTTCTTCTGAAGACTTTTAAACTTTTGTTCTCTTCTATGACTTTTGATATCTCTCTGGTGTTGTAGTCTCTTATATCTTTTCTGATGTTCTTAGTGATTTGTTTGTTTAGTTGTCTCATTTTTGTTAGATTGGTTCTGTATTTATCTGTTAGTTGTCTTCTTTCCTCTAATAGATTTTTTGTGCTTAGACTTAGTTTTTCTTCGTCTTTTTGGTTTTTTGGGCAACATTTTTCTTGTGCTTGTTTCAGAGCTTTGACTATTTTCTGGTTTAGTTGTTCGATGTTTATGTTTTCTGTTTCTTCGTTTTGTAATTTTTCTTCGACCGTATGTTCAAACAGTTTTGCATTTTCAGGTGGTACCCATCTTCTAACATTTGGTTTAGGAACAAGCTTTATTCTTTCTTTTTTAACGTTAAGCATTACTTTTGTTCTTATCATCCTATGGTCGCTGCCAACAGAGAACTTGTTGAGTACTTCCACGTCTTGTATTATATATTTTTTATCTGTAATTATAAAGTCGATTTCGTATTTGACGGCGCCATCAGGGCTTATCCAAGTCCATTTGTTTTGGGGTTTCTTTTTAAAGAAAGAGTTCATTTGAAACATGCATTGATGATGTAGAAAGTTTAAAAGCATGTCGCCTCGTGCGTTTCTTGCCCCGTATCCGTACTTTCCTAATGCGATCTCCGCTTGGTCTTGTTTGAATCCGAGTTTTGCGTTGAAGTCGCCCATGAGAACAGCATAGTGTGTTCGTGTTCTTTGTTGTGCCTCTGCTACAACCAACTTTATTACCTATATTTAATAAAATAAACAGCGTGATTAATACAAATATTTACTAGAATATGTTAAGTTTTAACTGAAATATATTTTTAAATATATACTACTACCCAAAATTTTATAGGATTACTATCTTCTTCTTAAGGTTCCATCTTCTAACGAAGGTTGGATATCAACATGGCAATTCTTATTTTACTTACAGCAGCTCTAAATAGTTGGCTAGAGCTCAGACTAAACCATTCCCTTAGATTTCGTAGCCAGGAGGTTCGTCTTCTTCCTACATCTCTTTTACCTTTTATTTTGCCCTCTATAATCAAACGTAGTAGCCCATAACGAGGACCTCTTAATATATGACCGAAATATTCAAGTTTCCGCCTCTTAATTGTCTGTACAATTTCTTCCCTCTTATTAACCCTATCAAGGACTTCAATATTGGTAATTTTGTCTAGGATTACTATACAATTTCACTATTTGTAATAATTCTTCTTTTTTCAATGAAAAAAGTCTGCAATAAATGTTTATTTAAGCTTTTAATAGTGTGAAATAGGAATTTTTGTGTTGTAGGTTTCCAGCTATGAATCTGTCAAAATTTGCCTAGCTGAGCGAATGGACCTTACTAACAATTTATTTATACAATATTACTTTAAGAATGTTTAATCATTTTTGAGGTTTTCAACTACTTAGATCATTACCAATTGATGAAAGTGGTGATAAAAAAAGGAAATATAATAGAGGAATGTTGATAAAGAAATAATTAGTTTAGTTTGGTAGTTTAGAGAATATATTATACATGATACTAAAAAAAGTTAGTTACATTCCTTATTAACACAAGACAAGACAAAGAATAAGTTAGGAACGTGTCAGAAATATAAACTGATCAGTGGCGAGCATATATCCATTAAATATTTTGGTATATTCATAAAACTCTTGGTTCAGTTATATCTCAGGAACTAAACATTTTTTTTTTGTGTGAGAGTGGAAATTTTCTAAAGACCATACCAGGTGAGTCGTACCTGACATGAATTGAATTCATAGTATATTGAGTACATCTACCTATACACCACCTACCTACCTACTAAAATTACTCTCGGCTTACGCGCGTCTTTCTTGATCGTTCTCTTGCTTGCACAGCCTCCATTTCCCTTTTATTTCTTTCTTTTCTGTCTGTTACTTATGTTGACCCAATGACGTATAATATATAGACTCGGTGAACGCTTTAAAAAGTGTCCAAAACATGAATACCTTTGTTATTGTTTATTGTTTTGATACGAAGATACACGAAGTTCATGATTTCTTACGAAGCATCACGAAGTTGATCTTGTGTTTGAAAACATCATGGACGTATGAAAACATTTTCTCCATTTTGTGTGACAAGCAAATTTTATTTTAAATTGTTGAGAGTTATTTACTTACTATTTTAGTAAAATGCCATACTATTTTATCAAAATAATTATTTCTCTTATAGATGGGAACAAAAAGAAATCATAAATATTAATTTTAATTAAAAAAATAATTATTGTCATTAAAATATAAATGAGCACGCCGCTGTTCTGATAAACATACCTTCAACCTTGAGCCGAGATCTTTCGGACACTCGATTCTATAGCGAGAATAGGGGACTGCGTAGTCTATATATTATACGCCATTGTGTTGACCCTTATTGTCTCTCTTTCTAAAATCTCTTTTTTTTTCAATGATTTTTGTCACAGCCTCCAGCACTTCTTTAAATTTATTTTACCTCCTTTCCACTACAGTGATAAAATTGTGTGCTCCAAAGATACCTAGCCTTGCTTACATCTCCGCTCATTCGTCATTGAATTTCCTATATTCGAACACATTGTTCTGCTGTGTTGCTTATTCCGCAGACCATCCTAACCTATAACATGTAGGGCTACCTTCGAGATCAGTCTAGCGCATATAACCCTTAATAGGGTTTTCTTTGGGTCTTCTTTAATATTTGTTTGTATGTACTTCTGTTTATTCGGTACTTAGTGCCACACCGGTACTGCATAGAGAAATGTGGAGTGTACCACTTCCATCAGAATCCTTCTTTTTCCTTTACCTGGACGTCATTGTTGGCCTAATTATTTTTAATGCTGTTGTTCTCTGTTCGGTCTTGTTTACAGCATATTTGACGTATCCTCCAAAGATCTGCTTACTGTCCGGCATCACTCCTGACTTTTTGACAGGCACTATTTTCTCTTTCTCGAGGGTGAAGGAAATGTGATCTGTCCTTTTAGTATTAGAGCTTCCGTTTTTTGCTAGTGTCATCTCGCAGTCTTTCAGCCACATTTTGACCATTTCCAGTGCAGTATTGGCTGTGTTCATTATAAGCCCGCTTTTATTTTACTCTGCTAGAACTATCAGGTTATCCACTATAGCCTGCAGCTAGCTAGATCTTCCTCTAGTATATCTGTAGCATCCCCGCGATGGCCCAACTTGCGCAGTTGAAGGAATTTTTTATGTCCATAGATAAGGCCACGAGCCACGTGCTCGTACATGTGGCAATTACTTCCGTGATCCTACTGACTGCGTCTATTGCGTATTTCCCTTTCCTAAATCTCTATTTAGGGGATTTAGAAATTTAACTGCCTATTTAGAAAATATTTTCTGCATAAGAAGTTAATGAAATGTTTTAATGAAAATGTGTTTAGGAAATCTATACTTTCATGTTTTGTATTTTTAAATATTTGTGTTTCCCTAATATGTCATTGACACGAATTTAAAATATTTAATAATTATTAATTATATACTAATATTAATTAATAATTATTATATAAAAATTTAATAATTGAGGTCATTTTTAGCCTGCTCAAGCTGAAATGGTGTCAGAAATACTAAAAGCGCTTTTCAACTTAACTATAAGAATAGATGAAGCTGATGTAGAAACTGTAGCAACTTGTATACAACTTGTTAAGGTTCTCCGCAGTTATCTTTTAATATCCTCATCAGATCTAGAAAAAACATGGATTTTGCGTAATGATGTCATCAATCTGTTGACGAATATGCCCGAAGAAGCTTATTCCGAGTTGCTACCTCCGATCTCAGAGTCCCACCAAATTATAAAAACTTTGGAGTTTGAAGGAAAGAACATGACCGCTATTTATGAAATGACAATGTTCTTGAAGGCCAAGTTTAATGATCAACCTGTAAGTTTAATTTGGTAATTACTATTACAAGTAGGTTAGGTTAGGTTAGGTTATGTTAACTTTAGTAAATTAGCTTTGTAGATCCTTTTTTGTCTTTTCTTATATAAGTCCACTGTTAATTCTTCCTGTGTGATTTTGGTATGAATGCATCAAATCTCTTTGCTTCCTCGATGTTCTGTGGTGTAGCATATTGTTCAGTTGCGATGATCTCAGGATCTGGTGTGATACGTTTACTCGAAATTGTGTCCTTAATTTCGAGATTCCAGAATCTCGATGGTGTGGCGTCGAAGCTTCTGTCATCGTTTATGCAACGCCCATCCAATGGTGATAACAGTTAGAGTGTAGGCTAGGCACTCAGTATATCGAAGATGAATACTTTACCACTCTTTTCCATTTCCAGTTACCATTTTCTGTATATTTTTTCTATCTTCTTTGTCAGAAGATTTCTTTCTTTAGTTGTTACAGGATCGCCATGTGATGATGGTGCTAAAGAGATTTAGTCATCGTGCAACAGGTAGGACTAAAAATTTCTCCTTATTTTCCGCGTTGACAAACCTAACACATTGTTTCAATGAAATACCTTTAATAATAACTTTAATATGCTAATTGTACTGTCATCAAGTGCTCTAGTCTGTCGACCAATGGCACGCACTTGATGCGCATCGCCCCGCCTACCTCTCTTCGGAGATTGTGTATGAATAATCGCACAATCTTCGAGTGAGGATTAATCGTTTGACCACGGCCTCACCTAGATCATAGTACACTGTAGGGTGTCGCCGATCGGGGCTCTGCTCCATTTTGCTACCGCAAAAACCTTAGACTGTGTAGATAGTCTTCTTCACACAGCAGAAGTTGTTTTATTTCCAAAGATGGTTTACCTGATTACTCGTATAAGAAAATTCACACCAAGTCTTTATTAAGACTTGGTATGGATAAATGCTTAAGGGTACTTCATACATTATACATGAAGCCCTTAAGCAGATGGGCTTTAATAGTTACGATATGATGATGCACACAACGCAGGTATAGTTATTGACTTTGCTTGTCGTACACATTAGGATTTTATAATCTGTTATGTGAGTTATTGTTTTACAAACATTTTATGTGTAGTCATTAGATTTTAGGGTATAATAAACTGCCTGTCAAGCGTATGTAGAATAACTAAAATAAACATATTATTTTTTATTATAAAGGACTGGTTTTAAACGATTCCTGTTGCCGCTATAAGGAAAACGCGTGCTTCATTCACACCTGATGTTACTACAGCACTTTCTTTATGGTCCACAGATTTTTATTTCAATATATCCATTTAAAATATTATAAACAAAAAAAAATTAATTAAGTAGTCCCGTTTTTTTTTTTAATTGTAATAACCTGTTTAAGTTTATTTTGATTTTTTGTTATCATATAGCATTAGTATGAACTTTTGTAAATTATTTCTTACAGGATATCTATAATCAACATGAAATCCTGTCCCCTATAGTAACAGTTCTTCTAAAAGGAGCAACCACTCACAGACCTATCAGAAAGTTTTTAAGGAATCAAATTTTACCACCTCTAAAAGATGTCCACACCAGACCCGAAGAAGGCGACACATTGAGGAACCATCTGTGCAGATTACTTACCACTCCTGTCACCCAGCTGCGGGATTTGGTTGCCAATTTCCTGTTTGTTTTGTGCAAAAACAATGGTAAGTTTTGAATAGGGGCTATATTTATTGATGTTTTTCTGCTCAATATGAATTTACATTTATTAATTTAGTACAATATATACAAATTTCTCAAAACGCTAATAATTTGTAATATTACAAACAAACATTTTCAATGAAAATGCTGATGACACACACAAGCTGGACTTCACAAAAATGCTGTGATGATCCCGGACCCAGCTTAACGTAGAAGTATATAAAGAAAACAAGAACATGTATCACCCTAAGTTGGTGCAATATCTTTGACTATAATCCAAATCATGTCTGTAATACTCTGCCACATTATGAAAACAAGTAGGGGTAGTGACATGGCTGTCAAACTTTATCATAAGATCATTCATGCTTGTTAGTATGTGAAGAAGTTTTTAAAATTAAAAAAAAATCCAATGAAGTACTAAGTACACACTAGGTGATGTTTTGCCCTACTTAAGAAATATAAATTTACATTTATTGATTTAGTAGCATATATACAAATTTTTTAAAACAGTACTGGGGACATGTATCCTCTGTGATTCACCAAAATGGCTGTGGCGACACTTTGATCCAGCTATAGGACACTATAGGAGTTAAGACGTCAATCAAACAAGATCATACAGTCACCTTCAATGGAAACAATAAATTTGACCATTATTCAAACTATTTTTGCTGTAGTCTACTACATATGAAAATATGTAGAAGCAGTGAAATGATGGATTTTTTTTTTCGTGGAATTTATGGCTTTGGCGAGAACCAATTAGCCAGACTATGTTACATTGAATCATTAGTTTGTGTAAAATTGTGTGAATTAAGTTTCATAGTATCAAACCTGAGCATGTTGTATTCATTTGTTTTGTTAGTAATATACAAAATAAGTATTTATTTATTTTTTTTTTTTCTATAATGTTTTACATTTAGTTTCTTTCGCAGAATTGCTTATAAAATTGGTTAGTAATTTTACAGTTTTAGTTTACAGTTTATGATGTGTTGATGAAGTACATAAATGATATCATTATTTCCTGAAAAAATAATACAATTTAGGTCTATTGGAAGGTTTATCTTGTAGTAAATTAAGTTTTTATATAGTTTATTAATGTTTACATTATTTATTGGACATTCAAGTAAAACATGTACTAATGTACCCATTTTACCACAAATACAACATGGATCGTCTGTAATTTTCATTTTGTGCTTATAATAGGGTGTTAGTGCATGATTAGCACGTACTCGATTTATTGTGCCGACAAAGTTTCTGTTTGGTATTTTGTGAAACCATGGTTTTCTGGGAATTTTTTGCTGGTGTTTACAAAAGTTTGTTCCGGTTGTTGAAGCGTTGTATAAGTTTTGCCACATCTCATTTATTTTGTTTCTTTGGTTTAAGAATAAGTCGGACGGGGGTAGTTTAAGATTTAGTTCTTCTCCTGATGTTGGGGCTGTTTTTACTAAGGCATCTACTATTTCATTACCTGTTATACCTGCGTGTCCCTTTACCCATAGATATATGACGACTTTACTCTTGATGTGTATCTCATTATGTAAATACAGGATATTTGCTTCAATATGATTAACTGATCTATTTATGTTTACTTTTGTAAGTTTATCTACTGCACTTTTGCTGTCCTTACATATTATGAATTTGTCGTGGTTGGACCCGAGTATGTATTTCATAGCTTCCACTATTGCTGTTAATTCTGCAGTGTATATGGAAGCTTCCTTTGGTAGAATAAATTGTTTGTCAGTATTTTCTTCCAAATGGTAAAAGGCACAGCTGGTATATTCTTTTGACTTTGATCCATCAGTGAATATAGAATCATAGTTTGGCCAGTATTTGTTTTTTGTTTCGTTAAACTTTGTTTGATTGATACTTGCTACTTCTTGACTTTCAAAATAGTAGCTTCTAATTTCACGTGAAAAAATTTGTTCAGGCGAGTAAATTAGAACCGGGGGGAGTTGGTTGGAATAAAGTATATCTGTAATGTCAGGTATTTCTGAGAAAGTTTCTACTATTAGGGGGGTTTTCTTGAAGTGCCAGTATCTATGGGTCAAAACTTGAACTGTTAGTGATTGTATACTATTGAGGTAAGAAGTTTTTTTGGAAATGGTTTTTATCATAAATTTTCTGCTCAATAGTTGTCTTCTTAGTTTAAGAGGAGGTTCCACGGCTTCAGCTTGTATAATATTTATGGGTGTTGACTTAAGATATCCCAGGCAAACTCTTAAGCATTTATTTTGTTGTATCTCGATTTTATTTAGATGTGTATCTGCTGCTGTTCCATATAGTTGACTTCCATAATCCATTATTGATCGTACCATTGTTTTGTAGAATAGTAAAGCCGTATTTGGATCTGCTCCCCACTTTGCCCTACAAAACGCTCTTAAAATATTTATAGAATTACTTGTTTTTTTGATAATTTGGTGGATACAGTCCTTCCATAATAGTTTTCTATCTAGATGCAGACCAAGATATTTTACAGAGTTGCTAATACGGAGTTTATATTTTCCTATTGTTAATGGTCTTTGATAGTTGTTTCTGTTTCTAGAGAAAATACATATATTGGTTTTGGACTCGGATATGGAAAGTCCCATGTTGTCTAGGCATTTTTGAATTTCTATAAATTCAGTGTTGATAGTTTCTATACATTTGTTCTCTGATTTGTTATTGGTTTAAATAACATCATCGGCGTATTGAATAATTTTGGACTTAGGTGATATAACATTTTCTATGTCCATTGTGTACATGCTGAAAAGGATTGGGCTCAAGATACTACCTTGTGGTAATCCAGATCTACATATTCTTGATTGCGAAACTTCTTTATTTATCTTTAAGGAAACTGATCGATTAGAGTAAGCTGATTTTATGAAGTTGGCAAAGGAGGTTGGTAGACCAATATTGATAAGCTTCTCTTCTAGAATATTTATTTGAACATTATCATATGCTGAAGTTATATCCAAAAATGTAGCCAAAGTGCTGTATTTATGTGTGAATCCTAGATAGATGTCATTTACTAGTATCGTTAGGGGTTCTAAAGAAGATCTTCCCTTTCTAAAAGCATATTGTGAGTCAGGTAATATTTTTTCATTTTCTAGCCAATATTCAAGCCTGTTCTTTATCATTCTTTCCATGGTTTTAAATATACACGATGATAAAGCTATGGATCGATATGAATCTGCATTTCCGTTCTGTTTTCCAGGTTTTTTGATAGGTACTACGATGTATTCTTTCCACATTGGTGGAAAAGGAATCTTATTTATCCAAATCGAATTGAATAGTTCTAACAGGGCTTTCTTATGTCCTAAGGGCATTTTATGCAACATATTGTATGAAATGTTATCCGCCCCGGGAGATTTATTATTTGTTGATTTAATGCATTGATCGAGTTCCCATAATTGAAATAGTGATTGTAGAAAGGAGGTGTGAAATGATTGATAAAATTTATAACAAAAAATAATTAATCTTTGTTGGTGTGTGAATGATTTTTATATAATCAAATGCAGTATAATATATTTATTATTAGGAGTCTACATCAAATCTAAATGTGTTTTATCTTTCAAACCATGACATTATTTTGTTTTTAGTGGCCCGTATGATAAAATATACAGGATATGGCAACGCAGCAGGACTTTTTGCTACCAAAGGTGTCCTAGCAGGTGGACGTTACAAAGGTGAAGACGATTATGATTCTGAAAGTGAGGACAGTGAGACTGAAGAATATGCTGATCATAAACATGGAATAAATCCAGTCATTGGTTGTTACGAAGAACCTCATCCAAGTGCTTCAGATAATATGTCAGAGGAACAGGTAATTTATGAGATATATTTATAATATGTTATAGCAACTAAAGTTTAGATAACAATGATAGTATTATAGGTAGCGGATCTTTCAAACGTGACCTTTCACTTATTGCGCTTTATTTTTTGCTACTAATACAATCTCAATTTCTATGAATTGCTGCAACTTTTTAGTGTGACTAACTAAATAATGTGGAAAGAAAAGTCTCTACTCAATTTACTAAAAGTTTATTAAGTAATAATTGATGGTATGTTTCTGCGTTTCTGAATTTACAATTTTTACTCTATCATTAGGCATATGAAACTAATAAAAGGATCAGAGTATAATAGACATATTAACCTATAGATGCTGTAGTAAGTTTATTCACCATAAATCTATTCTCAACCAGTTATCTACTTTTAAAACTGTTTAAAAACGTACAGACACCAACAGATTAAAGTAAAATAATTAACATAATTAAAAACACACGAATAGATTTTAAAATAATTTGTTCAGGAAATCTTATCTTGTATTTTCAAGAAAAGATTTGCCTGTGACCACACCAAGTGATTCTCTGGACAAAAAATTATTTTAAAATATAGTGGTGTGTAAAAATTAATATCAAAGTATAATGGGTGGAATATATTTAAAATAAGATTTGCTAACACACCAAAAGATTCCCTGGACAAAAAGCTGATTTTAAAATATAGGTGTCTTATCTGTGTATCTTCTTCTTCTTACGGTGCCTTATCCTTAAGGACGTTGGCCATTACATTTGCCCATTTAATCTTATTTGTAGCAGCCCTGAATAGTTCTATGGAGGTCATGTTCGTCCATTGTCGTAGGTTTTTAAGCCAAGAGTTGCGGCTTCTTCCTGGTTCTCTTTTGCTATTGACTTTGTCTTCGATTATAAGTTGGAACAGTTCATACTTTTGATTTCTTATGATGTGACCAAAATATTGTGTTTTCCGTTCTTTTATTATAAGCATAAGCTCCCTTTCCTTATTCATCCTCCATAAGACTTCCGCATTTGTCGTATGGCTTATGTAGGATATTCTGAGCATTTTACGGTAACACCAGAGTTCAAATGCTTGGATTCTTTTTTGTGTTGCTTCTGTCATTGTCCAGGCTTCAACACCATAGAGCAAAGTGGAGAAAACATAGCACTTAAGTATTCTAGTTCTCAATGAGATGCCCAGCTGACGGTTGCATAGAAAGACCAGTATACATATCTATGTATACTGGTCTTAAATTATGTTAATGACTTTATTTTAATCTGTTAACCTTTTTTTTAAACAATTTTAAAAATAGATAACGAGTTGAGAATAGATTTATGGTGGCTAAACTTAGTACAACATCTATAGTTCATAGGCCTGATGATGGAGTAAAAATTGGAACCTTCGAAACTGGTCGAAGAAACCTACCATCAATTTTATTATTACTTAATAAACCGAAAGTATTGTGAGTAGAGTAAAATCACATCGGCAACTATTTGATCAATGCCTTACTAAGTTTAAGCTTATTTTTCAGAAAGAATATGAAGCCATGAAGTTAGTGGAACTTTTGGATAGTCTAATGAAATGTGGAACAATAAAACCTTGTGTAGTAGGCAAAGACGGCAAGCCTGAACCAGTAACGCATGTTCTGCAGTTGCAAGAAGGACTAAAGGAAGGAATGCTTAAATTTTTAAATGAGGACAGCGATTAGAACAATTTTAGGTTACATAATATAATCAAAAGTCTGCAAAATAGGAGCATTTACTAAAGATACTTATCGTTTTTGTGTATAAAGTAATAGGGTATTTTGAGTTTAAGTGTTGTCTATTACGTCAATTAATTATTCTTCTGGATAAAAGTAACATTTTTTATTTCTATGCAACACGCAAATTTATAATACTGTTAAAAATATACAATTATAAGACAATATAAACATAAATCATATAAAATTTGACAGTTACGTCAAAGGCGCCAAAACGTGTTGTGCGTGACTAACAACTACCTGTAAAACCAAGTTTAAAAGAAAATAAAATAAAAAGGATAACCGTAAAGGTTGTATATTGTTTGTATAAATTTTTTGTGTTAATTTTATCCCGAAGTGTATAGATTTTATTTGGTAAAAGTTTACATTAGCAGATATCAACTTCATAAAATAAATCCCGGGCATTTGTGCATTAAACAAAATATTATACACAAATACAATGTTGCCACATATGTTATAAATAATTATTTATAGCGTTATTACTTTATTTATTCATCATATATATTTCAGCTGACACTGACAGCCACACCGTTCTCAATCTTCTTATTAAAGGTCACTTCACATGCTTACTTGTAACAACATTATACAATTGAGGGGTCCGGCAGTGTAAAAAATGGCAAGGGACAATAAAGAAGATTTGATAGATATTAAAAAATATAAGACTATAAATCATGCTAGAATTAGCTGATCATGTCGTTAATCAGTAGACAAAATATGAAATACCAAGTATCTTTTTACAATGTTTATTGAGGAAAATATGAAAATATGTACTACGACTTTAACATTATTTATCTAAAATATTTGAAAAAGTTTAACGTAACATTTTAAGTGGTATTGACTTAACATAATTTGGTAGGTACTACGAGTTTATTTTAAGTTTATCATATATTTTTATTATTTTTACATCTTTTAGTTTTTCTGGATGAATACGAAGGAGTTGATTATATTTTATAATTAGAGAAATTATATTTATTAGAGTAAATATTAATTTATAATAGAGTTAGTGTAGGAAATTTTTGTTCTACAGCTGTTTGTCTTCCTCTTTTATCCAAGCACATGGAATTAAATAATCCGTTGTATGATGCTGGACATTGTATATTTTTGGGAACTTCTGAAGATAGGCATAACATTACTTTGTAAAATACCTACCGGTTGATTAAAATAGCTTTTCTATAATATTAAGAATATATTTCTATAATATTAATAATAAATAGTATATCTCTTGCTGGTCCCTAGTTACTAGAAAAGGTTTCTTTTTCTGACACTTCTTCAAAATATCTTCCCAGTGATTGGGCGAATAGACCATTTCACACTTTTGCTTGACATAATTTTCTACAACAGAAAACTCTCTGCCGTTTGGCAACGTTGTATGTCCTACTTGAGGAAATAGATGAGTCATTTTGTAAAAGATAAAGCCAAAGACCCATGATGGTCCAGTTTTTATTTTGTCCGCAGCAATTGTCTGAAATAGCTATTAGTTTTCTGCCACGAATATTATTTTTCTCAAAGTACATTTTGAGACAGTTCATCCGTCCCTTTAGCAGTGGATTCATCCCACATAAAAAAGTGACCTTGATCATCTCCAAGGGAATGTATGCTTAAATTATAGCAACACAGTTTTCTCTTATAGAACATGGGACCAGTGGCTTGCACATCCGGATTTAAGTTTGCTTCCTCTACTGCGTCTCTGACTGCCTGTTCACCTGCTTCAGCTTTTATATGATGTAATTCTTGTTCAGTTTTAATTTTTTCAACCTCAATTTCATCATTGTGTAGCATTTTCTAAAGCTACTGAAAACTTTAAAGTTTTGAAACTTATATTAGGTAAAAGAAATAATAAATAAGACGTACTCACAATCAATTAATTTAATTTTAATCAATTTAATTGCTTGTGAGTAAGTCTTATTTATTAACCTATTTGAAATGGACTCACACAAGCAACACATTCATGATTATATATTATATTCTTCAGTAAATATTCTTCTGAATTTATCTGCAGAATATGGAGTTTTCTTTTTCAAAATGCATTCTCCTACATATTTCTCATAACAAGTCTGAATAGAAGATTCCATACTCATATATTGTGTAGAGCTGTCAGCACGGGTGTAATGGCTTTTGTACTTAGGTAAGCCTTTAATAAAAGATTTCCGAAAATCTATATCAAAATTGGAATATTTTTTACGATAATTTGAATGTCGACCTCTTAGATCTGATTTGGGAGCATTTGATCCAGTTTTTAATTATTTTACTAGATTTTCAACTCGACCTTAATTTTTCTGTAAGCCATGGATACTTAGGAAAGCCATTTTGCACGCCTTAACATCTTTTCCTTTTGATTTTAATTTATATTCAATAGTTTGAGATCTTTTTGACACTAGTGCTTCTTCTAGTTTTCTTCCTAGTCACATTTTTAGATCTCATATAACCTTGTAAGTAAGCATTTTGTGTATCAAAACTGTTCATGTCCCAAAAATTAACAAAAATTGTCTGCAGTTCTTCGTGAGATGCAAATAACTCATAGCTTTTATTGGGACAACTACACGGTGGACCTTATGTTTTTGATAAAACCATATTTCTCTTACATTTGTATTGCTTATATTCTTTTCTGCGATTTCTGAACTCTTTCGTTTTAATTGCTTACTTAAATTGCGTTTCCTTTTTCTAGATTTTGTTTCTGAAACAGAATCTTCTTTTTCTTGTTTACTGTGTTCACTTAATTCTTCTCTATTTTCTTTTTCTTCGTCCCCTTCTTCTTCAGTACGGGACTCTGCGTATGTGTGAGAAGAAATTTCTTGAAGTCCATGTTCTACCAAAAGTTTTCTAAAACATTAATAAAAATAATATTAAATATTATAGCGCTGCAAAGAATTCATTTTTATATTTACAAGTAAAAAATGTTACGTTCTTATGCAAAGTGAATGTGGATGTAAACATCCTTTACCATTTTTTACTTGCAAACAACTATTCTAAGAATATAAATAAATTTCTTTCTAGAAAGTTAATCTAGCTAGCTTCACTAAATATTTAAAATTCAAGATGTTTATCTGAGTCGTAATCATCGTAGCTCTCAGAATTATCACTATTAACATCAAAAAAGCCATTTAGATTTGAACAACCTGCTTTGTCTTCCGCCATCGTGGACACATAACATTATTTTTATTCTTATGCATGTCTCTTACCTAATTTTAAGAAATGAATCTGACCCTATCTATTATACGGAGGATAAAATAAGTCAAGTTTTCTGCGTTGTCATGTCATTTGCCATATTTTACGTAATATTTCGGAAAAAACTCAAAATTTGTCCATTACCATTGTTTATTACCGAGCCCCGCAATTATTTTTGCTGAGTAAATATGTTGAATTTAAATTTTAAGTAGTACAGTACATATGAGTTACAACTAATCCTAATATGCTGGTAGATGTAATTTCCCTAAGCTAACCTAATTAAATAAAAACTAAAAGTTTAAATTAATATAACAAGTTAATAACCAATGAAATACAAACAGAGAACTACGAACGCAGAGAAGCTACACTCCTTTGATCTTGCGTGGGCAAGCCGCCAACGAGTGAAAATGACAGGAAATCACCTTATTTTTTAATGGTCAGTGGGCATATTACACAATATAAATTCTTAAATAAAATTGAGCATTTATGTTGACTTTCAATAAATATGAAATATTGCACTGAAAAAATAATTACATGCAGGGCCGGCTTTTGTTGACATTCTAAATGGTGTAATTATTTTTGATTTACAAAAGGTTGCAAATACATCGCACAACGCAAAGTAATGGTGAAAATCGTATTGATGGAACCATAGATGAAAATACTTTTTTGTTTATTCTAATGTTGACATTGATAATACAATAATACACCGATTCTTTTTGGCTTGTGTTGATACAAGATATAATTTGTTCGTCGTGGAATTTCCTAATAAATTATCTTTCGTAATATCATCGAAAAATAACAAAGCCATTGTAACTGCCACGGAAATTTCACAAACTCTAAAAATTCCAATTCTCTTTGGGTGAGACTGAGAAACAAGAAACTTTATATTGATATCGATTGTTAATGTATTGGAAACCAATTAAAATTACATTTTTCCTTTAAAGTCGAATATTGAAGTAAACGATTAACGATTTAACTTTTGTCAATATCTCATCTTAATAAATTTACAGTTTTCTCCTAATTAAGTCTCAAAATTGTCACTAAATATTGAGATATACAATAAATAAAGTTTTAATATTTTTTATTTGTAATTCCCATTTAAATATTTATTCCCTAAATATGTTGTGTACTCCGATCCATATATTTGATCTTTGTTATTTATATTTAACGAATTAAACATTGACAGACAACTTTTGTATATAGCAAAAAGTAGATGAGCATTTAGTTTTTTCATAATTTAATGTAAGTTTGTTTGGTAAAAAAGACAGCAAATATTTGAAGTTATGTTAATGTAAGTTTGTTTATTTGCAATCATGTTTTTATTTTGAAGTCTTGTTCTGTTGTAATTTTAAGATTTTCCCAATTTTCGATCTAATTATGTTTCCAACAATTTTTAGTTTGAGCATTTTAGGAATTTCTTTGTTTCGTTTAAATCAAATATTCTCGTGTATAAAACCCTCTATATATTTTTATTTCCTAAAAATACTATATTCGTATTGTTGTCTGCGAGCGCTTTCACACCAGTAGGCCAACATCTGTGTTGATTTTTTGACCTGAGCCTTCGGAGACAATAAATTTAATGTGTGTTCGTAGTTCTCTGGTTTTTATTCTGAACTATCCCTTGGCAAACCAAAATTTATTTTTTAATTGCTTCACTTAACGAGAGCTCGGGCGGACACGTCGGTGTCGGCTTACTCAAAGTCAAATTAATACTATTATGTAATAACTAATAATAATTACAAAGCAATAGTAATTACCTGTTATTATTCTTAGGAAATCTAAATAAACTTATTCCTTTTCCTGTCACAGATGAACATCCGCGAAACGCACAACAATAACCAGAAGACATTTTAAATACTTATAAATTAAACTTTTAACTATAAACTATAACTATAAACTTATATATTTAACTTATATATTTTAACTATAACTATAAACTTTTAACTACTAAGTAAATTAGATAAATGGTCAAATGCACTTGTATAGTCGAGAGTTTACCACAGATGCCTATGGACTATCGTAAGCGACTAAAGTTGAAGAAAACGCACGTGTTTTTGACAGTAAAGCACCTTATTTGGGTCATGCGTATACAGAAAAGATACACGAATTCCGGGCCTCGTGTCGCTTCTCTGTGTTCGTAGTTCTCTGATACAAACCCAATTCAACATAAAAAATGTAATCTATTATAATGCAATCAAAACTACAATTATATATTGGTACTTAAGATTAATAATTTAGCAGGAAACAACAATTTTTAAAACTGTGGCAACACTGCTTCAAAAAACCATGCAGTAGAACGCATTCGCACGTCGCTTCGTCCGTGGAAAAATATGCATTTTTAAGGAGTTACAAGAGTTAGTCTTGAAAAAAAAACTTTTCAAATAATTGTATTTTAAAAACCAAAAATCTATTTTATTTAAAATTTACACACAGAAAAGTTAAACATTTTAATAATTTGTAAAAAAAATTTCAGCTAAAAATTAAGAATTGTCGATTTGTTTGTTCAGTTTTCCTCGTCCAGCCTTTTTTACGATAGGCTGAATATTGTAGTGCAGGTTCATCCAAAATTAAAGATTCGAATTTTTTTATAGTTTATGCCCTTAGCTCGTGATTGAACGAAGGAATTGAAAAAAAATGAAATTTAAAGATTTTAATGAATTTTCGTCTCATATTTTTTGACATTTTTCGGATACTCATCATTTTTAAAACATTTTTTTCGTATAAAACAAGAACGGGTCGACTAATTGAAAATCCCTTCGGTCAGTGGCGAAACAATACTATAAGATGAATTCCGCAAAATTGGTTGATTCGTTCGTGAGAAATTGTGCCTATCATATGTAAAAATGAAGTTACGAGAAAAACGCGTTTAAAATTTTTAAACTAACTACGCGATACTATAACTATATAACTCCGATAATATTCCTCGGTATTACTTCACATTTGGTATATGTGTAAGTTTGATTTTGGTATAAGAATACTCTTTAAGTACTATACTTTCATATGGAATAATTCGAAAATATCTAGTTTTTGAAAATGCAAGACCGATGTAACCCCTTAAGAGAATAGGAAATAAAGCACAATCCATTGTTCAAGTTTCGGACTAATCAGACGATCTTTGCTAATGTAGACAATTATCTTTTATTCTTCTCTAATATATAAATATTCATATCGTATACTTTATATTGTGATATTCTAAAATTCTGCATTCGAAATATATTATATTTTATGTCATCAATCAAGAATTATTTTATACAAGGAACGTCCAGAAAGTAGACCTTTATTAAAGAGGAAAAGAAAGTTTTCGTCCATTAACACTATGTATTTATCGTCAGCTAGAGGAAACCTACTGATCTAAAACCTAAGGAATGGCAATCAATGTAGCTGCATATTATAAGCCACCAAAGAAGTTTCAAAAATATTAAAGTCCAAATGGTACCTGGGGCCAAGACTTTGAAATAGCATTTACTTCAACGGCGCAGATTGCGTCAAAGAGTGGTAAAATAATTGTAGTCCATAAAAAATAATAATTTTTCTTTTTAACACATGTATTCTTATTTTCTGTGGACGTAACTCGTATAAATTTAATATGTACTTATTTGTTTTTATTACTATACAGCATTGTTTACATTATGGTGATTACATATATTTTAACCTTAATTGTAAATTAACAAAAAATAAAATAAATAGAAAGACTGTGTCTGTAGTTTTATTTTGTCATCACTATGATCATCAAAGTTATTCAATCCTGCTGGGTTGTTAAGATAGAGTCGGAATGTTACATTTTATCTAGTTTGTTCTGTGGAATGAAACGTTGGACATTAAAGATATATCAAATAAAGAATGGACAAATTATGATAAAGTCAAATACAATTTGGCAACACCGCTACTTCTTGTGTGTTTGACTAGTGACCTGACATAGAGAACACCGCAGAGAGGATTCAATAATTCGGCGAAAATATTTTGGTCGAGAAGTATAAAATGCTTATGACATGCATCGTGCTAGGAAATATCAAAGGTAAGAGAAATGTTGGCCAAAGGAGAATTTGCTGGTTGAGAAGCCTTCGAGAATGGAATAATTTCTGTAAGACCTCTAGAGTAAAATGTTCGTTACAGCGTACCACCATTCGCTGATATGCATATTTCTGCCTTTTGGCTTCTTCAGAGCGAATTCATGTCAACCTATAACGAAGTAAAACCGACTATAAAAGTAAATATTTGAAAAATATTTAGAAACAAACGTTGCAGCGACATCCACTTAACCAACCGTTTACTTGAGACGAAGTTAACTTTCTAAAAGATATTGTTGTCGGATCAGATGACATTTTCTCAATATTTATTAAAAAAACTACACTTAAGAGTATAGATACATTAAGAAAATTATTAGATCTGTATATGATGGATGGACCAGCAGTTTCCCAGGGTATGGAGGAACTCGATTTGACTTTTCCTTAGCACTACCGAGTTCATTTCGACCTATTTCTTTGACTTGTTCATTATGTAAAGTCTTACAAAAATTGATAAATTATCGCCTCAAGTGGTACTTGGAACGGCACAAATTATTAAATTAATTTCAATTGACGTTGAAGGAATGAGGTAATAGCCGTTGTTTTGGACATACAAAAAATATGGAAATATTTTTTCGAACGAACCCAAATTTTTCGCCTTTTCTAGTCTACAAATAATTTTTAATTTCAGCGCATGCGCGCTTTTAATTATCCGTTTTTACTCCCTTTGTTAACTTATCTATTTTCTTTGGACACATTTTAAATAAAAAATTATAATTTCACAACTAAATTCTTTACGGAATTTAATATGAGCTCCTGCCATAATTTAATTTTTGTAAATATTTTTCTACGAGACTAAGAAGTGTGTTAAAAAACTAAATAAAATACATATGCAAATAAATATATTATTTATTAAGAATTTAACTAATTTATAAAATATGCCCAAAATTTAATCCGTTTTGTCATCTTCACGGCATTTACTTTTTTTGAAGTTATACTGCTATACGCGACGTTGGAAATTTGTAAGGGAGTAAATATGTGAAACCATTACATATCTAAGATAATAAGTAAGAGAGAGACAGAAGATATATTTTCTCTCTCTTCCTCTCCCGAGAATAAAAATGTTCCCTTTGTTATATATATTTAATATTATATACTTATATATATATATATATATAATATATATATATATAATATATATATATATATATATATATTAATATTTTAATGTGATATGTTTTGCATTATTTATTAAAATGTTCATAATTATTTTAGGCTTTTGTATTTCAAAATAATCACTATAATATGACCGAGAAAACTCAATTTTGAAATCCGATAGTGTCATGTCTAATTGTAAAATCTTTTACGTGTTTGGTTCATACGCTGGTGTACGTGAGTCAGAATCCCAACATAAATTTCCTTTTTTATTTTTGAAATATTTAAAAACTTCACATTAATGTTATTAAATATATGTAAAATACGCAAAAATGCTAAATTTTAAAATAAAATGAAAATTTACTACATAATCCGGTTGTTAATTTTTTATTTTTATCGTCGTAAAGTAAGTTATGTATATTGGCAGTTTTAAATACTTATGAATATTGCATTTTAGTTTGTTTAGAATTATGTTGCAGTGTATTATATTGTCATTTTTATATTAATAACAAAAAACAATGAATTTTACTGCGGAGTATTTTTTGCATTAAACTCCTTTTATACATATGAAAATAAAAATATATATTTTCTTAAAAATATTGATACAATCCTTCATTTACCATACTCCTATTACAGGCAAATGTTTATATACAGCAAACGATGCACCATATGCCTATATGTAATGATTGTGCAGATTGACTCCCATATAAATTGGTAACGGCGAATGCGTGTATAGAATTATAACTTCTACCGGCACTGGACTGCCACACCCGTTTTTTTTTTAATTTCAGCTTCACCCTAATGTCAGAATAATATTCATAATTAAACACCAGAATTAAAATAGTATATTTTTATTGTGTATCTCTGTTAGTTCTATATAATAATATAGACATAAATTGATTTAAGATTTCAATAATGAAATAATAATCTAAAATTTAAATTGCGAAAAAGAATCAACAACGCAGTACCATTATTTTTTATTATTAACTCATACATACAAAGATTTTTACACATTTAAGCAAGAGCCTTTGGCGGAGAAGCTGGAGCGAAAGGTTCGTCAGGATCTTGTCCTCTATAAATACCCCATGTCCAAGGTTTGAACTCCCACGGCATTTGGTTTTCTACAGTTGTTAAATTGACTCCTAGATCTTCCAGAGTTGGAATATCACTTTTAACATCGTCCGTTAAATGCTCCCTTTCTATTTTTTCCCAGTGCAAATGCCCAATTGGCCAATTCATTGAGAATTTCTGTGTTAGAGTAACACGAAGTTGGAAAACTGGGTCCCAACGCATGTCGTATCGTTTATAACCCCATTCGTCTTCTTTGCGCATTATTCTGTGGAAGTAGTCGACCAATTCTGACAAAAGATATCTTTTAGGGCTAAAACAAAAAAACAAAGATCCTATAATTAATTTTGTTGCAGATTGTAGAGATATAGCTAAAAATAAAGGCCTTCATTCTTTTGATATATCTCTTTATGTATACTTTACATAGGTGGAGAAAAAGAAATAAAAACACAGTGGCAAGTACATCAATACAAGATGAATATATCAAACAGGCTGCCACAAAGTTTCATAAAACAGAAACTGTCAAGAGAAACAGCAATATTAACTTTTGATTTTTAATTTAAATTAAAATATCTATCTATTTAAAAGACTAACTTGCCCACTGCTGGACGTAGTCTCCCTAAGTTTTTCCCACTCCTTTTTATCTCGTGTCATTTTTATTCAGTTTCCATAAATTCACTTTATGTCTTTTATTAAGCTTCATCTGCTGTGTACCTGCCTCTTGCGTACGTCATTTCACTTTCTTTCTTATCCACGACTAATCCGTCATTATCTATCACTACCAATCTATCCTGCCCAATTTCGTTTTAGATGCAAAATGGCCTCAACAAAGTCTTGCACCACTTGTCTTTTTGCATGCATCATAAAATACAAGAATGGATGAGTCAAGAGAGCATAGAGCAATAAAAGCACAAAGAATTAGATGATAAGGACACATAATCAGAAGAAAAAAGAATGTTCCGTTAACAGTTATAACGGAATGGATACTAAAAGAACCAGAGGTAGACCTAAACTGAGATGGAAACAACAAGTGGAAGAAGACTGAATGAGTATGGAAATTAGAAATATAGAAAGGACAATAAAAGAGAGAGAATAATGGAGAAAAGTAGTAGAAACAGCACACCAAAAACTGTAGAGTCACACCAGAAACTGTAGAGAATATCTTTTATTCAGTTTGTAAATTAGAAATGTGACTTGTGTGGACGAAAAACCCTACTCCTCTAATAGATGTTTCTTCTTATATGTAGCATAAGAGGTTTCTGAATTGTACTATCTAATAAGTTTCTTAAACTATTTTCTTGTGGCATGTTTAAGTTAAATATTGTGTCACATGGGATTCAGCCACAATTGATTGTAATAAAAATTGCAGTTTTAACTAATATCTGATCTTTTGACTTCCAGTCCCAAAATAATTTTCAAAAAATAATATTATTTAAGAATTGTGTGCAAACAGTATAACTGCCAAAGCTGTTGAGGAGGTTTTGAAACATCAATTTATAGTTAAAAATGTAATTAAATTACAATCAATTGTGACTTATTCCCATATAAATGGGTATATAATATTAGTTGGTTTCCCTCTTTCCTTTGGACTTCGCTTGCTTACTAGGTCCCAGTTAATTTTCTTATATTCCTCTTCTAATTTCGTAAGTCTTTCATCTGTTAATAGCCTTAGTCTTTTTTTGTATTGTATTTGTATTTTGTATGGTCTGTTGATATATACACTGGTAAGTAGGCATTCATGATTGCGTGTTTTGTTTCAGTTCTGTGACAGACACGAATTTTTACCTCTCCTAGAATGCTTGAGGTAGACTTTTTCAAGGTATGGGATTTGACACTTGATATTCTACACACCTGGGATACACTTCCATCTGTTGTAAAATTATATTTGGGATAAAAGCCATAATTCTAAACCCTGACCAGATGTGTTGTCAGACATTTTGAAGGCGGGTTTTAGGGAAGATTGATTTTCATTTGTAGTATAAAGTTATTTTTAACAATTTAGGTTGGAAATTATTAAAAAGAAAATATAGAATAAATAAAGAAATGCATACAAGAAACTTGAAGAGCACAATAGGCAAGAAAAAATAGAAAACATAATTTTAAGGCATTCTAAATAAATTTTTTGACATACCTAGGACCGCTTGCCATTATGCTAATTTCAGTACTCATTTCAGTGCTAAAAATATTAGTTAGTTGCGCGAGTCGATTTAGTATGAAAAATCTATGTTGGTGTTTGCAACTATCTTGATTTTAATTTGCCTGTAGGCATGCGTTCTACCAATTTTGTATTGACAGTCTAACCTATCTGAAGTTTGTTTTATAGTTTTATGATTAGAGTAAACAAAACAAGCAGGAGTTTGTACAATTCCGCCTTTATTTCTTCCAAAGCGTTTACTCTCCCATTCCTATTTTTGTATAATGGATCTTTTGGCACATATAAACAAGGATTTGCCTTATATAGTTCGATTAAATTTTTTATTTGCTTTTGACTCCACATATTTAAAAACAAAACATAAACATACGTAACATAACCTCAGTTTTAGTTAATATTGGATCATTTTTAGTACAAGAAATTAGAACATGTTCTAATTTTTAGTACTGAATCGGCGCGCGCACCTAATTTGTATATACAATATTTTTAGTGCTAAATTCAGTACTGAATTTAGCATAATGGCAAGCGGACCTTAAGTTAAAAATGACCGAAAAAAAAAAATGTTGAAAAAAATAATGATGAAAGAAAGACATCACAAGGTACCAAGTAGGTACATTTAAGGAGCATACATGCAAAAACCGATAAATCCATTATTTAATTTTTTTAACCTGAATATGGATTCAAATCAATTTAGTAGCAATCTTTGTTTCTAGAATATATAATTCCAACAAAAACCGATATTTTTCATTTAAAATCTTGTACAAAGTTGACCAGTTTGAGCAAATGCCGATAAATCCAAATTTCAAGCAAAACCTGATATATCTTTAAATAATTAATTCGCCATATATCATGTAAATCCATAATATCGTGCGTACTTATAGCATAAACAAAGAAGTGTACGACTTTTTCTATGGTAGTAGTTTGAAAATTAAAAACGGGAGAACTGTGTTACCTTAATCACGTTGTCGGAATTAAGGGTGAAAGGAGTAAGAGGTTATATTAGGTTGGTTATGAATTACGTATTAAGCAATTGTTTAAAATAATGGTATTAAGGCTGTTTTAGCAGTTGAACCACATTGCGATTTGAAATAGGCGTATCACTTACTTTTCTACACTGCTTACGCCAGACCATCTTTACTCAGTGGCGCCAGCCGACGGGTAGTTTAATGACAACAAATGCATGATTCTCCATTCATATTAGTTTTAAAACGAACTAACTGATCGTACGTTCATGAGATTTGACGTCACGAAGGCGATAACGGTGAAACTAATCGCCAATGATGAGTAACACGTTTCACTATAAAGGCCGTATGACACTATGCATTTTCTTGTATGATTTCTTATATCGTTTCTGATATAACAAAAAAATGGATAGTCTCATACAAGCGTATAGTTTCTTATATCAGAAACAATACAAGAATTTGTGTCCGCTGCATTTTCTTGTACAAGAAATGCGCCAATTTGTGCACAAAGCCGCAAAAACGTAATACTTCTGTCATATTGGCGGCTGGAGGAGGAGGAAAACTTTGATATTGATATACAATTAGACCATTGATACAATCAGTAGCCAAATTGAAAAACAATAAATCACAGGGATTGGATCAAATAGAATCGGAACTACTGAAAGTAGGAGATGTTTTACTAAAAACAATGCATAACCGCTCTAAAAATTCGTGATGAGTTTAAAGGTTATTTTATATCTTCAAATAAGAGAGTAGAATTTTAAGAGCATGCCATTCAAACACACAATTAAAAAAAACAAATAAATTATAACCAAATTATTTATTATTTCTGTCTTCCATTACAGCCTGTTGAATATTTTCAAAAATTGTGGTTTCCAATTTAGTTTTAATATTGGGACATTTTATTTCTTTCATTTTTGCACCACAGTATTTTAAGAAATAATCAGTAGCACATGTCCTCAGTCAAAAGTAGCTTGGGGTGCTCAGGTACTGCAGTTCTATTTTTATAGGTGTCAAAATTTCGATCAATCATGTGCCCGGTGAAAGAACTTGCATAGTGTCATACAGGGCAAAAATGTACGTGCAAGAAACGATACAAGAAAACATCAATAACTTTCTATATCAGAAACGATATAACAAATGATACAAGAAAATGCATAGTGTCATACGGCCTTTAGATTTTAGTATTTTTTAGCAATTTTCTTCAAAGTTGGAACACGCTGTTCTCGATTATTACTGGACACAGAAAGGTGAAAAAAAAAAAATTAATGCTTACAGAAAAAAAAACTCTTTCAAGTGATGGGCGTAATAAGTTTTGTTATAATAGAACGTTAAACAGTATAATCCAGTTTTTCAACAGAAAAATAAAAAAAAGTAAAACCATCATTTTAAACGCAACATATCTTCGAATAACGTGTCCAAATTTCGAGACATTTGGTCGGTAAATAACAGAGAAAACACTGTCCCTAGGTTTTGGTGCACCGATAAAACAGCCTTAAGTTTTAACAATGGAAGCAAGTGTCCTGAAAATTAGTATAGGAAGTAAGAAAAAAAAAGAAAAGTGAGACCAAGAGGCAGAAATTGCAAAAGCAAAGGTAACAGGTACAAAATAAATTCAGATGTTCATGTTCGTTACATAACCAATTTTTTGTTTTAGATATCGTGATAGCGATCCTCATTTGGATAACTCAACAAGAGTTTGCAAACATAATGGCCCTACTTATCACTGCAATAGCATTGTTGAAAATGTCATTCGAAAAATTCGAAATAAAATTTTTGAAAATAATGTGAAGTAGAACAGGATATCAAATTGTGTCATTACATGTCAGTACTTCCAATTGAAAGGAAAAAATCGACAACAGAACGAGCAGTCAAGGGGTGTAACTTTTCCTACACTACTTCTTGTCGAAAGGAGTCAACAAGAAAAAAGTTCTTGAAAAGTGTGAATATTAAAAAAGATCGCATAAACTATGTTGCTTAAACATTGTCAAACGGAAATATCCCAAAAGAAAATCGGGGTGGAGATCACTTGTCCACAAAATATGTTGTCAAAAAGAATAAAATAAGAGAGTTTTTTGGGAAACTACAAGTAAGAGAAAGAAACTATAATAGAAAGAAAGCAAGACGAATTTATTTGGCCGCTGATCTAAGCATAAAGAGATGGCATGGCATGTACCTCTCTAAATCATTTCGATGTTTAGGAGGATGTTCGTTAATGATTTTAACATTGGGTTTTCTACTCCAGCATCAGCTGTATCCGCACAATCTACTAGACTTAAATTCAAAATTAGAACGAAAATTAACGAGGTAAAGAAAAGAGAGTTTCGCACTGAGTTGAGTATCCCCCAAAAGATGGCTAATACTTTTTATAGTCTGCTAAAAGAAACTACTGAAAATTCCATTACATTCTGCTTTGATATGCAACAGGTGCAGCCTTTGCACAGCAGATTAGCATGTATGTTTTTTGCTGCATCGATAGCCAGTCCGAACATCCAACTTTTTTTATGTGGACTGAAGATCAAGCAGGTAGGCGATCAATTGAAATAGGTTCTGCACTTGTAAATTATTTGGATTCTTTAGAGTATGATAATATTACGACACTTCGCCTCTTTTGCGACGGATGCGGTGGACAAAACTAAGACTCCCATATTATTAATTCGCTGTACTTGTGGCTTAGATTTAAAGCTCCAGTTCAAGTAACAGAAATATTACTTGTATTTCCGGTCAGGGGCCATTCGTATTTGCCACCGGACAGGGTATTTGGGAGAGTAGAAAAGCTTCTAATAAAAAAATCCACAATTTCCTCTAGAGAGAAATATGAAGAAATTTACAAACAAATTGGAGCTCGAAAAAAGTGTGCTAGCCGATACAAACAAGATTGTAATAAAAAATTTGACAATGGCAAATTGTTAAATTGAGCAGAAAAAGAATTGACTCAGGGTATCCTGAAAAGAAAAAAAATCCCTTAACACCCATTAAATCAACAGTTCGATAAAGATTGGAAGAAATTACAAGAACTTGTCTGGTACCGGGAATTGCTTATGACAAAAGTTCAAATGAAAAAAAATGAGGAGGAAGAGAAAGGGGAGACACTTCAGATTTAATTTTACTTTTTTCAAATTGTTAAATAATTATAATAAAAATAATTTTCTACATTCCAGTTCGTTTATTTTTTTTTTATTGACAACAAAAATATAGTGCTCTTGCAAAGATCTTTCAGGCAAAACCCATAAATTTCTGTTTTCAAGCAAAATCCCACAAATTAAAAAAATCAAAAATAAAAACAGTAAAAAAGATAATATATTAAAATTCTAGAAATTTATTACATGACTTCTAAATAATATTTATTTCCAATATTATATTTTTTAAAATTGTTATAGGATTTTGCTGAACAAGGTTTTGGTTTTTATCTTAAAATTGCGAAAAGTGGATTTATCGGTTTTTACATATAGGCTCCTCATTTGTAATGGTAGAAATATCACATCAAATTCTAAGAAGAGATAAGGGGAGCAGTTCTATATTAGAATAATAATGGATTTAGATATTTGTTCCAAAATCACAATATCGATACAATGGATCTAACAACTGTAAACTAATTTAGTCATGTTTATAAAAAAGCACTTAGGAATTTCTTATGATAAATAAAAGTGTTTTGAAGCCTTTATGGAGTTCGGTTAAGTCTTCTAAAGAAATATAATGAAGACATGGATTATTTATGTAATAACTTGTTTAAATATGTTCTTCTTGTGAATAAAACTAAGAATAAGATGCTTCCTATTATACTCCACATATATCTCCAATATCTATGCAGCAATCTAAGCAATTTACGTACCACTAATATTATGTTAAAAGTAATTGGTGATGTGTATAGGCATTGCTCTTGCGTTGTATAGAAATAAAGTTGAGAAATATGAGAGATATGAGAAATACAGTCAAGTATATACAGTCATAGTATTACAATATGTGAAGCAGTTAAAATGTACTTACCCAACAGCTTGATATATTTTCCCTGCAGTATCAGGATCTTTTATAGCGTTTATAATACCTGTGGTAACATCACTGACATAAACAGGTTGCTTTACAGTTCTTTCACCTTTATGCCATAGTGGAAAATAATTGGCAACCCTCCTCCATGGATGGGCATAATATCTGTTATCAAAGAGATGTGTTGTTGGTCAAAAACATAAAAATAACAAATTATATATATATATATATATATATATATATATATATATATATATATATTTTAATTTCGAATAATCTTAAGAAAGAAATTATTGTTTTTGTTTTATTGAAAATAAATATACATTTTTGTTAACTTTTCATATTATATTAGTATTTTTTCATTTTATTAAAAACTCACCTAACAAATCTATCCTCCTGTCCATATACATCAGACGGTCTGAAGATTGTAGCCTCTGGAAATTCTTCCAAAACTGCTTCTTCACCTCTAGCTTTGCTTCTAAGAAAATTGGACCCGCCTTTTAGTATTCCTGCCTATAAATATTATATATTCAAATATACTATAAAAAGTTGTACTTGGCAAAAAAAGATAAAGAGAAACAATTAAAAAATGAGAATTTAAATCTTGTGAAAAACGTACAAAAAGATACAAGAAAGAGTTTTAAATAAGCACAAAAACAATATAAAAACAAGGTAATGCAGTTGCGATGTTAAGTGACTGATATATTGGTGGATTGCTATGGAAATTGATGTGTACCATGTTAAAAAAAGTGTTCAGTTGGTGTGTGTTGATTTCAATGAGTAAAATTCTGACCCCTTCTCTATATGTTGCATTACTTATTTAAGTATTTGTAATATGTTATCTGATTTACCAAAAAAACAAAACTTTTTTAAAACTGAATAATGAGGTTAATGATTGTACACCAAATATTTTTAAATTTACACTTTTTAGATTGAAACAGGAGACATACTTTCGCAAACTAATTTTGGGTCAATTATTTTGCACTCAAGTGTATTTTACAGCCTGAATAGACACCAAGTATTTAAAATGTATATATGTCAATGAATGCTGCAAATACTTTGGACGGCCCACACTACCAACTTGGAAACTTTGCATTGAATGAGTAGAGAACTAGAGCTGTTCAAATTCATTAAAAAGAGGAAAACTGCATATCTGGAAAAATAAAATCTTAGTAATGCAATGACATATAATAGATACCACTTCTCTCAACTCATAATAGAAGGTATGATAAACTAGATGTGGACCAGGATGTAGATAGTGCCCCTAACATAAGAATATAATAGGTTGGAAAGGCCTGAGCTCAAACAATTTGGTGAAGAAGATCCAAGAGAAAGGAAAATTTGTAAAATAGTTGACGAATTTTGATAGTAGAAGGCACTTGAAGAAAAACTACTTTCAATATTTTAACCACAGATATGCATTTGTAAGTACAGAACTGAAATTAAATTTTTACAATTTACAAAAAAAAACAAAAATGGCTAGCAAAATTAAAAAAAGAACAATTTTATACAATAAAATAGACATAGTCTTAAAAATATTTACCTGTTGGGGATTTTCATCGGCATTTAAAGATGAGAGGTGAATAAATCTCTCAACTCCAGCCTGTTTTGCCAAACGTGCTAGCCGTCTTGCACCATCTACATGTACATCATCAAACTTAAAATTTCTTGTTTCCCAGTCTCTTCCTACTAGGTTGACAACAACATTTGAATACTTGATACATTTAGCAATGGACTCTTCATCTCTTAAGTGGTATGGATGAAAGTAAACCTGACCCAAGTCTCCTACCAGTTTCAATCTGAAGGGCTCATAGTTGTCTCCTCTATATGGGATAATAATCTAAAACATTCGTATTAGCAATATTATTACGTTATTTATTAGGGTTACGTACTTGTGAACCTATTTTTCCTAGTCTATTGCAGACATATCTGCCAAGGAAACCAGTGGCTCCAAAAACTGTAGCTACAATGCCATTGAAACTGGATCTTCCTCCAGTACCTCGTTTTAAGCTAGCTAAATTGTAAGCTTTATCTTCGGTGCTATAGTTATTTGAGCGAATATAAGCTACTGCAACTAATCCAGGCTGTTTTTCTAAAAATATTTACAGGTTAGGTTATGTAATAAATTTAATATAAAAGAAATTATTATATATTTTATGATTTTTAGTTTGAGTTTAATAGTAATTATGTAACTCTTACTGATTAATTTTGATCCAGTTAAAATAACTACAGCCATCCTTCACTATATTAAATAATCAAATGTTGACATTTATTAAGAGGATCAAAATCACTATAGATTTGACTTTGACATATTTTAGAGCAATGACAATGACAAGTAATGACAACTGACAATAATCTAGGCTCAATTGACAACCCACTGAACCTATAATTAATGAAGTGTATAATAAGTTGTATATGTATTAGGGTATTAGCACAGAATTACTCTGCTTAAAAAACATAAGTACGCGCATCTCGTTCGCGCAGACGAAATCAGTTATGTTTTAAACTTGGATTAAAGAAACCCTTTAAATGGAACCAGTGCTGTTCAGTGACATTTTATCTGGTGTACATAGACAATAACCCGGTTTAATTTATTTACGGTAACTACAGACATAATATGCACTATTTTATTGGTACTTTTAGTTGAAGAATAGATTAAATTATTTCAAATGTACTAAATTTTTAATCTCTAAAAATTAAAATTACAGTTCTGTCGAAGCTTGTCACAAATTTCTCAATTCGAGTCTATGTTTCCGTTTAAAACATGGCGTTCACGTAAGTAGTGCACCCAGAATTTTGTTCTGGGGGGGGGGGGGACACCGAAATTTTTTTTGTTGCTACCAACATTTTGAGTCTTTAAAACTTGTGAGAAACAATTTAATAAACGATTTTAAAATTTATCGCTGTGTTCTGTATATATATTTTAAAATGAATATGAATTCGTACTTTTAAGATTTTATTGGTGTTTAAAAAAGTACGACTCTGTTTGGCTTAGAGGTGCGGTTTTGTTTACAGTAGGAAATAAGATATTATGCAAAATGAATGTATTAAATAATAATTACTAAAACACAGTTACTAAAATTTTGCTAAGAGTTATTTAAATTTCATTGTCAATAGTGGCACAATTTATAAATTTCTACTTAGTAAACCGTAGGTCTCTAAAGATACTAGTATTAATGACACAATTATTGAAGACGCTTCACAAATAAACTCCAAATCAAACCCTGGTCCTCCAGGTCGGGGGTTGAGGCATCGGGTTAACTCCCCGTTACTCGGAAAAATTCAAACTGTTAAAAAACCTAGCCTCGGAATCGATGGATTATAGCACGACGACACATGCTACGGAAAAAGATAATGAATATTGGAACTTGGAACGTACAAGGGTTTAAACAGAAAATAAATGAAGTAATACATGAAATAACAACTTGAGATATGCCGATGACACGGTACTAATCGCAGAAACTTGGGAAGATCTTCAAATACTAATTAACAAAATAGTAGAATGCAGTGAAGAACACGGATTATCACTTAACATAAGCAAAACAAAAATAATGCTAATATCTAAATCACCACAAAACTTCCCTGACATAACCGTGCATGATCAAAGAATCGAACGTGTAAGAAGATATAATTACCTGGGAACTGTTATCAACGAAAATAATGACTGCTCTGAAGAAATCAGAACCAGAATAGAGAAAGCTAGAGCCACATTTACTAAATTGAAAAAGGTGTTCTGCGGAAGAGATCTAAGTCTAAAACTTAAAATTCGCCTTTTGAGATGTTACGTTATGTCAGTTCTCCTCTACGGGATGGAAACATGGACATTGAAAAAGATCGATACCAAAAAGATAGAAGCATTTGAGCTGTGGATGTATCGTAGAATATTAAAAATACCCTGGACAGAGAAAGTAACAAATGTGGAGGTTTTGCGGAGAGTGCGAAAAGAGAAAGAGCTGATACTTACTGTTAAAAAGCGCAAACTACAATATTTGGGACATGTTATGAGGGGAGATAGATACCAGTTGCTGAAATTGATTATACAGGGAAAGATAATGGGAAAGAGATCTATAGGAAGAAGAAGGCATTCATGGTTGAAAAACTTGAGAGAATGGTACAATTGCACCAATTACCAACTGTTTAGATCTGCAGCATCAAAAATACGCATAGCTTTGATGATAGCCAAACTTCGGAACGAAGACGGCACTTAAAGAAAAAGAATACATGAAATAAATAGACTGAACATAGACATCGCAGTGATTACCGAAACAAAACGAAAAGGTCAAGGATCAGAAAATATCGGAGAATATGATGACTTCTACAGCGGGGTACCAAAGGAGAAAAGAGCCCAACAAGGCGTAGGTATACTTATACGCAAGAAACTAAGAAGATTCATAACTGCTTGGGAAGCCATCAACGAAAGGCTCCTAAAAATGAATCTAACTATCAAAGGAAAAAAGATTACAATTATTGGAGTATATGCAGTAAACGATAATGCACTGGTGAATATTAAAGACGACTTTTTTAAAAAGCTACATTCAGAAATTGCAAATATCGGCAGATCACGAGAAATTATAATCTTGGGTGACCTAAACAGTAGAACAGGCAAGAAACAACACAACAAAGTCATAGGCCAATATGGTGAAGAGGCTAGAAATGACAACGGTGCTAGACTAATAGCCTTATGCGAACAAACTGATATGAAAATCACAAATGGATTCTTTCAACACCGAAATATCCATAAATATACATGGACACAAAATACCCGAGGGCTGAAATCAATCATAGACTATACAATCATAAGACAAAAGACTAAATTGATTGTACAGGATGTGCGGGTTTATAGAGGAGCCACTTGCGGCAGTGACCACCATCTATTAAAAACAAAGCTCACAATAGGAATAGATAGAGCAAGAGATTTAAAAGAAGCTGCAGAGGAAATAGAAAAACTAACAGAAAAGAAATACAACCTAAACAGCTTAGAACAAGAAAGCGTGAGGGATTTATACAGGAGTAGACTCAATAAAAAGTTAGAAACCGTGCAATTTACCAGCAATGAAGAGCATTATCATTATATAAAAACATGTCTTCAGGAAGTAGCAACAGAGGCTCTCGGACTCCAAGTAAAAAACCACAGAAAACCAACGTATTGGTGGGACGAAGAAATAGAACAAGAGATTAAAAATAAAAGAGAGAAGTATAAAAAATTTCTGAACACAAGGACCGACGCTGATAAGGTAGAATACAAGAGGACCCAAGCTAAAGTGCGAAAAATGATATGCCAAAAAAAGAATGAGGCTTGGGAGCAAAAGTGTAACATGATTAACACACATTTAGGAACACACATGACAGGAAAAGAAAAGAGATATAATATCACAAATCACACCGGATCAATGGGACGAATATTTTAAAAAACTCCTAAATGAGGACAGAGCGGAATTCTTAAATAACAGTGATACCAGCAACGTAAATATCTTAGCCTCACCATTACGAATAACAACAAAAGAAGTAGAAGAAGTATGTAAGTCTTTAAAAAATAACAAAGCACCAGGACCAGGTCACATACCAGTTGAACTAATAAAATATGGCACAACAAAATTATATGAAAACCTGGCTAAACTCTTTCAAAGATACATCAATGGAGCGGAAATCCCAGAAGAATGGAAGACATCATGGATATCCACCATACATAAAAAAGGCAGACAAGATCAATGTGACAACTACAGAGGCATCGCTGTAACGAACTCGATCAGCCGAATATACGGAAAACTGATTAAAAATAAAATCGAAAACGAATATAAAGATATAGAAGCTGAAGAACAGGCAGGATTCCGGGCAGGGAGATCAACGGTAGACCATCTGTTTTGTATTACACAGATTATTGAGAAGAAACTGGCCGTCAACCAGGAGGTGCATCTGTTATATGTGGACTTGAGAAAAGCGTATGATAGCATCCCACAAAACAAACTATGGGAAGCATTAGAGAAAACCAATATAAGCGCAAATTTAATAACAGCGACGAAACAATTGTATACCAAAACTGTAGCAAGGGTGAAAGTTGGAAGCGGGCTATCGAGAGGATTCCAAATTAGCAAAGGCCTAAAACAAGGGTGCTGCCTTTCACCGACATTATTTAAGATCTACCTCGAGCAAACTCTAAAACTTTGGAAACGCAAATGCAAAAACATGGGATTAGCGATCAACAACAATACAATATACACTTTGTCATTTGCAGACGACCAACTTGTACTAGCGCAAGACTACGATGATATAGAATATATGACAAGGAAATTAATAGAGGAGTACAAAAAAGGTGGTTTGGAAATAAACATAAAAAAGACCGAATATATGTGTATCGGTGGGACACAGCAGGACCTAACACTGGGGAATGGCGAAATTATTAAACATTGCGACGCATATAAATACCTGGGTATGACCATCACACAAGAAGGAAACGTAGACCGGACGATAGAAGAAAGAAACAACCAGGGAAGAAAAGCAATTACCCTTCTCAATAGCACACTGTGGGACCAGGCAATATCAAACAACAACAAACATAGAATATACAATACAATTGTTAAGAGTATAATCACTTACAGCAGTGAAGTATGGCAAATAAAAAAAAGATACAAGAGAAAACTTGAAGCAACAGAAATGGATTTCTGGAGGCGCTCAGCAGAAAAATCAAGATTAGAAAGGGTAACCAACAACAGAATTAAGGAAATAATGAATGTGAAACACACAATCATAGATGACATTAGTAACAAACAGCTTAGATGGTATGGACACGTACAAAGAATGTCCGAAGAACGACTCCCGAAACAAATCCTAACGTGGACCCCTCATGGTAGACGAAAAAGAGGAAGACCCCGCCTTAGTTGGAGAGAAAGCATAAATCGAAGTATGAGAGAAAGAGAATTAGATGAAGACCTTTGGATGGACCGAAGTGAATGGCGACTAGGCATCGGAAGACGTAGAACGTTTTAAAACCGATATATATATATATATATATATATATATATATATATATATATATTTATATATATATATATATATATATATATATATATTATACTCTTCATTTTTCTGAACCATCCTGTGTTAATGAAGTTTAGAAACAAATCGTTTTCTTTTAGACTTGCCAGATTTTATTTAGAATTTCACTTACTTTTTTAATACAATAAAAATCGTCAAACCAAATTCTAATATAATTAACGCAACGCTATAAATTGTAACAAAGCAAGTATTAAAATGAGTACCTACCTAAAAAAAAATTACCACTTCACACCTTTTGATAAATTTAAACATGTTTTGGATACCTACTACAAAACTTTTAAGTAAAATAAAATAAAATAAAATTAACTCAAGTTAAAGTTGATTTTATGTAACCGAACAAACTATCTAACAATAAAGTCGTCCCAGGAACGTAACTTAGCTATGTTGGCAGTATCATTTTAAAGTCGTCTACGTTTTTTTTTTACCAAGTAACAAAAAACAAAATTTGTTTCATTTATTAATGTTTGTATTTTGAGAACGATTTTCGAAGTCGAAATTGAAACATCACTAACTTATTTTAAATTTCCATTGTGGCTTATTCCCATTAACATAGTAATTACTTAAAATGTCACAAGAAAATCTCTTCAGAACAATATTGCTTGCATCTATTTTTTTAAAAATAAAAATTACTCGCATTATTTTGAACAGTGTATCTTAAAACAATAATAAAATTTTGTATTAAATATTTTATTCCTAAAAATTAAATCCTATCCCATGTAGTATATCCATATTAAACTCGTTAAGTTCACCACTGTAGGCGAAAAAAGTAGGATGGAAATATGAGTCAGCTGACCTAGACCGAGCAAGAGGTGTAAAACCAAATAAAGAATTTTCAAGGACAGACAATTTCTCTTTAATTTTAATCGATCCAATTTTGTAGAACATACATTCACGGAAATAAGGCCAAATTAAGACACCAATTGATTCTATAAAAAAAAGGAAATATAAATACAGGATTGGTCATTAATTAGTGAAATAAAAGATTAAATGTTGAAATTAACTGCTTATATTTAACCAGTCTATATTAATAGCATCCAATTTATGTATTCAAATTCAGCAAAATACCTATTCCTTATTGCTCGAAGTACTTTTTATAACCACAACACCTCTTATGCATTTTTAAGGCTAAAATTTGGTTCGCAACCGACATATTATTAGTCTTAAAGCCTTTTTTATTTTCCTATTTTTCTGTGTTCTTGCTTGTTATTTTCTTCTGCACTGATCTAGTATTCTATAGCATAATTCTAACAATGGTGTATACTTTTGATCCCTTATTTCAAACGAATATTAAAATAACAAGCAATAAAAACAAAGAGTTTTGATAAACAATGCAATGCTTCATTTCGGTACTCTTAGAAATAATCTAAAATAACTTCATTCTAGTATTTAAAAAGTCATATTTTTTATGTATATTAAAACTACAGTAGGCTTTTTTTTATTTAATTATTTATTTATTAATCGTATGGCAATTACAACACATTTAGAACAAAATTACAAACACTAGTAATATAGGTATATGACAAACTTTAAATAGTTACAAACAAACATCAAGTGTATTAACATAATCAATTGACTCTGAAGTTGCAAACAGAAGTCTTCAGGGCTACCATTGTAGGATCTTGAGGGACACTCTTCAATAATGTGGTCGATCGTTTGGTTCTTCCCACAGTCACATTGAGGAGACGGATTCTTTCCCCATTTATGTAGCATGTATGCACATCTGCCATGTCTGGTTCGAATCCTGTTTAGAGTGGACCATGTTTTACGTGGAAGATCAAAACCTGGTAGCTTGTGGGTAATGCAGATCATGTTATTTTGCCATGCATTCCATTCTTGGGACCATGCATTCGTGAAGTTGAACTCCTCATGTATCATTCTTGCCGTTTTCATTGGTGGTTTTCTAGAACGTAGACGGGTATTTCGTGCATCCTGGTATCTTGGTGGATCGGCAGGTTTATATTGTTCATGATCTTTTTGTATTTACGTGTAAGTGCGTCAACTCGTCGTAAATGTGGAGGTGGAATGTGACTTAATACTGGAAGCCATTGGGTGGGAGTTGATTTAATTGTACCAGCTATCATCCTCATAGTGCTGTGCAGCTGAGTGTCGACCTTTTTTACATGTGGACTGTGTAGCCAAACTGGGGCACAATATTCAGCGGTCGAGAAAACAAGGGCTAAAGCAGTAAAGCGGAGAGTGGAAGCCGATGCTCCCCAGGTGGTACCGCAGAGCTTCTGTATAATGTTATTTCTTGTACTGAACTTTTGGGTAGTTTTTGTTAAATGCTCTTTAAATGATAGCGTTCTGTCTAGTGTTACGCCCAGGTACTTCGAAGTTTTGTTGTGGGTAAGTGTGGATTTTCAAACCGTATGTTGAGTTTCTTTGATCCTCTGATATGTCTTCGCTGGTGAAGGGGAGGGAATGCTCCGTTTCTGTGGCTACATGTTTTACAGTTTTAAGTTGTCTCTTTACGTAGATGGTGTGTGCTTTATCCTTTGGTGCCCTGGATATTTTTACTATATGTGATGCTACGGCATCTGACTTTACGGCTGCCTCTCGGCGTTTCGTACGGACACCACTCCCTAATTTTCTTAATAATGACCATGCCTATCTGCTTGATTTCTGGAAGTTTAGACTTTCTACTGTTTCGGTCCACTTTTGGCTTCTAGCGGCGTCTAGGCTGCACAGTAGTTCATCCGCTATTTCTTGGTCGCCAGTTTCAAGAAAGCTCTGATATAGTTTCTCGCTATTTTCCGACCAGCCAGGAACATATTCTCTGCGATATCCTCTTGGTATGTGTTTTTTGGCTACACTTAGCACGGCACCAACAAATCTGTGGTAGTTTTTGATATTCGGTGTAATCCACCCTAGACATTTATCTAGATCCACAGAGAAGTCAATCCAGTTGGCCTTTTTAAAATTCCATCTTGGATGTGGGATAGAACTAATTAAAGGGATTTGCGTCCCTACTTTTATTATTACTGGTCGATGTTGGCTGTGTGGGAAATCAGTTAGAACTCTTCGTGAAGCCCCTAGAGGTAAGTCTTTGTTGTCGGTCGAGACGAAGCATAGGTCGGGGTTGTATTCCCGCCTCCATGAAGCATATCTGAATGTTGGTCGATCTTTGGCATCAAACAAAAGGTATAGGCGTTTGTCTTCTGCCCATTTTAGCATTTCCATTTGCATCACTATTTTTGTTCTTCCAATATTCATGATGGCTATTGTAATCTCCAACATATACAGCAGGGTGAGGCTGTACTGGAATTGCTTGGGCTGGCGAAGAACCCGAGGTGGCATGTAAATGTTGGACACGGTAATGCTAGCGATTTTTGTGACCACATTATAAATACAGTCATCAGTGGAAGTAGAGATTAGCGAAGCATTTTCAATATCTTCTTTGACATATGTGGCTGTGACATATGTTCGGTGGTAAGTTGCGCCTAATAGTTCATATCCCGGTATTTTGCCCCTTTTTTGTAGTTGCTCCTCTGTTTCGCAGTGGGTTTCCTGTATAGCAACTAAGTCAATGCTGTCATATTTTAATAGTTTTGATAAAAACTGGCTTTTAGCATAGCTTATGCCTTCTATGTTTATGTGGCAAATTCGAACTATAGGTCCGATTGGTCTAGTTGTGTGGTCCTCACAAGGGCCGTTTATTTTGTTTATCATCTTTCGTTGGAAGTGTTGTTTGATCAGGAGATTCTAAGGATTGTCTGACTGCCAGTATGTGCTAGTTCATTTAACGTTACCCAGGGTGCACGTGTAGTATTCTACTACGGACGCGAACTAGCTTTACACCCCTTTTTTATTTAATTAATGACTTTGACTTTGATCCATTTAGGCACGATAATGTATTTGACTACTTAAATTTGTTAATAATGTATTGACCTATTACATTTGTTAACAAAATAGTTCTTCGGATAGAGGTAACTTAAAAATATATTGTAAACATCAGTATCACAAGAATCAGTAGATTGATAAAAAACCATACTTTCATTTGTTCCATTCAAGGCCCCAACCAACTTAAAGTAAATATTTAGAACCAATAAGGGATTACATAATATAGTAATACTTTTCACGCTAAGGTGCCTTCCATAGCAACTTTATTACAACACAAGACAGACCACGGCTAGGAGGTAAATATATAACATAAGGATAGACAGAAGGAACAAAGCTAGATTTATACATTCACATTACACATTCCATCCTAAATTTTTCTTTTAGTACTTTTTAAATATTCACAAAAATTTGGTTACGCCTAATATTATGGCGAGAGATTTATAAAATAAAAGATTGACACTGAGGAAGAGGTATTTGTTCTTTTATCAGATTTTCCAATAGATACTTAATAGCAGCATCATTATAATATGCACCAGAACATCCAATGATTGATATCGTCAGTGTTACCATTACAATCGCAAAGTTTTGTTTCACTTAAATTAAATCTATAAAGATAGTCTTTCACAGAAGCATGATTAGCGAGGCATCTAACAAACATTGAATATACTCTTCTATTGGGATGACTTCTTGCAGCAAAAGGCGCAGTAGGTAAAACAGGGTGAATTCTTGTATAAAGGTTACTACTTCTGTTATTATACAAAAAGCATTCCATTCAATTTTCCAGTTTTCGTTTAATTATTGTTTACGCCGTGAGACTAAGTCACTTCTATTAAGCCAACTAATTTCTAATCCTTTTGAAGCCGCTTCTTTAGCAAAATAATCTGCTTTGGTGTTACCCGAGATAGCATCATGTCCTTTTACCCAAATTAAAGAGACTGAATTATTTCTTTTAAGTGGCTTTAGTTGATTTTTTAAAATTTTGACGTTAATACTGTTTTTGTATAAATGCTTATGCGTATTATCTAAAGCAAAAAACGCAGATTTTGAATCCGACAGGATTACTATTTGTTAATCAAACAGTTTTTCTCAATATTCCATTCCAGAGCTTAATATATTGCAAACAGTTTTGCGGAATAAATGGAACATAGTTGTTTTAATTTAAACGTAATATGTTCTTGATTGTATTGGATATATACCGCACAACGAACTCACAAAATATATTTTGACCGATCTGTGAAAATCCTATATGGCTTATCAAATTTGGCAAGTTGTTTCTGAAGTTAAATGGCGTCGTTATCATCAAAAGTAGGAAAATAAACTTTGGTTCGGGAATAAAGAATATTGAAATTAGATTGGAAGAAATTAGTTTCAGCTGGGATTTCTAAATAGAAGGAAACATTAGGAAATGATATAGCTAAAGTTGGAGAATTTTTGTTATGCCACCATTTATCAACTAAGTTAGACACAGATATGTCGAACATTTTTTGCAATAGGTCTTTTTGGTTATTACCTTGACATTTAAGGATAAACTTTTTAGCTAAAAAAGACGTCTTAAATGTAATGGAGGTTCCATACATTCGGCTAATAGATTTTCAGTAGGTGTAGACAATTAAAACAATTGACAATAATTTATTTTTCAAAAAAAGCTATTAAAATATTATGTTTTCTACCTGTCTATAAATATTTATTAATCGAAAAACTTCTTTTAACACCAACAGATGTTTTGGGTATATATTTAAACTTATTTATATTGGAGGCTAGTAGTTCCAGATCTGGGAGAGGATTTAGAAAGAAATTTAACATTTAAGCTTATGTATGTCAGATTCTAAGGTACATTAGCTGATTTAACAAGGCATTTACATTTCTTCAGAGTTGCTGAAGTGGAATCTGGTAGTTCTGTAATAAACCTTTTTATTCCTTGAAAATACCCAAAAATAACCAAATGCTTCATCTCGGGATAATAGGTAGAAGGAGTAATGAAATATTACCCAGACAGTCTTTGTAAAATTAAAATCGTTATTTGCAAAAACTTTTTTTAAAAAAATTTCGTCTTATTTCTTTCGCGACAAGGTTAAGCTCATCAGGTAGATATGTTATTACAATTTGATTGTCATAGAATATCTTTAAGTTATGTGCTGTCTTTCCCGTATAGCTTGAATTGTCGTTTAACATTAATAAAACTATCGCATGGAATACTTTCCGGTAGAAAAAATAACCGGACAACTCATCTTGATCAAAACGTGTAACAGTCAAGTTCTTGGTTTTCTTAATGCTTTGACACAATAAAGTAAGATTTATTTTTAAAAACCTTCTTGTAAAACCTCTATAATTAAATACGCCATATAGCGCTCCCATAAAATAAATCGAATTATCAGCAACTATTTTTTGTATTTTTCTTAAGGCTCATCGTAGCAAACCTCGATTTATCTTTTTCTAAAACTACTTTCATTGGGAATGTTAAATTAACAACATTTCTGCAAAAATATGGTAAAAGTGACATTGTTAACTTAAATTGAAATTCCCGAAGATAACAAGGCATTACAAAGGTCCCGGTTAAAAGTTGCTGCTCGGTTTTTCTCTAAGCACTGTGCTATTGTCAATTTTACTTTTGAATTGGACCCTTTAAGACGTTTTAATAACCCCCTCTGTGGCTCAGTGGTAAGAGCGCCTGCCTTTAAACCTAAAGGTCGTGAGTTCGAATCCCACCTGGGTGGAAATTTTCGTTTATTAAAAAAATTAATAAATGAAAATAATTTCTATCCTTGTGTGATCGGTACACACCGGAGGGACCGCAGACGTTCGGATACAATTAGCGTCTCTTAGCAAAGACAATGACGTCGACTTTGCTAAGTATCAAGACAATTACTCTACACACACAAACACACACACACTACATTAATAAACTTATCTTGATTGAGACTGGCTGAATGACAATTGTCCAAGCCAAAACACACACACACACACACACAAAAGATGTTTTACATTTTTTAAGATGAGAAGGTGTCTTTGCATGCTGATCAATTAAAAATTTTCTGACACAAAAAGCCAAAACATATTCACGTTTTTTTTTACCGAAACTTGTATTAAAATGAAAATAGTTATTTAAAATTTTAGAGGAAGCACAACTGTTATTCATCCAACTTTCATTCAGCGTAGCCGGATACACAAGTAAACTTTTTTGCTTTATTCGCTCCGTGCGTGACCATGGCAGGGGTACATTGAAACGATGCCAGCGTGCGTAGCGGCGAAATATGACAAAATTGGAATATTGGACAAAATATTTTTACGCATAAATTTTATCAAAAATGCTTGCAAATACATGTTGCGTATTTAATTGTGCTAATAATAGCAAAAATGGTGAGTGTAGTTTTCATAGGTTTCCAAAGATTACATATAAATTAGAGAAAAGAAAAAGATGAATTCGTGCTATTAATATGAAAAAGTAAATATAACATAATTTTATTTTTATGCAATTGAAAAATTTAAATAATTTACCTTGAATGATATTTCATAAGGCTTCAAGCTAACTGCAGATGACTTTAGCTTTTATATCATAACTTTTACTATTATTGTTTTTAATTATATGCTCTTTTGCGTAAAAACTTGATTTGCCAGTACTAGATTTTTCCCTGTCTTTTCCGTTTGGAGTTGAAAAGGTATATGATGATGAATTTTGAGAAACCCAGTTTTTAATACTACATTTATTTTGTACATAAACTTTAAAATATAGTTAAAAAACTAATTTATTAATAATTGTCAATTTCGCATGTATTTAACAATGTCAAACATATGTCATATGTTTAAGCTGAAAATTGGGATTCCCAAATTGTCAGATGAAGGCGGTAGGTGTCTCATACGGAGCGAATACATCTCATTTTTTTAATTTTAAAAACACTTAATATAAGCATTTGTGTATTCCACGAACATTTCTATATTTTTATTATTATTTAAAAAGGATTTGTTGACAATTTCCATATTGCTATTTATTTATATATTTATTTATGTATTTAATCATGAAATAAAAATATTTCTACCAGAAATATTATTTTAATTATACTATACTATTAATAATCTGCAATTTTGCGACCTATTGGTCGCTGGTTTTTCGAGATTTATATTTATATTTTATCTACCAAGTGTAGGAAGGTGAGAATATAGTTTTACAAATATTTGCTTTTAAATCATGGAATTTGCTACGTTATCCTTTCCCCTACAATTATCATATTATTTAAAACTAGGAAATTCGCCCTCCCCATGGACCCCTTTTTCGTTCTTTTCTCATAACATGACCCAGAAATTCAAGCTTGTGTGTTTTAATTGTGTTCAAAATCTAACCTTATTTTCTCACTATTATGGAAACTTACCTTTATGCCGTTACAATTTCTTATGTTTTAATATTTTACAAACCGTCAACAGACATAATGTTAATAAGGTATACTTGACCCATTTCTTTTTAATTAAAAAAAAAAACAACTAACAGGAATTAATAGCTATCTTGCGTGGGAGGACTAACATATTGATTGATATTATGAGTTAAAATGAACGGCAGTAGCACTTCATCAGCCAATTTTGTAAAAAATTATAAAATTAAGGTCAATATAGAGAATTTGTTGAGATAATAGTACACTGAAATTACTGTTTATATATAAAATAACAAATTTGCGTTTTATCTATTTGACCTATTTTTAAATAAACACTTTAAACATACGAAAATTTTAACTTTTTCTTCTTCTTTATACTAGGGTTTATTATCCGTTCACAAATTGTTGATAGCACAAAATGTGTCTCAAAGTCATCGAACGGTCGTAAAATTTGTACCCTCATAGGCGTTCCTGAGGTGTTTATTCGTTAAAATTAATATTAATATTAATATTGTTTTAGTACTAATATATTTAGCAAAAAACAATTAAAACTTTCACGGCTAATGCTGTTTATTATATTACATTAATAAAAACAAGAATTTAACCATTAACAATTTTGTAAATAAGAATACTTTATCTCTTTGGATATTTCAATACTAATCTTCGAATTAAATCACTTTACTAGAAAACTTGGAATTCATATCTGGAGGTACTATTCGTTGCAAAATAATTAGGATGAAATTCCCCAGATTTTTAATAATATAATGGATATAAAGATGCCGGGTTTGGCCACGTGCCTCGTCTATTCAGTTTATATTCGAAACCTTACTTGAAAGGGGGAAGTTATTACGAACGAAAACAATTTTTTTGTTTAGTACGTTTTTGATCTCATGTAATTGACGGCTCGTCGGTGTTTCCGCGTCTACGGCAGTAATTAGCGTCTCGAATATTTCTTTTGCGAATTATATGCATTGCGTGAGTGATTTTTTATTCCGTATACCTACGAACATATACGTACTTTTCGCTCGGACTCGTTTTGTTGGATTGTTTGTGATGGCTTCATTATCAACATCATCAAGTTTTACACCGGTACTGTTGCGTACAGTAAGTCTGTCTATTCATCAAGAGAGAAGACTATTGTCCTGAATGTCTACGATGCTCTGGTTTCTCAGAATCCCACAAACACTGTTCGCAACATAGTCGAAAGTTGTGCCAACATGACGCGCAGTTGAGTCAACTATATATAGGTTCCTATCATAAAGAAAAAAACACGGTATAGCTAACTTAAAACACAAACGAACACTTAAAGAGGGGGAAAAAGCCTATCGAAATTGATGAATTTGCCAAAAATTGTATTCGAACGAAAATTCATGGATTTTTTTCAAAAAGAAATACCAAACCTAAACAAAATTTTACAAGAAATTAGAGACAACCTGGATTTGCCTCATATCGGACGAACTAAATTGTGGCAAGTTTTAAAAGAATTAAATTTCTGGCGGAAGAAATCAGACCGAAAATCACTTTTGATTGACCCTGAGGAGATAATATGTTGGAGAAGAAATGATCTAAGATCCATACGAAAATTCCGGGCTGAAGGAAGACCAATCTTCTACCAGGATGAAACGTGAGTAAACTCATGTCATACTTAAAAAAATTGGTCAGATAAAAATATATTAAGCTAAAGGCAAGCCTTTATGGACGGTTGGTCTACTGGTATCTCCCCACCTTCTGGTAAAGGCAGTAGATTAATAATTTCTCACATTGGCAGTAAAAACGGATTTGTTATGCATGGTTTGTTGGAATTTCAGTCCAAAAGCACAAAAGACTATCACGAGGAGATGACAGCTGATGTTTTCGAAGAGTATTTTGAGCAGATGATTGAACACATACCACCAAATTTAATTATAGCATTAGATAATGTAACTTATCATTCACGACTAGTAGAAAGACAATTTAAAAAATATATTTATTTAGTTCAAATAAATGTTTCAATCATATACTCTACCACACTGGTCGGTCATCTGTAACCAAAATACCTTCGTAATCAGATTATAAGGTTGATTGCTGTATTGTATTCCTTCAGATACAAGGTGGGTTAGTCGAAAATATCTTAAACCGTCAGTTTCAGGTTGGTTTTTACTATTATATCGTATTGCCTATTCTCTCCGTATTTCAGTTCTCTAATTAGGATTAAACTTGTAGTGAGCTATCGACAAATTGTGAACTGACTATAGGCATCTGTGGTCTATTTTGACATTTACTTTTGATTCTATTTTGTTCTGTATTTTTTATTTTTTCATTAAACGAGTATATATTTGGTTATTGTCTTTATTTTTCTATCAATCTATAAACTAACTGATTTTACTCGCTTTTATTTCAGAGTTATCACTGTGCATCATTACTCACCTCTCACATCCATTTAATAGAGTAATTATGGGCATTGTCTTATAAAATTTTATCATTGCATTGGTTTTTGAGTTGTTTTTTAACCTTCTGTAAATTGTTCCACCTACATACTAAAACCTTAGCGTACTTTAAAATCTTAGCGTACAAAGGTGCTACCTGCTTTGGTTGCCATGAACGAAAACGATTCAATAATATTGTTTTATGTGCTCTGGGTTATACGGAATGTGCAAATGATTAAATCTTTTAGCAAAAACTACCATCGCTTTGTTGAATTAAATAGCCAAACATATGGCCTAGGAGAACAAATTCGTTAAACTTTCCGTGCTTAAATCGGTCTCAATAGAGTATTATGACTCATTTTAGCATCCCTGCTTAATTAAACACTCAAGCTGACACAAATTCAAACTCGGAAAGTTCAATGAATGTCTCATAAAACTTGACCACTGCAGCGGTTAGCATACAGAGGTGCCACTTGCATTGGTGACCATGAACAAAAATGTTTTATCAGACATTCGTTGGACTTCCCGAGTTTGAATTTGTATTAGCCCGAGTGTCTGATAAAGCAGTTATGAAATAAGTCATAACAGGTTAATGATATCTATTCTGATACCTATTCGAGCACGTGAAGTTTAACAAATTTTTCCTCCTAGGCTACATATTTAGCCATTTAATTAAACAAAGCGATAGTAGCTTTTGCTAAAAGATTTAATCTTTTACACATTTCGTATACCCCAAAAGAAAGAAAACAATATTATTAAATTGTTTTCGTTCATAGCCACCAAAGCAGTGGGCAACCACTGCAGTGCTCAAGTACCGCCCTTTACCTTTACAGTGTGGGTTGTCATTCGAATTTTGGCACAATACTAATTTACGACATCTTCCTAACTTTACTGATATCAGCTCTTTCTCATCTAAAACCTGACAAGGGCGTAACTATTTTTTCGACAAAATATAGTTTATTACATATTATGTTTGTATTAGGACGTATACAAACAAGTGATAAGAGAAAAATACAAAATAGTCATAATTTGATACCCAGAAGATACAAACATCATCTTCAGATCTTTTCAAATAAAAGCATGGCTGTTACCTACAAAATCAAGGCCAGGTAATTCAACCGACATTTTTGATAAACCATAACCCCTTCTTCTTCTTATGATGCACTATCCAATTAGTGGATGTTGGCGACAATTCTGGAATAGTCCTCTTGATCTTGTGTGGCTCTAAAAAGTGCATGGGCATCGAGATTTGTCCAATCCCTTATGTTTTTAAGCCATGAGTATTTCTTTCTTCCGATGTCCCGTTTTCCTTCTCTCTTCCCTTCCATAATAAGCTTTAAGAACTGGTACTTGGAATTTTGAAATATATGACCCAAATAAGCAGTTTTCTTCTTTTTATTATTGGCAGCAATTCTCGTTCTCTGCCCATTCTATTTAATACTTCGATATTTGTTGTGTGATCTGTCCAGGGAATTTTAAGTAGTCTTCTAAATACTCACATTTCAAAGGCCTCTAATCGGTTCATTACATTGGCCTTTATGGTCCAGGTTTCTACACATATAGCAGTATGGAGAAAATGTAACATTTTACAAAGCGATATTAAAGCATTAAGTTGAGGCTGCTGTTGCTTAGCAAGGTTCTCATATTAGTAAATGCTGTTCTGGCTTGCTCAATCCTGCTACGTATCTCTATGTCTGGATCTACATCTTCAGTTATCCAACTACAGAGATATCTGAAATTAGGGACCTTTTGGATGTTCTTGTTGTTTACTCTTATATTCAATTGCATATTTCGTGTTCTACTAACCACATTACCTTCGTCTTGTCTATATTAATCTTCAAGCCCGCTCGTTCTTCTTCAGTGTTTATTCTATCTATTAGTCGTTGTAGCGCTTCTTGGCTATCAGCTATCATGACTGTATCATCAGCATAGCGAAGATTACTAATAGTCTGTCCGTTGATTTTGATTCCATCTTCAGTGTCACTTAAGGCTCTATCGAAAATTGTCTCAGAGTAAAGATTAAAAAGGAGGGGTGACAGAACACAACCCTGTCGTACACCTTTTTTCGATTAAGAAACATGATGTAAATTCCAGTCCTACTCTCATAGATGCCCTTGATTCATATAAAGGTTCTATATTATTTTAAGGTTATTCTCATCTATCGAACGTTGCTGGAGCAATCTTATTAATTCTGAATGATTAACACCCAACCATAACCCCAACTTGTTGATTATATACATTTTTCTAACATTTTTAAAATATTTTTTTTTGAAAACGATTTCCAACAACAACTCTATGGGACTCGTAGATATAGACTCTTCTTTATCTCTATCGTAGATAGAGATAAAGAAGAATAACAGAGGGAAAGGAGCTTTTTCGGTGACGTGAGGTTACTATGAATATAATATGGCCGAATACCCTTTGGACTCGTCAATGCTCCAGTCATGTCGATAAGATTTATGTACCTTGTTTTAAATAGACTAAGCACAAAACACCCCACTATTTTGTTTATTTAGACGACCAGTGTTTATGCCTCAAAACAAAAATGAAAATTGTCCATACGTATAGTACAACAGACAGATGCTAAAGCTTATTTTAAGTTTTGAGATTAGAACAGGCAGATTCGTACATAAGTTTCGATACAGCAATATTCCATCTTCTTCTTCATGTGCCTTGTCCGTTCCAAACGTTGGCAATCAACATGGCTATTCTGACTTTGTTTACGGCAGATCTAAATAGTTCGGCAGATGACAATCTGAACCATTGCCGCAAGTTTTGGAGCCACGAGTGTCTTCTCCTCCCTGGACCCCTTCTGCTGTCTATCCTTGAACGATCAGCTGTAGTACTCTATATTTATTATGTCTCATAACGTGACCCAAGTATTCCAACTTTCTTTTCTTTATACTTATTCCTACCTCTCTCTTTACCTATCTGGCGTTGTACCTCTTCGTTGGTCACGTGCTCAGTCCAGGAAATACGTAATATACGTCGGTAAGTCCACATGTCGAAGGCCTCTACTTTTTTCATCAATGTTGCGGTCATTGTCCACGCCTCCATTCCATATAACAAAACCGGAATACATAACATTTCAGAAGTTGAATTTTGAGATAGAGTCAATATTCCAGAGGTGTTTAAATTGTATGTGTGCTCAAAATTTTTTAAGCTCGATTACTTTGTTTATCGATTATTTTTGGCTACGGGAATTATCAACATGTACACGTAATATGTGAACAATACGTTTTCCTTCATTTTATAAGTAAGTTGTTGATATAATTATGCATGTATTTTATTTAATTTTAGGAATGATTATAATTTAGAATATTTAAAAGAACCAATGTCAAGGTTAACTGTTCCAGTATCAGTTATCAGTAAAAATATAAATAAGCTTGTTGTATAATGATAGGCACATACCTAATTAAAAAATAAAAATCTGTAAACAATAATCCTAATTTAAAAATGACGAAGAATTAATATTCTTCTCATTCTCCCACTAGTTGATATAATAAGGCGTTTTTGTCTCTCAGCTGCATCCCTCGGTGTCATTTTTAATAAGTTCATTCTTTTTTTTCGTAGCGTGTTAAAAATTTGGCCTATCGATTTTTATTTGTTTTGAAATGGTGTTTTATGCTGTCTTTTTTGTTAAAGAATTCTTACTTTTTATAAGAAAGATGATTTACCAGTCAAAGCGGTTTTTGGTTTTGATCTTCTTCTCTGTATGTCATGTGGTTGGACTCACTTAAATAGTTATCTGTACTCTTTAAGCTATTTGTAGAGTTTTCGGCTTTTCGGAACATTGTGGCTACGTATCTGATATTTCATCAATTTCTTATGTTTCTTAGCCAGTACTGTTGTTTTCTTCCTGGGCTTCATGTCCCTACATTTTTTCTTGTAAGATTAATTTGCCCAGTATAGTAATTACTTCTCCTAAGGATATAGCCAAAATAGGAAATTTTTCTTTCCTTACCTATATCAAGAAGTTCTTGTTCTCAATTTGCCAGTGGCAGAGTAAGGCTGAAACGGGTCCTTGGCAACATTGTAATTCCAAGCCTATTTTTCAGTCATGACACATAATTTGCGTTTGGTAGTTTGATTTCAAAGCATATAGTGTGTAGTTCTATTAATTTAGTTATCTTTTTCCAAGAAAAAAAAAATAAATAAACAAACAAGAATTAAATAAATATAATTTATTAAAACAAACAAATATAATTTATTAATATAAACAAATATACCCAGATTGATTAGTTTCTTTTTCTTATAATGCCTATCCATTACGGATGTTGGACACTAACATGGCTATTTTAACTTTGTTGACTGCTGCCCTGAAAAGTCTGGTAGTGGTTAAATTAAACCATTTTCGCAGGTTATGTAGCCAGGATATTCTTCTTCGTCCTGGACCTCTTTTACCATGCACTTTACCTTGAAGTATGATCTGAAGTAGGTCATATCGTTGTTCATTGCGAATTAAATGGCCCAGGTATTCCAGTTTGCGACGTTCTATGGTAACGACTAGTTCGCGCTCTTTACCCGTTCTATGTAATACTTCTTCGTTGGTAACTCTGTCTATCCAGGAAATCCTTAACATGCGTCTATAGCACCACATCTCAAACGCTTCGAGTCTCTTCAGTGATGCTTCAGTTAAGGTCCATGACTCCACGCCATATAAAAGAACGGAGAATACGTAGCATTTTAGTAAACGAACTTTTATGTCTAATTTTATATCGTGGCTGTTAAAGATTTTTTTCATTTTGACGAAAAATGATCTTTCCTTTTTGATCCTTATCTTAATTTCCGTCGATTGGTCCCACTGTTTATTTAAGTTTGCACTTAGATAACAAAAGTTGGTAATTTGTGTTATAGGTTGTTGATTAACTAGTAATTGACCAGGTGGTATCCCATTTTTGCTTATAACCATGTATTTGGTTTTTTGATGTTAAAATCAAGCCCAAACCTGCTACTTACTTTTGCCACCCTGGAGACAAGTCATCAGTGTATCTTATGTTGTTCATTCGTTCTCCGTTTATAAGTATTCCCTCGTCTATGTCTAGCTAGCGCTTGGTTCATAATGTGCTCTGAATATGTATTGAACAATAAAGGGAACAATATACATCCCTGTAGCACACCTCTCTTTATCTTTATGTCGTCTGTTAACTGATCCCCAAATCTAACAGCTACACTTTGTTTGTAATATATATATTGTTTATTATACGGCGATATCTGCTGTCTAGACCAATTGAATTTAATATTTTCATTAGTCCGTCACGTTTTATTCTATCGAACGTTTTCTGGTAATCAACAAAACACATATATATCACAATTCACGTCTTTACATCATTGAAAGAGAACTTGTATTGCAAAAAGTGCCTCTCGAGAACCCAATGCATCCCTGAAGCCGAATTGTGTGTTTGTCATGTGTTCTTTACACTTTTTAATATATTCTTTTCTGTATAATTTTTAAAAAACTTTTTAGGAGATGGCTCATAAGGTTTATTATTCGATAATCTTCACATTTTTCAGCATTCGATTTTAGGGATTGTTATAAAAGTTGATCTTAGCCACTGTTGGCGTATTTTTCAACTTTGGTATATATTGTTGAAGATCAAGGTAAGTCTTTTTACTTCGTGTTTATTAATAATTGTCAAACATTCTCAGTAGAACTCGTATGGTCCTGCGGCTTTTCCCTCCTTAATGTTGTTTATAGCAGCTTCTACGCCCACTTCGAGAATGGGTGGTCCGGTATCATCATTTTTATTTTGTGTGATAATGACATTCCTATCGTCTTCAAATGTTCTAGTCACATAGTTCATCCATGTTGTTTTTGTTTCTTCAATATCAACTATTGGATTTCCTTGAGTGTCTGTGAAGTGTCCCGGTCTTTTTGATTTATAGATGCCTTCTGTTTCTTTGATCTTTTTATGGAGGTTGAAGGAATCGTGTTTACGTTAAAGTATCTCGAATTCTTTACACTGTTCTTCCAGATTTCTATTTTTAGCTTCTCTGGCAGCTTTTTTTATCTCTTTGTCTAGAAATTGATATGCAACGTAGTCTTTCCGCTTGGATTCTCTTCTTTTGTCCATCATCTGTAATATCGTCGGTCATCCATGGTTTTTTCTTTTCTGTCTTTTTTTTTCTTGTTTTATTATTAATTTATTGAATTATTTTATTATAATATAATGTGTTTAAAAAATAAATAACAATTAAATGACAATACTACTTTATTCAATTTTAAAAATATTATTTACATTTTAAAAATACAGAAAACATAGTATGAAATTTCGCGCTATAGAAGGGTCACTAATGTTATTATCATCAAAAGTTGTTTTGAATTTATTGTTAATAGTTTTGTATTCCTCAGATATTTTTTTAATATTGCTAATTAAAGATAAGCTTACAACAAAAACAAATGAGCTGTAAAATGTTTTTTTTGTCGTTTTTTATCATTAGTATATGTAATATCTTTTTTCTGCTTATTTTTCTAAATTGTCAAAATCTATAATAGTTTGTATGAAATCTCGCTTGGAAAAAGCTTGGGGCAGCTCGCTAAGCGAGGTTGGGCCTTTTTTCTTCTAACTTGACTGGACTATACATTAATAGATAGATCTTTTGATCTAGGATAGTAATCTTTCGATTTTTCCTTTTGTCTTTTACGGGTCATTTATTTACGAACAATTAGATTATTTTCGGACAAAAGTTTGTTTTTTTCAATGAACAAATTAAATTTTCAATCTATTTGTTGCAGTATTATGCCATTTACCATATTTATTATATTTAAATTAATTCCTAATATTTTTTCGGTTTCCTCCATCCTTTAGCCCACACGTCAATTACCAACCGATACCTACAACTATTGTCTATAATTTGAAGGCCAATTTACTCTAGAAATATTTATAAGCAGGTGTCATGTGGTCTGTTTCTTGATCGTATGAAAATAATACTAGAAGTAAAAAAAGGTAATTTATTATTTAACCAGATATAGAAACTGTTGTAAACATACGATCTATTATTTGGTTTTTTCGAGACTAATACACTAGAATAGGTATTTATTATTTCCAAATTTCCATTTCTTCTTCTTCTGGTTATGTAGACATGATTCTGTCATATTGTTCTGAAGCTATTTTCTTGTGACATTGTAAATTAATCACTATTTAAATGGGAATAAGCCACAATTAAAGATAAAAATACGTTTATTGAAGTTTCAATTTCCACTTCGGAAATCGTTCTCAAAATACAAACAGTAAATTAAACAAATTTTGTTTTTTTTTACATAGTGAAAAATTCTTCTAATAATTTAATTTTATCTGACTCATTTATATTGACAATTCAGACATACATTATGCATTTTAAAGTAGACGACTTTAAAATGATATTGCCAATATTGTTGAGTTGCGCTCCTGGGACGACTTTACTTATAAGATAGTTCATTCGATTACATGAAATCAACTTTAACTTGAGAATATCCGTCAGAAAAAAATCATAGCATGTAATTCGTCTTTAAATAGACAAACACATGACATGATGAAAGTAAAATTCTCCTGTTGGTGATTCCATAGTAAATTATGAGGGAAAACCAGGAAAAAAACCTCATAATACTATCCCGACATTGTAAGTATTTGTTCGTGAATTTAGTTTACCTTCAACAAACATTAAAATTCTGATTTTATATGTTACGCTATTTAAAAAATATAAATGATGTATCCTCTATATGTTACTGACTTACTAATACTGGTATTTTCTTATTAATAACTTCCTCTTTCAATATTGTTAACCAGATCCTACTACATTCTGCCGAGGAATTTGCGACACAATTGGCCTCATTTAGCATAGTTAGAGCCGCTTCTTTGATTTTTCTTTTTTTACCATCCGTTTCTTTTAGGTCTACATTTGAATTATTCCATTGAACCCTATGTTCATTATCCCATGCGTGTTTATATATTTGAGATCTATCAAATTCTCTATTTTTAATATAAGATTGATGTTCACTTATTCTAACATTTAATGGCCTTGATAATTCACCTAAATAAAACTGATCGCATTCACAAGGTATTTTATAAATGCAATTCTTTGTCCTTTCTTGTTCATTGTTAGGTTTGGTTTTGGACAAAATAGATCTCAACGTGTTTATTGTTTTGAATGTTGTTGAAATGTTGAATTTTTTTTTTTTTTTATTTAGAATTTCCGCATCAACCATTAAAGGTTATTAGCGGGTTTTACAGATTTTACAGTTGTTATTACAAAAAAAAAATTTACTAATTACAAATTGCGTATTAAATTACACATAATAAATTACAAATTACAAAGAGATACATATAATATAACTTAAATTTTGTGTAGTAAACGTATGTCCTTAAGGAATTTGATTGTATTAGATACATTACTGTTTAAAATATCTTTAAGTTTCTTTGCTTCTTCTGGTACGTTGTTGATGGCTCTTTCGTAGAATAAAGAGGACATTCAATCAATACGTGTTGAACAGTTATTGGACATTCACAATAGGAACATTCAGGTGGTAGTTCTTTTGTTATGAGATGCTGGTGAGTTAACGCTGTGTGTCCAATTCTTAGTCGGTTTATAATCACTTGTTGCCTTCTGTTTTCTGGAAATTGTAGTTTAGTGTCAATCCTAGTTTTCACGTTTTTAAGGTTAGCCTTAGTAGAATTCCACATTTGTTGCCAATTTTTTACACAGTGCTGTTTAATATTGAGCTGGATATCACTGAATGGAATTGTAGTCATAATTTCAGTTTGCTCGTCAGTAGCAGCTTTCTTTGCTAATTCATCTACTTTTTCATTTTCTGCGATACCTGTATGTGATGGTACCCAGAGAAATGTAACGTTCACTTGTCTGTTTTGTAGGTGATAAAGTGCTAATTGTATTTGTTGCAGGATAGCATGTACTGGATATATTTGCCTTAAGCTCTGAAGAACAGATAAAGAGTCAGTAATGATGAGAAAATCTGAGCTTGCATGACTCTTACACATGTCTAAAGCCTTTAAAATGGCGATTGCTTCTCCCGTGAAAATGCTGCAGAATTGAGGGATGCGAACTGCATATTCAGACTTTTCTAGAATAAAGGCCGCTGCGTGTCCGTTTTCAGTTCTTGACGCATCGGTAAAAATCTTGTTATGTCCAGTGTATTCTAATATCCTTTCTTGATATAATTTGTTAATGATTATGGGATTTGTTGGTACTCTTTGGATAGGCTGTGAGGGATAGATCAATAGTGGGAAAATTAATAGTCCAGGGAGGTATAGTTCGTTGTGTAGGGTAAGAATGTGTGAGCTGCTCCATGTCAAAACCGTATCTCGTTAGACGTTCTTTAAGGGTGGATATTTAATTTGTTGATGGCAATGAGTAGGTTGATATATTTTATAAAGAAGTGGATAGTTTGTGTTATTAGGGTTGGAAGACAATCTCGCGGCATAATTTAAAGAAATGTGTTGTCTTCGTATTGATAGGGAGATTCATTTAGGATAACCTGAAAACTTGAAACAGGACTAGTTCGGTAAGCACCCAGAATTAGTCTTAAACATGTGTTTTGTATAATGTCTAGTTTTTTAAGTATATAATTACTCGCAGTTGAATAGCATATTGCACCATAATCCAGTTTACTTCGGATTAATGATTGGTATATATGCAGCAATTTTATGGTGTCCGCTCCCCAAGATCGATTTGATAGCATTTTAAGGAGATTTATTTTAGATTGGCAGGATACGACTAGCTTTTTAATATGTTCTGCCCATGTTAACTGACTGTCCAGTCTTAGGCCAAGAAAGTCAATGCTCTCTACTTGTTGTAGGTTGATACCATTTAGAGTAAGTGTTGTTTTGCAATCAGTTTTTCTTTTATTGAATACCATGAAACGAGATTTATCACCTGAGAACGTAAAACCAGTCTTTTGGGACCAGTCTTCTAGTTTATGCAGAAATGATTGCAAAATGTTTGAGGCTAGTGTAATATTGCAGCTACTAGTATATACAACTAAGTCATCTGCATACAGACCTGCTTTCAAAGGTAGCTTTATCTCTTGAGCGATATTATTAATTGCTATTAAGAATAAAGTGGGGCTTAAGGTTGAGCCCTGTGGAATACCGTTTTCAAGACATTCTGTTTTTGAGGTAATTCCATTTACACGTACTTGAAATATCCTATTATTCATGAAATGTTTTACAAAGGCAAGAAAATTTCCCTGGATACCCCAATTGGACATGGTTTGTAAAATGTTGTATCTCCATGCAGTATCAAATGCTTTATTTATATCAAAAAATATGGCAATTACTTTCTGGTTATTTCTAAAGGACTCACATATAATATTGTCAATAGCTACTAAGGCATCATGAGTTGATCTGCCTTTTCTGAAACCGCTTTGGATATGGCTTAATAATTGGTTTTTTTCAAGAAACCACATTAATCTGTTATTTAAAATTTTTTCTAATAGTTTGCATGTATTATTTGTAAGAGAAATTGGTCTATAGGAAAGGGGGTCAGTTTTTGATTTGAAAGGTTTTAATATGGGAATAATTGTTGATTCAGACCAGATTGAAGGAAATTTTTTATTAAGGTAAATGTGATTGAAAATGTCTAAGAGAATTAATTTTCCTATGTACGGCAAGTTTTTGATAAATATGATTGGTATATTATCAGGACCCGATGAAGTGTTTTTTGATTTATCTAGAGCTTCTTCAAATTCTTGATATGTGATGGGGAAATTTAGTGGATTATCACTATCTATTATAGATATATCTGTCATTTCACGTTTATTTTTGAAATCTAAAAATGCGGGATTGAAGTTTGCATTGCTTGAATTATTCTTATATACATCTGACATAATATTACTAATTTCTTGTTTGGAAGATATTAATTTGTTTTTATAATAAAGATGTTAATATGAATTGAGTTTTGTTCACCTTTTAATGTACGAACTTTATTCCAGATTGTAGTCATAGGTGTTGATGAATTTATGGTAGAGACATAATTTGACCATGTTTCTTTTTTACTTTTCTTAATAAGATATTTAGTTTTTGCTCTAAGTTTTTTAAAATTGATAACATTTTCTGTTGTTTTATGTCTTTTTAAAACATTGAAAGCATGTTTGCTAGATTTCATAGCTAAGGCTATTTCTTCACTCCACCATGGTACTGGTTTTCGTTTACAAGGTTTTGTTTTTCCCACTGCAATATTAGCGCATTTTACTATAGTATCATTGAAATGATGAAGAGATGAATCTATGCTATCTTCTAGAATAAAGTTCGTAAGATAATTATTTAATAGATCTCTATATAAGTCCCAGTTTGCTGAGTTTAATTTCCATTTTTGGTAAACAGGAATATTTGGTTGATCATGCAAAATGGTTTCAATTGTTACAGGAAAATGATCGCTATTATATAGATAATCAAGACTATTCCAAGAAAAACTTGTAGCTAATGTGTGATCACACAATGAAATATCGATGGCAGAAAAAGTACTATTGTGGGAGCTGAAATGAGTAGATTTACCAGTATTCATTAAAATTAGATTTTGATTGTCTATTAATTTCTGAAGAAGTCTACCACATTTGTCTGTTTTTATACTACCCCATGTGATATTATGACAATTCAAGTCACCAAGTATTAGTTTGGGAGCAGGCATATCATCGATTAAGCGATGTAATTCTTCAAGTACATTTTCATTTGGATGAGGGAGGTAAATGTTACATATGTTAATAGGTCTGCAGTTGATATTGCATGACACTGATACAGCTACAGCTTCTAGATTAGTGTGTAGCTTAATTTCTTTGGTCTGAATGTGATTTTTTTACAAAAATACCAACACCTCCACTAGCATATGTTGCGTCTCGATTTTTAAGGAAATGGGAATAATTTTTTATATTAAAGTTATTACTTTTAAGGTGGGTTTCCTGTAAACATATTACAAGAGGAGAAAGATCGTTTATAAGTAAATTAAGGATTCTAAATTGTTAAAATAACCATTAAGATTCCACTGTAATATAAATGTATTATCCATTTTATTTTACAACGTGGGAAAGGGAGTTATCGCTTTCAATATCCGAGGATGAATCGGTAACTAAGGATTGTATCTTTTTTCGAAGTCTTGTTAGTTTATTTTTTATTTTGCGATCATGAATATGGTCATGGGCGAATAGAAGTATCTCTTTAAAAGAACTTATATTGGTTGTGTAATTTTCTACAATGGGGGTAGGATAATTTGAGTTTAATGCGTTACATATCGCGTCACAAAGAACTGTAAATTTAAGAGGAAATGTCGGGTATTTAGATTCGATTTTACCTTTAATAGATTCAAGTGACTCGAGGATATCAGATTGTGATGATTTTGGCCGCTTAACTGTATTTTTGGGTTTGGTAAAAATTGTTGGATCGGGTGGGGTTTCATGTATCTCAGGAGAGTCAGTAGATATTTGTCTCTTTGTTTTTTGATGGGAGGCATCAGTGTTCAAAGTAATAGGATTGTTATTTTTAGTCGTTTCGTTGTGAATATCTTCTGTTGTTATTTGAAAGTTAGTGGTATTATTAATAGGATTTCCTGCTTCTGTTGTAAGATTTTGAGGTTTAGACGGAAGTGATATTGTAGATTGAGATTCAATGGGCGTTTCAGTTGATGTCAATTGTGATAGAACAGGGCAGTCTGTTTCGCGATGACCTTTTGACATACACTTAGGGCAATTTAAGTCAGTGGATAGATAAATTCGATAGTTGGTGTTGTCGAAGGATATTGTAATGAAATCTGGGATAGTGATGTTTTCAATAGGAGTGATAAAAATTTGTCTTCGAAAGCTTAAAACGTGGTTATAGGCAGTGTCCGGCATTCCAACTCGCAGAAAAGTCATCTGGGATACAGTATTAAGTCCTAATTTTTTCAGCTCAACTTCAAGTAATGAGTTTGGTATGGTGGGACAGACATTTGAGATGACCAGTCTTGTAGCAGGAGTAATTAGACGTCTTACTTCAACTTCTGAATCATTAATGGATATTGATGTATGTGTCTTCAGCAATGTATTGACGACTTCGGTATTGGAGAGATAAATACAAATTCTGTTATTTGAGATGCGAGATGCAAATAATATATTTTCTGGTTTTACTATATTTCCTATTGCTATCACGTATTCATTTATTTTTATTCCATTGAGAGCAGATAGGACAATGGCTTGGTTTTTGGTTGGATATTTAAATGAAGTAACAGCGTTGGAATATGAACATGGTTGATTATTGTTAGGAGAAGAAACAGAACCAACAGAATCTTCATCCATTTTTAAAAATATTATTCATATTTTGGTACCTCTATTCTTCAGACGGTCCTGTTTGTCACAACAGAATCGGTAATGAGGTACCAAAAGTTGTGGAGTTGATAAATCCGGTAGCAGGAACTTGTTTTGATATAAGTATCTTTAATTATATTATAATAAATACTACTTACAGTTTTTTTCCAAGTAGTTCAAATTTATTTTTATATTAACACTACACTTTATTGCAATTTTATCAACTGAATATAAATAATATCGCAAAAAACTAGGTGTAATTAGGCTAGCTATTAAACACGTCTGTTAACGACAAAGGTTCGACGTGAAGTCCAAATGTTGAATTTATTTCCTATCCTTTTAAGTTTTTCTGATAATCCTTTTATGTACGGTATTGTTATTTTCCTCATATTATTCCTTGTGTATGCTGTAGGATCTTGTTCTAAGTTGTTCTGTTCTATTCGATCGATTGTTGAAAATTCCTTATTTATAAACGATAAAGGATAATCATTTTTTAATAAAATAGATGTTAACAAATGTTTCTCCTCCAAGAACGAATTTTCGTTAGAACAAGTAATTTTGGCTCTATCGTATAAGGATTTAATTATTCCCTTTTTACATTAATATTGTGATTTGATTTAAAACTTAAATATCTATTGGTGTGTGTTGGTTTTCTATACACCTGAGTCTCATATCCAGTATCGTTAAACAAAAACAAAACAATTATAGGTCTACGTCATCGAATGATTATTGTCATAAATATAGGTCAGGAGATTGTCATAAATATAGGTTACTATACATCATAAATATATAGTCCCAAACCCTTTTTTCAGTGCGTCATATTTGTTCGAATTCTCTCTAACGCATTAAGCTTGAAGTGACAGAAAAAAACGTGAGTCTGTGATTATTATACATAGAACTTAGAAAATTAAGTATCGTTCACGGGTATTCGCATATTAAAGCGAATTCTTTTTACGGACGTATAATTGGTTGGAGTTTAGAATCTAGTATAGTATCTAGTTTTTTAACTAAACTCCATTAACACGATTTCATCTGGATACCTTAACTGGTAGATTAACTCAAAAATCAACTGCTTCACTATTTAAACTAGTTACATTGTTTTTTTAACTAAGTTATATAACAGTCTTTCATTTGTACACCAAATCTAATAGAATAACTCAAAAATCAACTGCTTCACTATTTAAACTATTTCCATTATTTAATGGCAAATCTTCACAAAATTAAACTATTGGCTGCCACAGAAACTTATCGGAAAATTACTTATCCAAATATGACTGATTTAAATCGATGTTATTTTATCACAGGAATGTTTACTTTGATGCCTTGCAATTGCAATTGTCAGTAATTTTTTTTACCTTGCAGTCAACTCTTAAAAGATTCTAGGAGGAAGCGTTATTTTAAATAAACAAACCTTCCAATTTCATAGTGTTTGTAATAAATAATAATAAATCCATAAACAAATCTTAGCTAATTAAGCACTTTCCTTGGAATGTATAAAATAGAACAGAATAAAATAGAACTATGACAAACTGCTATGCATTAAAAAAAAATAACCTTTTCACATTTAGCCGATTACGATCCTGCAACTGTCAGATTTAACTAAAATGTCATGCAATAATTCTCGACATTCTTAAAATCCTATATGACGTCAAAATTAGTGACGCACTAAAAGAAGGGTTTGGGATATACTGTACGCACTTACTGCAGGACATCCAGATGAAGAATTCCAAATATTTTACGATCAAATATACTGTACAGTCAAGAAAAATCCTGGCAATTCTTAATTATAGTTGGCAATTCCAACGCCAAAATTGGCACTTAGGGAGACCCCTTTAAAAAAATATTGGGAAATTATGAAAGTGAAGCATAAATGATAAAGGCAAACAATTGTTAACCTTCCTTTTGGAAAACAATCTTTATCAACTGAATAGCTTCTTTAAAAAAAAGAAAACACAGAAAAATGGACATGGTTAACCCCTGATGGAAAAATAAGAAATAAAATCGACCATTTTTTTAATATACAAAAAAGAATTATTTAAATACGTAAATGTGTTAAACCAGTTTAGTCCAAGCAATGATCATATATATACCAAGCATATATAATAAATATATACATATAATAAAAGTATACCAAGCATATATTCCGTTTTCGTGCAATTTAACTTTTTTATTTCTTGTTATAAAATTATCTACAATAACATTCCTCTCACATATGGTCATATTGTTTAACATAAACTTACTGAAATTACCTCTCTTAACGGTAAAGCCCTCCTTGATATGTCATATTTCCAAAGGTGAAACTCTTTAGCGCGTAGGAGTTTGAAAAAATCGAATCAAGCTGAAGACTTCATAAATGGTCAGACAAACAAGTTATCCTTTGCACGAGTGACTACGCATCGTCCTGGTGGGGACACAAGTCGCGCGTTTCGTCCTTACACCGCCAAATTCAACCAGTATTCGATTGATTTTGCACGAGGTTGTACATAGTGCTCATAATTTAATTTTTATTTTTGGAATATACATCACTAAAACAAATCGTAAGTTTTAATTTTTTTTTTTCTAAATGTTGTTTCTTTACAATAATACATATTAATATTATTTATGAATTTTAAAACAATACAAAATTAAATTTTAATAAAAAATCTAAATCAGTTATTTACATATTTTAATGACAGAAATTGTAATTTTTGGAAGTAAAACCATATAAATGAAACTTATTTTAAAGCAAAACGTTACTCTTTTGTAATTTTTCAAATTATTAAATTGGGACATAACTTTTTTAATTTTGTACGATTATTTTCAAAAAGTTGTCAAATAACTTTTCGATGATCTATTGATGGTTTAGTATTGTAATTTCTAATATGTATGTAAGTTAGTAGTAAACGTTTTAGAGAGCTTAATTTGATGGTCTATTAACAACTATGAGATGCTCGGAATTTCTGATTAATAAACAATGTTCTTTTCCAATCTTCTTAGCTCCATTTTCCAATGTCATTTCACCACGCAAATATTTCTGAATGAATTATCTCTAACTGTTTCTTAACATTTTAACTTTTAATGAGCAGATCTTTCAGCTTAGGTTTTGGCTGTGTATATTGATGATGACCGTATGCATGTTTTATATATTTTAAACATTGCTTCCTATATTTATGTATATTTTCTTCTAGCTATATCTTTCGGTGGTTTCCATATTCCTTTCTAATTTTTGTTTTATTTACATCTTCTATAATAGGCTATTGTTTGTGTTACTATTCCTGTTTATTTATATTATTTTTTGGCACGATTGATATGTAAATTTATTAGTCAAGAAAATTGTTTTCTATTTTAGCGCGATACATTGTGCAGCAACTTATCTTGCTTCGGAGCAAGTTGTGTCAGAGTATGGACCCGTTTTTTAATTTAATAGTATAATTATATATATATATATATATATATATATATATATATATATATGATATATATATATATATTATATATATAATATATATATATATATATATATATATATATATATATATATAATAAGCTAACAGTTAGCCCTACACTCCAAGACAGATCAGAGGTAATGTAAGTCGATAAAACCTCACCAGCTACAGGGGGTCATATAAGATGCCCCCATTTTCATTTTTTATTAATACACAATTTAAGAGTCTATTGCATTTATCTTAATAAATACCATGAAGATTACTTTTTAAATCCGAATGTCCATCCAATGTTTTTTATGTGGCCATACAATGTTTTTTTCAACAACTTTTTATTAAACTGATGATGGTATGATACAATTCCGAAAAGATCTTCTTTAAAATAAAAATTTTAAGCTTTTAATAAGCGCTTTTTTATACCTTAATACACACGAACATCACGTGCTTTGTAACCTTATTTCCTATTTTAACTTTCGATATTGTGTTCTTATATAGATCTTTAATAGCGTCGATTAGTGGAACGCTGATACTGGTTTTCTCCAATACTTCCCACAATTTCGCAACAGGGACGGTGTCATATGCTTTTGTTAAATCTACTAGAAGTAAATGCATTTCTCAAGATCTCAGTGTTCTTTTCTCGAGTATTTGGGATAAGCAGAAAATACTATCTATTGTGGATCGTCCTGCTCTAAATACGTTTTGTTCTTCTGATTCAAAAGGACTCCTTTCTTGTTGAAAAAGGACGGAGCACGTCCATTTTCAACAATCATACAGCTTTTTTAGTTTCTTCGATGTTAATTGTTGGAGGCTCTCCTTGAATCAGGATTTCATGTTGTTCTATGTTTTTGTATTCCGGTCTGTCTTCTACTGTCCGGTCTGTGTTTTATAGTGTTTTTCCCATTTTTCGGGCTCTATGGAGTGTATGGCTATTTGGTATAATTTTAAATTATTTTTATTTTTAAATTAAAAATATAAAAAGTAGATATTATATAATAAACACCAAGTTATTTATCGTTATCCATTTCTCACTACCGTTGTCATTTAAACAATTAATGCATAAAAAATCACTGCTACCTTCCCAACCGCATTTAATGTGCTCACTGATGCCAAGAAACAAACTTGATCCAGTTTTTACCAGGTTTACTATTTTTTTAAAGGTGTCGAAACAGTAGAGGCACGAGCAGTCTTCGTCGTTTGTGGAATCAGCAGATATTTGATGATTTTTTTTAACTTGTTTGTTTTGTTTGCTTTATCTTTTTGAAATAATTTTTTCCTTGATGGAATCTTTCTGAACTGCTCTTACCTAAAAGCTTTTTGCCTCTTCATTTTCAGCTTCGTGTCTCTTCATTTATTAAAATATTCTTCTTCTTAGAGTGCCATATCCCTACGGAACGTCGGCGACTACCATGCTTATAATATTGTTATACTGATCTCGGTATATATAAATATATACCTTTTACAAAGGATTTTAATAATTTTTTTTTAACTTCTCTCGTAATTTCGATGATCTATATGTTATTACAGTCAAAATAAAAATTAAGTATCCATTTGTATTTGTTATACCTTTTGTACTATTTGTCCATTTTTTGATTGTCTTATGGAAAATTTGTCCCAATCTATTAACCTCTCTACCATCATTTTATAATATTGACAGTCTTATTTACATTTAATTATACTCATTATTTTGTAGTTTTACTCAGTTCTCAACACTTTTATTGATTATTTTTTTACGCCCACGACTGGTATTTGTTACATAGAAACTAAAATACTCCAGTAATAAACAATAATTTAAAAAAAATAAGTATACCCATTTTTTATTAATAACAGTATCATTTTAATTGTAACCTTGAGATTGTTGATCCAGTAATTATGCAGAAAACTGGAACGATTATAAAATAAATCTACGTGACTTGCATTTGTAGTCCCAGTTGGCGCCGTGTGTAGTGAAAGTATGTGATGGTAATTAGGTTTTTAGTATAGTGTCTCAATGAAATACTCAAGTAGCCAACAACTTATTTAAATCGAAAAGTTGAACGCCACTATTAACTTCAAGTCTTTTGTAAAATGCAGGGTGATTGATTAGAGTGATAAAGCTCAGTAATTCCGCTATAATAATAATCATCAATTACCCTATATTTGTCCACTGCTGAAAGTAGGCCGTAAAATTTTCCACCTATTTCTATTTTGAGCTTCTTGCATCCCGTTTGTGGTAATGCGCTTGATATCATCCATCCATCTAGTCGGTGGTCGTCCTCTGCTTCGATATGCATCTTGCCTTGGTTGCCATTCGAGAATCTTTCTGGTCCATCTATCATGCGATAATCTGGCAACATGTCCGGCCCAAGCCCATTTAGCCATAGCTATTTTTTCAACTGCATCTGTGACTCCTGTTCTTCTTATTTCTAGGTTTGGTACTTTATCTCTGATGGTAATACCTAATATTGATCTTTCCATAGTCCAAATCACCTAAGATTTGCAGATGATGTATTAATCGCAGATAATTTACAAGATACAGTTTCTATGATGCATTCGCTTAAAAGTCTGTCTGAAAGAGCAGGATTAAAGATAAACTTTGAGAAAACTAAACTTATAACAAATCTCGTAATGAGTGGAAATATAACTATTGACAATAATTCCATACAACAAACAGACACTTACAAATATCTGGGACACGAAATCAAAATAAGCAGAGACAATCAAACACATGAAATACAGAGGCGAATAGCCCTAACTTGGGCAGCATTTGCCAAAATAAGCCATATTCTAAAAAGTTCAATTCCCATGTGTCTCAAGCGAAAGGTTTATAACCAATGTGTTTTACCTGTACAAACTTATGGAGCAGAGACTTTAACACTCACGCAAAAATCTGCGAATAAACTCAGAGTTACACAACGAGCCATGGAAGTGCAATGCTGTACGTGAGCCTTCGAGACCACATAACAAACCAACAAATTAGGCAAAGATCAGGAGTTCAAGACGTCATCGAAAGAACCACGTCGCTTAAGTGGAACTGGGCAGGGCACTTAGCCAGAGCACAAGATGGACGGTGGACAAGATGTATTATGGAATGGAGGCCTAGAAACTATAAAAGAAGCCGAGGACGACCACCGACTAGATGGACCGATGATATAAAACGTGTAGCGGGAAACTGGCTACAAGCGGCCCAGTGTAGAGAACACTGGAAAGAACTGAGGGAGGCCTATGTCCAGCAGTGGACGCGATTGGCTGATTGATGATGATGATGTCTAAGTCCACGTTCTATTCGAAACTGCTTGGTATCTTTATAAAGGCGGACACAAGCTGTACCAGTTTCGTAAATACTTTTAATTAAGGCGATATATCGGTAGTCAATGTGGCAGTCAGCCAATGCTTGAAGCATTTTATGATGATCTATAGTATCAAACGCCTTTTCATAATCTACGAACACAAGAAATATGGGCTTGTTATATTCTGTACACTTTTCTATTAGCGTTTTTATAACTTGTAGATGATCATTTGTTCCGTATCTGGAGCGGAACCCTGTTCGCAAGGTTATTAACTATCCAGTTTGTTCACAAGCCGTTTTGTTATTATCCTCATGAATAGTTTGTATGTCTATATCTATAATAATAGATAGCAATAAAAGTTAATAACAAAAATTGTAGGCAACTTTGAGGTTTATATTAAAAAAATTAGTTAGAATATTACAGGGTATTCGATAACATAGTGACAGAGCAAACTCACAACAATATAAATTTTTATTATATTATTCAGAGTATTTACAAAGTTATAACTAATTTTCTATGAAAATCGTAATAAGTTTAACTCCATGTAATTAAAAAGGAGCACTAAAGTTTCGTATGATATCAAATCTCGGAAATCTACGGAAACAGGACCTATACTAGTACAGAAATAAGAACAGCCATACTATCACTAAAAGAAGGGAGAGCTCCATGGCCAGACAAAGTACAGTCTGAATTTCTTAAAGTTCTTGTTCATGAATATTTAAGAATACTATGTAAACTCTTCGATAATATCTATGACACAGGCAATATGTAAAAATATTGGCTAGTTTCAGAATTTATTACGTTACCAAAGAAGCAGGGGGCGAAAAGTACGAAAAATATAAGCTAATAACTCTAATGAGCCATACACTAAAACATTTTTGTAAAATTATCCATCGCAGAATATACAAGCTATGCGAAGAGACAATACAAGATACAAAGTTTGGATTCATGAAAGGAGTAGTACGAGATATGCACTGTTTAGTCTACAGATATTATTCCAAAATACAGAGATATGACTTGCGATATCTACACCTGCTTTGTGGACTGCCAAAAAGCATTTGACACAGTTCAACACCGAAAAATATTGGATGTTTTAAAAAAAATCCAAAATAGATGATAAAGACCGGCGTATAATAAATAAATTATACTAAACCAATCAACCACAGTTGAACCAATCCAAAAACAAATAGTGGAGATGAACCGACGAAAGCGACTCAGATTCTGCGAGACGTTAGATAAGGATGTATACTTTCACTTATATTATTTAACCTATATTCAGAGGAAATATTTAGTGAAGCCTTGAAAAATTGCGAATATAAAATCCTTTTAAATGGGGAACGCCTAAACAACATCCTCTACGCAGATGACACCGATATTTTTGCAGACAGTTTAAACAGTTTACAGAAACTAACAAACAAAGTAAATGAAGTAAGTGAAAGATTTGGATTACAAGTAAACATATCAAAAACTAAATTTATGGTCATCAACAAAACCAAAGTCAGAGACGTCCAACTTCTTATTAAGAATACCGAGTAAAACAGTTTACCTATCTTAGAACAATAGTAAACGAACAATGGAATCACTCACAAGAAATCTTCTTCTCCTTCTTTTTATATAGACATGATTCTGTCTGTTTTTCAATGTGCCTCCAGTAAGTTGTCATTCCATCGTTTTCGTGGTCTTCCTACTGATCGTCTTCCTATTGAAGAACCGTCTCTTGCCGTCTTTACTACTCTATTTGTTGTCATTCGGCTTATATGGTCGTTCCATTCTACTCTTCTATTTCTTACCCAGTTTTTGATGTTCTCCACCTTGCATCTGTGTCGTATATCTGTACTTCTAGCTCTGTTCCATAGTTTACCATCAATTTTTCTAAGTGCTTTCATCTCTGCTGTTTTTAACATCCTTTTTGTCGTCTCTGTCTCAGGTTTTGTTTCTGCCGCGTATGTTATTATTGATCTGATGACTGTTTTATGAATTCTGACTCTTGTTTCTTTCCGATATTTTTATTTCTCCATATTGTTTCATCTAGGCAGTCTACGGCTCTGACTCAAAAGAAGTAAAATGTAGAATAAAGGAGGCTAGGAGTGCATTCGGCAACATTGGCAAACTCTTTAAAATCCACAACCTTAATCTGAAGATAAAAGTATGGCTCCTACGATGTTATATCTTCTCGATATTATACTACGGAGTTGAATCCTGGACACTCACTGCAGCGATGAAGAAAAAACTTGAATCTTTCAAGATTTGACTATACAGAAGAATCCTAAGGATATCATGGACGGATAAGATAACCAACGAGACTGTACCACGAAGAATGGGAAAATAAAGAGAAGTGATTTATACAATTTAAAGAAGAAAATTAGAATATCTCGGATACAAAATATTCGGAAAGCGAAGAATTGAAAGAAGAAGAATATCACGGTTAAAAAACCTGAGGAAATGGTACTAGACAACAACAACAAATTTATTTAAAGCATCAGTTAATCAAATAATTATAACCAGAATGATCGCCAATATTCGAAACGAATAGGCACCAAAAGAAGAAGAAGGACTAAAGTTCTAACATTTCTCATTCACACAACCACTGTTTAAAAAGACAGTTTAAATGGTCCGTTTGGTACGTTTCAAAAATTTCCATAAAATCAATCTAAGAATTGGGTTTTATCTACTTAAATAGAGGTGAAAAATATCGTTTCGCGGCAATATGAGTTTTTGTTGGAAGATAGCTTGAAATAAAAATTTTATGGCTTGTTGATTATACCTACACTGAATCATCCAGCGGTAAGGGTCATCAAAACAGCCGTCCCATTTACATCATTCGTATCTGTTTCTGAAAGTTTTATTTTATATAGGTATGCGTTTACTGTAACATGTCCAAAAAAACATATAACGTACATAGTATAAATTTTTCGAGAGATGGAGTTTTTCTCGTTTGGTAAAGTAGGTGCAAAAGTTGGATACATATTTCTGTATGTATTTTTGCGTATTTTTGTAAAGGATTGCCACTGAATGTCCTAATAAGTCTAATGTGTTTCTTCCTAGCTCTAATTTAATCCCATCTGGGCAACTCGTTGTATTCTAGACTCACTAAAGTAGTTTATTTAGTCAAATGGTCTATTTTTCATTGCCTGGAATTTTGGAGTAACCTTTTACCAACACAAAACTAACAATTATTTTTAGAAAACGTAGGAGCCCTTGCTTTTTAAGGGTATCCACAATTAGTTTGTTGGTATACATATATGTGTTTAGAGAAGTGTTTTATGCGAGGAGGAGTGACTGTAAGTCGGATAAAATTATGTACCCTTCGAAATATAATATGCTATTAATTATCCCTTCCAACGCCTTAATATTGACTACCAATTCAGTTGTGAGCATTTAGCAATCTGCTTCCTGCAATCCTGAATATTTTCTATGTTAATGGCACAGCCGACGCTAGCCGAAGATTTTGAGCCATCGGTATAAATTTTACAGAGTGGCCAGCTTATCCTGTGCTGCTAGATCTTCGTGAACAATTGAATTGTATAAAGCAATTAGTACAATGGATTTATATTAATATCATCATCACAGTCATTAACATCTTAGTAGATGTGTTGTGGTTCATAATTGGGCTTCAGCAGCTCGGACAGTTTGATTGATAATATTTCTCCACTGGTCGCGGTCATCAGTTATATGTATTGCCTCAGTATGCTGTTTATTGAGAAGCTTTTTAGTAATGTCCGCCCATCGCTGTGGAGATCTTCCGCGTTGGCGTTGAGTCTGAGGCCTTCCTTGGACCACCAACCGCTCCATTTTGTGATCACTTCGATGGATATGGCCAAAGAACTTTAAAATTTTAGAGTAAACGGTACTGGAGAGACGTTGATCTGATTTAATTTCATCCAGAACCGAGATATTTGTGCGGCGAGCCGTCCATGGAATTCGAAGCAGGCGTCTCCATGTCCACATTTCAAAGGCGTCTATACGTCGTCGATCTGATTCTTTGACTGTCCATGTCTCGCATGCATAGTAAAATATGGAAAAGACCAGAGTTGAAACGAGTCTCTTTTTATTTGTCATAGTAATGTGACGATCACGCCAGACCCCGTTTAGTTCACTCATTGCTGCTCTTGCTAGTTGAACGCGTCTTCTAATTTCGGATTCACAACTGCCTGTGTTGTTAACTGGAGCTCCAAGATATATCATAGATGAGACTACCTCGCATCCCGCAATAGTTTGGGTTTCAGGAAACTGTTGTTGGCGATCAATAACCATGATTTTGGTTTTGTTGTAGTTAACCATGAGTCCAAATTTAGCACTTTCTACCTCGAGTTTTTTTAATAATCTAGTAATTTCTTCTGGAGTAGAGGCTAGAAGTGTAGTGTCGTCTGCGAAACGCAAGTTAAATATCTTAACACCACCTAGGTTTACTCCTCCCTCCCAACCATCCAAAACTCTGCGCATTATGAACTCCGAATAGATGTTAAATAATAAGGGAGATAAAACGCATCCTTGGCGTACTCCCTTCTCCAAAGTGCATTTGTCAGACAGATATCCGTCCATTCGAATATATGCCAGGTTATCTTGATACAGTTTGCTAATAAGGTGAGTCAAGTGTTTAGGTACACCCATTGTCGTCAATATGTTCCATAGTTTGTCCCATCTAACATTATCAAAGGCCTTTGTATAATCGACGAAACATATAAATATCGGGATCTGGTATTCTCTGGCTTTTTCTACGATGTTTCGTACATTAAGGATTTGTTCTCTAGTACCTCTGCCCTTTACAAATCCAGCCTACTCAGGTGCTATTTGCCAACTTATGAAGTTTTCTAGACGCCGTTGCAGTATGTAGAGGATCACCTTACTGGCGTGTGATATTAGAGCTAATAGTCTGTAGTTGTTACAATTATTTGTTGAACCATTCTTATGAAGAGGTATGATTATGGTCGTTCTCCAATCCTCAGGCCAGACGCCTGTGTGCCATATTTCATTGCACAATCGATGTAATATTTTCACTCCACATTCCGGAAGATGCTTCAAGACGTCTGCAGTAATGAGATCATATCCTGCTGCTTTGTTTAACTTAAGTCTTTTTAAAGCGAATTCCACCTCGGAAAAAAGTATGTCAGGTTCAGATTCAAAACTAGTGTGGTGTGTCTCTGTTGAAGGAGAATGGAAAGTGGAGGTCTGGCAGTCAGGTACAAACGGGGCGTCCGCTGGCATCTGGTCCGTATTGGCGTATAAAGACTTACAATACGCCCTCCAAACATCAATAAACCTTGTCCAAATCCGTCTGTACATTACCTTCATCATCTTTGATAGACCAAGATTTCTGCTTGAATTTACGTGCAGGTTGTCTGACTTTATCAAAGAGTTCTTTGGTGTTATTTGTGTCGGCGTGTAGTTGAATTTCTCTGCAGATTTTCTCTATATGCTTGTTTTTGTCTCGTCTACAAGCAGCCTGAATAGCTCTAGATAGCTGTCGGTACTTTGGAATTCCTGAGAGGGTTCTCGATTCCAGCAATTTTAAGTTTTCTACGTTCTTCAACGAGGTCAAAAGTATCTGCAGACATCCACACTTTTTTTGGTCCGGTTGAGACGGCATTAGACTGTGCCTCGCAGTCAGTCAAGGTCTGTATCAAGGTATTTTTAAAAGATAACCAAATCTTTTCGGAATCATGAGTGACGATAGTTGGTAAAATATTTTCGAATCTTTCATTACATTATATTAATATAATATGTCATAATTAGAGCCAAATAATGTAATTCCTTCTCCATTGAATGAATATCGTGATAGATTGGGAAAAGTACAAGTTGGAAACTTGTTTTAAAAGAAATAAAAACGCCAACTAAAGTAAATTGCGGAGGTAAAATGCTACAAGATAATATTTTAAAAACAATTATTAAATAAAATATATGTATAAAAATGGGTGAACTATAAAAAACAATAATTTTTATACTTAAACAATATTAACGTTTCCATTTCCATTTTTGAAGCATTTTTCGTAAACAAGCAAAAACTTAAATTCAGATTTCCTATTTTTGTATTAACCTACTTATATTATTCCAACATGCAGTGGAATGCATAACTATATCGTTTAACAACTCTGTAGTGGTATCGATTATTTGATTGTATAGCTGTCCATGTTTCACGATGCGGATGTTATAAGGTTTTTGCGACAGAAATTGATTTGGTACCTGGCACGTGAATGGCTGAAATATCTGGATAAATTTTCAGGCAAATCTCCAATATTTCAACAACTATTGGTATTTCTCTACTTCAGTAAATTATACAGTGTACCTACATAATATAAAATAAGGTAATCATAAACTATATCTCAATTTTACATAATTGAGAACATCGTACTAAACTTTTTTTGATTTCAACTTGTACATGGAAATGACAATTTAATTTTTAGCAAAAAGAATAAAAGCATAGGGGTTTGGTTCGACAAAGATTTAAGGTTTACATATCATGTAAGTATTTGTTTACAAAGAGCTTACGCAGTGTTAAAATTACTGTATGAAAGCCGTAATTTATTAAGTAGGGCCACAAAGTCATTATTATGTAATGCTCTGGTATTATCAAAATTAAATTATTGGGACACGCTTTACAATGCGCGTCTCACTGAATTTGATTCATGGAGAATACAGAAATTGCAAAATTCTTGTTTGCGTTTGATTCAAAAGTCATGTTTTCACCGTAGTCAAGTGTTCAAATTCAAGAGAGAGTTCCACCATATCTATACAATCGAATAACTTATAGGACATACGTTTATAATCATTTCCGTATTCCATTGCTAGCAATATTAACGGTTTGTCCGACAATATTAAAAATCTATCTAGTGTCAAGTTCAAGAGATTAATTTATGAGCAGCTCTTAGCTAAATAATAATTTCAAAATTTAAGAATTAAAAAAAATAAATTGTTTATAATTTATAAATTTAATATGTAATACTTTTATGTTTCATTGTAAAATGCAATAATTTCATTATTTAGTTATATTCTATCTATCCTATCTTCAGGGGGTTAGGTGAAAGAGCAGTTGTATGCCGTTGTTACACAGTGGTATACAAACTGAATCTCGCCCTAGTGTTATTATATTTTATTGTAAACAAAAATTTAATTTGTTTGTTAGTACAGACTTTTATTATTATTATTATTATTATCTCAGATTTAGCCATACGGCTCACACTCCCTCTAAGGGGAAAATTCACTCATCCCAGATACCTACGGTATCAAAAGGATTGAGCTCTGGTGGGACTCTTTCCGTGTTATCGAGCCCTAGGTGACTTGGTATGTCGGAGTATCTCCCAGAAATTTTCGTACACATCTGGAGGTCGCGAGGAGTACAGCTTTCTGCATGGCCTTATAAAGATGTTCACTTAGACCCAGTTGTTTTATGTTCGCTAGGAGGTTTTTGGGAATAACACCAGTAGTAGATAGAACAATAGGTACTGTCTGGGTACTTTCCATTCTCCATTGTCTCTTGATTTGTATTTCCAGATCTCTATACTTGGCGATCTTTTCGTTGTATTTAACAAGCAAATTGTTAGTGTTAGGTATCGATACATCAATAAGTGTTGTTTGCCTGGTAATTTTATTCACTAGTATGAGATCCGGTCTATTATGGGCCACTGGTTGGTCTGTGAGCACAGTGCGGTCCCAGTATAGCTTGTAGTTGTCATTTTCAAGCATTCTGTCAGGGACATATTGAAAATAAGGAAGATGGTCGGTTTGGAGAAGTCCCAGTTTGTCAGCTAGTTCTTGGTGGATAATCTTTCCTACTGAGTCATGGCGTTCTTTATAATCAGTACCGACAAATGCCTGGCAGCCACCGGTAAGATGCTGGATGGTTTCTTGGGCTTGGCATCCATATCGGCATTTGTCATTTTGGACTTGAGGATCTTTAACAATATATTTCAGGTAATTTTTTAGTTGGAATAACCTGATCCTGAATGGCAAGTAGGAAACCTTCAGTCTCGGGAAACATCTTTCCTGATATCAACCAATAGTTCGACGCTGTATTGTCGACATATTCTTGGTTGATCTCATTGAGATGTCGCCCATGCAGAGGTTTACTCATCCAGGTGCGCATTTTTTCTTGCTTAGTCAGATGGTTTGTGCGCATTTCTTGTTCCCTCAGTTTAAGCGGCGTTGTGTCATCTACTGCGCAAATTGCTCGATGTAAAGTAGATGTCTCAGCCTGTACCTGAAAATAAGATCTTAAATTAGCAATTTGTTTATCTAATTGCTCACCTATATCCATAAGTCCTCTTCCTCCTTGATACCGCGGTAATGTTGTTCTCTCTACTGCACTGCGTGGATGATGTTTTTGCGCCTTTGTGAGAAGTGTTCTTACTTTCCGCTGAAGACCCTCTATATCCGTTATTATTATTATTATTATCCAGATTTAGCCATACGGCTCACACTCCCTCTAAGGGGAAAATTCACTCATCCCAGATACCTACGGTATCAGAAGGATTGAGCTCTGGTGGGACTCTTTCCGTGTTATCGAGCCCTAGGTGACTTGGTATGCTGGAGTATCTCCCAAAAATTTTCGTACACATCGAGATGTTGAGAGTAGTACAGCTTTTTGCATGGTCTTGTAGAGATGTTCATTCAGACCTAGCTTTTTTATATTTTCTAGGAGGTTCTTTGGAATGACTCCAGTAGTAGAGAGAATAATAGGTATTGTCTGGGTACTTTCCATTTTCCACTGTCTTCGTATTTGAATTTCCAAATCCCTGTACTTGGCGATTTTTTCGTTCTGTTTAACACGAAGATTATTGTTGTTGGGTATCGCCACATCAATTAATGTTGTTTGTCTCTTTAGTTTAGTTTAGTTATTATTATTATTATTATTATTATTATTATTATTATTATTATTAATACTGAAATAGAGAAATACTTGAAATAAAATATAATTTACTCAGCTGTATCGTTTAAACGTTTAGCAAAATATAGTACCAAGATTAGGTAATTTAAAGAAAATATTTCCTTTGAAACTTAATAAAATATAGCCGCCATATTTATATCAGTGAGAAATTAAAAAATTATTACTTCTTATAGAAAAGTCAGTTACGATTTGATTTCACGTATAGTGCCTGTATAATTCGGTTAAAAGTATTTGATCCTAGTAGTACTCATCAGAGCGACTGGCTAAGCCCTGAAAGTAAAATCAAATTATTTCTGCCAAAGAAAGTAATAATAAAATAACTTCATAAAGACTCATACGACGCTATCTGAGAATACAATATATATGAACTTTAATCACATAAAAGGCAGATATCGAGCAGTTTTTAATTAAATCTTGCCCCGGTACTTTCGCACCTAAAGCATCTTCAGTTGCATTTTCTCAAAATTATAGGCTATTTAACAATTTGACGAATGTCATAAACGTTAAATAATACATTTACACAACACTAACAAAGAACAAACAGTTTTAAAAAAATTATAATTGAAGAAGCCACATAGTGAGTGACAGCAGGAGAGAGAATGTTTCCTGCTGTTCTCTTATTGATTGATCCTCCTGATTTACGTCGGATTATAAAAATGAAGAACGTTGCTTTATTGGAATACAAGAAAATACATTTTTTATCATTGTCATTTATAAGGTGAATGTAAAAAAAACCAACACAATGGTAATTTCAAAAAACACTACTACATAGAAAAACACACAATCTAGTTGAACAAGTGAAAAAGTTCAAGTATATAGGCTGTTGCATACATGAAACCTTAGACCAAGAACAAGAGGTTAACTGTAGAATAGAACAGGTAAGAAACACCTTCTTAAAGATGCGACATGTAAACAGTCAACTCGTTACGACGTTTAGAGAGCTTTTAGATGTGGGTATTTCGTCGTATGCTGAAAATTCCATGGATCGACCGCGTTAGAAACAAAGAAGTTTTAAGGCGTATGAATAGAGAACGTGAACTCACAGAAATTGTCAAGAAACGTTAAACGTCTTATCTTGGACACATATTTAGACACGACAGGTATAACTTCCTATAGCTTATTATAGAAAGTAAAATAAAAGGCAAATGCGGCCCGGGTAGACGAGAAATATCCTGGCTGCGCAACATCAAAGATTGGACAGGATTCGACTTTCAAAGTTTAATATAAGGAAAGCCCAAAATAGGGAAGATTTTGCAGAGGTTATCGCCAACCTTCGCTAAGAAGAGGGCACCCAAAGAAGAAGAAAAAGGTGATTAATATCTTGAAGATGAATATGATTGAACTATCCTAACCCACGCTTTCTTATTTTGATATCAACTACATCAATTGGTGCCACCCCTCTATCCAGAATCTACTCATTCTTAATTTTACATTTCTTTGTCACTCCAGTAATCCATTAAAGCATTTTCATTTCTGTCACATGTGTTCTTTGTTCTAAATGTTTATGTCCACACAAAACATCACTCGCTTCTTTCGCTTGATATATTCCGCCCTAATTCTTCTGCATGTATCTCTAGAATTTCTCTACTACTCTATAATACCGATACTAAGCACCAAAAACTATTACTTCTTACAATCACTCCAAATACTTTCTTTGTGTTATAGTAAGTTTTAAATCTTTTTTCCCAAGAACTTGTTTTCTATGTACCAGTTTTTAATCTAAATGCTTTTTAATATTTCCTAATAATACTACATCGTCAGCATACATTACCTAAGTATCAGAGAATATTATCCTGTAGATCTCCTGTTATCGGATCAAACACTAATAAAAATAAATCAAACTAAGCACACCGAGCCATAACTCCATCCTACTTTCAGATGAAATTTATCACATCAGTCGCTTCCACACCTGTCCTAACACTAGTTGTTAGTTGTATATGCCTCTCACAATCTGCACCCACTCACCGGCAATTCCTTTCTTATTGCCTGCTCACCACAGAATCTCTCAGGAGATTCTATTATATGCTTTCTTAAGATCAATGAATATCATAAATATGAACGTTTGTTGCTTTATTCCTGTATTTTTTCATCAGCTACCTTACAATCAAAAAGTAAATCTGTTTTTGAACTGCCTTTTATAACAGCAAGCGATTACCTTATAACAAATATATAAAATATATAATAACTAATAAGTAAATGTAAAATGTCAAGAAATATCTTCAAAATATTTTTATCGTTGAGATTTGTTTGGATTGTGATCTGAAACGCTCATTGCCAATGTAGAAAGTGATCAAATCGTAATTTAAAACACCTAAAATGAAGGTCAGAAGTGGTTGAAGAAGGTAACATTAATAATATCCTGTTAAAACTGAATCTTAAAAGATTTATTTACATTAAATTGTTTTCCGTATATGCATGAATATAAAAGTAAGAGCTTAGGTTTAATCTATAATTGAATTGTGCTTAAACCATTAGCTTATTGTTCCTTTTTGCAAAAAAAATTTAAAATAAAGTCGCAGAAGCATATAGAGGTTACAGAAATACTAAATTAAATACAACACAAGTATTAAATTCATAGTTCAATACTGTACATGTGTGCACAATCAGAAATTTCATCATCATCTTTGGCTCGACAATCCTTTGTAGATCTTGGCCTGCTCTAAAATTCTGATTGTAAGGATATTAAAAATCTTCTGATTTTTAATATCCTTACAATCAGAAATTTAGCATGTTTAAAAGGCAAAATACCTAAATACTGCAGCAATAAAATAACTAAAAATCGAATATTGAACACATTTTATTAGATGAGAGAGAAGAAGAAGGAGGTAATGATAAAATGAGCCCAAAGTTACAAAAGAGAATATCAGAAATACGATGTGTAAACTACGAAAACAGATAATGAGCAAAAAAAGCAAATGTCTAGTAAAAAATAAATATTAAATTATTAAAAAAGTATTAAATTTTAAAGACATCTTTAAGAGCAACATGCCAAATTATTTGAAAAAGAAGACGTTCGACCAATGTGTGAACATTGTTTGGATATAATTAGTTGTTTTCTTTCAGTCGCTATACCTCTAGGAATGGATTTGGGTGAAGGTTTTGTCATTCTCTGTTTTGCAATCTTTGCATTTAGAATATTAACTTCACTTTATGTCTCTGTGATGAAGCTGGTTTTGTACGAAAAAGTATATTTACCTCTAGAAAAATTTACTTAAACTATTTGATTTAGGTATTGATCAGTTGGCGCTACAGCTCTTCGTGAGCCTTGGCCTGCTTCAAAACATTCTTCCATCCTTTCCTATCGAGTGTCTGTCTTCTTCAGCCCCTCACTCCAGTCTCCCTCAGATCTTCCTGTACATCGTCCAGATATCTGAGTTTAGGTCGCCCCCTTCTTCTTCTTCCGACCGGCCTGTTTAGCATAGTTATTTTAGTGGGATCACTCTCATCCATCCGCATAACGTGGCCCATCCACCTTAGGCGGTTTATTTTGATGGTCTTTACAATATCTGCATCACCAAAAAGTCTACAGAGTTTAAAGTTATATCGTCTTCTCCACAGACCCTATTCGTTTACTCCACCATATATGGTCCTCAATACTTTTCTTTTAAAGACTCGTAGTAACTCTTCATCTCGGATCGTCATTGCCCATGTTTCCGATCCGTATGTGAGCACTGGGCGTATTATTGTTTTATAAAGTTTGCACTTTGTTGCTATTGACATACTTCTTGCTCTTAGTTGAGGGCCCAGGCCAAAATAACAGCGGTTAGCCACGCATATTCTTTTTTTTATCTCGTTGGATGTGTTATTTTTGTAGTCTACTCTACCAGTGATCCTAAGTAGCAGAATTCTTCTACCATTTCTATCGTTTCGTGTTGCATCTTTAAGTTATTTTGTTGAATTCTTGATATGGCGGCATATATGATTTAGGTATTGCCTGAGATTGATTTTATTTAGTTTATATGCAGAAGTACCATCTTACCATTCAAATGAGTCAGCTAATTCCATAACAATTACTTTAGCATTACTTGCTGCATTTGCTAGTGCATCAGAAAAGTCTAAAGTCGTATATTTTACCCATTTGCTTCATAGAGCTTTTCACTTAGTGGTGGAATGAGTCCGCAGCCATGAAGGTATGGCCAGGCTCAAAATACTTAATACTTAATTTTTCAAGTGCGAATCCTCCGAGTTTACAATAAACGTAAAGAAAGTAAACAAAGCCCAGTTTTTATTTTGAGCAGAGCAATTATCAAGCCACATTATAATTTTTTTAGCGTCTCGGTGAGACAACAAAAAAATATAGAATGTGCTGGCAATATCCGACTTACTCCATCCGGCTATTCCTTCGTGCCATAAAATTGCAGTTGGTACTGTTGGCTTTTTAGCAGTGACGACAAAACTTTCATTAAAATCAATAATTCTAGGTGTAAAAATAATCTCCCTAAACATATCCATTCTAGGAAGCATTATGATCTAGAATATCACAACAAAATAAAATATTTATAGTTAATATAATATTTTATTACCTTTTGAAAATCCGCTGAAACTACCATTGAAGTATCGTCCCAGTTACTTTTTGCAGACGAGTCACTTTGATATTCTGATCTGCCAGCAGTGTATTTATTTTGATGTACACCTAGGTGGTGCATTCCTCACAATTATCCACCAATGCATCCTTTTTGTGAGACGTGGATTCTGAAAGCAAGTCAAATGATTCACATAACCACCACTATTCGTGTCCTAATTTTACAAATGAAATATTTAAAGTTGCGACAAATTTTCGATATAAATAATACGAAAACTTGATATTTGGATATTTTTCAATAAAATTCTGGTACATCATTTTTATTGTGATGTCACTGGGAAGATAACGTCGTTCTGGTGCGTGTTCCTGACGGTAGTGTGGTTCTGTGGGTTTAAAAGATTCTATATGTTCTTTAATAATATTTCGATCTATTTTAATTTTGAAGGTCTTTCCTTGTTTATTCCTGTTAAACGTCACTTTTAAATTTGTTTTAGTAAGGGCATCTCTAATAACTCTGTCATTTTTCTTTTCGTATCTCAGCGTTCTGATAAAAAATATTTTGCAGACTTCTTCTTCTTCTTCGGGTTCCTTCTCCTAGCGGAGGTTGGAAATCATCATCGCTATTTTAACTTTGTTGGCCGCATTTCTGAATAATTCTAATGAGCTGCAGCCGAACCACTCTCTCAAATTTCTTAGCCAGGACATTTTGCGTCGTCCTGGGTTTCTCTTCCCTTGTATCTTTTCGTGCATAATCAACCTCAGTAATACGTACTTCTCACCCCTCATTAAATGTCCCAGATATTGAATCTTTCTAATTTTAACAGTTTTTATGACTTCACATTCTTTCTTCATTCTTTGTAACACCTCTATATTAGTTACTTTTTCAATCCACGATATTTTATGCATTCTCCTATAGCACCACATCTCAAAGGAGTTTAATTTTTTGATTTCAGCCTGCTTTATTGTCCACGCTTCCATGCCATATAGTAAAGTAGAGAAGACGTAACAACGTAGCATTCTTGTGCGAATCTCTAGATTAAGGTTACGGTTGCAAAGTAATTTCTTCAATTTTATGAACGTGTTTCTTGCCATTTCTATTCTAGATCTGATCTCCTTTATTTAATCTCCATCTTCGGTTAGCCACGTTCCTAAATATTTATATGTTTTTACTCTTTCTATCGTTGTATTATTGATGATCAGGTTATTTACATTTTGTGGTTTTTTTGAGAATATCATTGATTTTGTTTTCTTGAGATTCATTTGCAGTCCGTAACTTTCACATGCATTGTATACATGTTGTAATATGTACTGTAGATCTTCCATATCACTTGCAAATATGACAGTATCGTCGGCATATCTAATATTATTAATGCTATTTTCGTTCACATAAATACCTTCCACGATATCCAATAAAGCCTCTTGAAAAATCACTTCACTGTAGACGTTGAATAAGAGTGGTAAAAGGATACACCCTTGTCGAACTTCTCTAAATATACTTACTTCCTCTGTCAGTTCTCCTTCGACTCTTACTCTTGCTTTCTGGTTTTGATACAGATTCAATATAATTTGTAGATCTCTACTATCAATGTTTTTAGTCTTAAGAATACTTAAAAGCTTCTCATGTTGAACTCTATCAAAAGCTTTCTTGAAATCTATAAAGCAAGCATATATGTCCTGATTCATATCCAGGCATCGTTGTGTCAGAACATGGACTCCAAATAATGCTTCTCTAGTTCCTAGACCCTTTCTGAAACCCATCTGTGAATCACTTATTTCTTGTTCTAATTTCATGTGGATTCTGATATGTATGATTTTAAGGAAGGTTTTCAATGTGTGGCTCATTAACGCAATTGTTCGATAGTCATTGCAATCTTTAGCATTTGTGATTTTTGGAATCGTCACAAAAGTTGAGAGAAGCCACTCTTTGGGTATGTGTCCCGTCTTGTATATGGAGTTAAAAATGTCTACCAAGACATCAATATTATCTTCATTAATTATCTTCAATAGTTCAATTGGTATTTCATCGGGTCCTGGAGCATTTCTGCCTTTTGTGCGATTTGCCGTTTGTTACGATTTCCTGAAATAATTTCTTTAACCTTCTTATGGGTGTTAAAAGTGTCATACCTTGCCTCACATTCCTCGATTTCTTGACATTTAATGGACATCCATGTTTCCTTAGCTTGTATTATTTTCTGTTTTATTTGTTTATTAATTTCTTGATATTTAATTTTATCTTTGTTTTTATGTGTTCTTCTTTCGTCCATCTTTTCGAGAATTTCTTGTGTCATCCATTCTTGTTTGGCAGCTTTTGTAAATGTTAAAGTTTTCCGTCCCACAGTCTCGATTGCGTTCTTTATATTCTTCCACTTTGTGTCAATATCTGTAGTGTTCTTATTTTGTTGTTTTATTTCTTGGATACTCTGATTTATTTTGTTTTGAGTTTCTTGGTATGTATTTGGTTCTCTTAACTTATCAATGCATATTTGTGGTCTAGATCTTTTCATTAATGGTTTTCTCAATCTTACATTCATATTTGCTACTACTGGGTTGTGGTCCGAGTTTACATCTGCTCCAGGGTAAGTCTTCACTACTGTAATAGAGTTCTTGTACCTGTTCCTTATCAAGATGTAATCTATCTGATTTCTTATGATTCTATCTTTGCTGTCTCCAGGAGCTTTCCACGTGTAGAGCCGGCGATTTGGTAATTTAAACATTGTATTCATAACTACTAGTTCTTCTATTTGGCACATCTGAATTAGTCTTTCACCACGCTCCTTTCGCTCTCCCAATCCATACATTCCAACACAACTATCCACACTTCCTCTGCCCACTTTGGCATTAAAGTCACCCATTAGTATCAGAACTTCACGTTTTTTTGTTGTTTTCATTATTGTTTCTAATTGCTCGTAGAAGTCTTCTATTTCTTTCTCCTCCTTGTCAGCTGTTGGTGCATATACTTGAATAACATTCATTTTCCCTATATTGGTGTTAATTTGTAGCATTATAATTTTGCAGACATTTTGCTTATATCCATCATTGTGTTTAAAGAAAATATAAAAAACTTTTCGACCTTTTAGATACAAAACTAGCTGTGGTTTTCTGTTTGGTTTCTTGTTCAGATGCGTTATTAAAATAAATTTTTCTGTTCGTCTTTTTGCGATTCCGAAATTCTCCATTTATTTCTGTTTGTCGTCTCGCTTCTCTAATTCTTTCAGAACATCTTCTCTTGCAAGAGATACAAGATGGTTTTACTCCGTGCTTCGCAATTGTGGCTGTTAATTTTCTTTTTTTTTTCTTATTGCTAGGCCCTCTTTAAATTTATTTCATTTACGGATTTCCCGTTTTAGTTAAATTGTTTTTTCCGCCCTTTCATCAGATACATATATTATATCATCTACCAAGATTTCTTGAATACAAGGGAGACAGTCTTCCTTAATTTCTTCTTCACCTTTGGAATCAGATTCTTCAGGAACACGTTATAACCTAAAAAACACAAAATTGCAGATACGACTTCTATTCTTAACAGGGCAGTATATTCGTGGTAATTGGTTGTATATTTACTATACCGAAACTTTTTAATAAACATATAAAATACGTTAATAAAAAAATGCGCGAACGTTAAAAAATAGCATTTTTTATTGTTATTCATACAATGTTAATATCATTTTTATCCTCGATCTTTTTAGTAAAAATTTGTTCATATTTCTCTTCTTAGTTTGGTACGTCTATGATACAAATATATGCAAATATGGACCAATCTATTACAGCACAGGTTAATGGGTTTTTTAAGTTGACACTAAGCGGCGATCACCGCTAAAAATAGTTATGGTATAACAATAGCATCCAAACGACTCAAATTTGAAAATATTAAATGCCTACATGGTTCGAGTTAATTTATTGGATTTGTTTAATCGGATATTTATGTTTGTGGGTGTTGTAATCGCCATATATTTATTACAATAGAAACATATATCCAGTTTGACGACAATAAAATTGGCTCAATTAACAAATTTTAAGATTTCTTTTTATCAATAAAAAAACTTTTATAAGGAACTTTAAATGGCATTAGGGTAGAGAGTAAGAAATTGCTGTCGAGACACTACAATTTTCTTTATGCTAGTTTATAAATTTTAAAAATCTGGTGCCTTTTTATGTTTGTGATCACAGAGGTCCAAATAATTTTAATAATTATTGTTCTAGACCGTTCCATTAATGATATTCCGGTCCATTGCCTATTTTGTTCATGATATTTTTTGTCGACCTTATTGAAGCCGACAATATTTATTGCTTTGTATTATATGAGTGCTCTATTGTCCATGAGATCTGATCATGGATGAAATAATAAAAAAGTAAGAACTAAAAAAGGATACCAAATGTCAGGGAAACAACTTAAAATAATCTGCTATGCTGACGACGTAATACTAATTTCTCAAAGTGAAGATGATTTACAACGTATGCTGCACCAATTTAATACAACCACCAGAAAATATGGAGCTGAAGCTGGTTTTACAGTGAGACACAAGTTGTGTTTTATTAATCACTAAATCTAGTTCATGATATATTCATTTATGGATAACTTTCAGTGGTCATTTTAGCACATGGGAGGCAAATAAAGATTGAAGTAAATCAATGTGCTTTTCATCTATAGTATGTAGTATTTTGTTAGGTAGCATATCAGGTTCAGGGTTTTCTAACTCTCTATTGTTTTTACCTGTCACAATCCGTCATTTAGTGGTACCTATGATCAAGCTATGCCACTATCCCTCCCTATCGCAGGACATAACGAATGGGGAGGCTTAAGTCTTCAGTCACTTAGCTGCCTAATTGGCAAAATAAATTTTGTTCTCCTCCTTGGCCGAACTTGTCGCATGATACTCAGGTCTCGCGACTATAAGTCCTTGACCTGCCTGAGGGACTGTTTTGCTTAACTGTCGATTTGCCTGAGGGGCGATTTTCCTGAAGAGCCTCTTGCTCGAGTAACTTGCTGCTGTAACAGAAAGTTGCTAGTAAAGGCTATATCCGGCTAGCTGCTGCCTGGACCGTGTATGTACCGTCCTTACGTTTTCATCATAGTCTGTTAACTCTCTTAATATTAAAAAGGAAAAGACAGTTAAGATTTGATTTCACGTATAGTGCGTCTGTGTATCCGCTCGTACGTATTTCAGCCTAATAGGTCTTTTCAGAACGGCAATTCACAGTCGCTCTGAACTTGAGAATAAATCTCTTCTGTCTTAGGAAGCAACTCTAACATGACTTCTAATGGACGCAAATAGCGATATCTGATATTAAATCCGTAAACTAATTTCTCTTAATATTCTGTTCTGGTTCCTGAGGTCCTTAAATATCACGTGTGCTTTCTTGTCCATCAGTTTAAGGATGTTCTTTTGCTGTGGATATCTAAATACGTATCTTAACGGGATCTACCTAGGTATTATTAAATCTCTGATCATGAAGTTTTAAATAGTTTGTATTTTTCTTTTATTAATTTTGCACGTGTACTCCCATGCAGCTAAGGCATATGCTGGTGTTGGAAAATTAATGAAGTTTGCCATTTTAATCTTGGTTTTAAACCTTAGTTTACTCTTCCTGCGTAGTAATGAAGAGGTTAACTCATATTTTGGCTTTTGGCATAGTGGATCATTTAATTAACGTGTTTCGTGAAAGTCAGCTTTTTACTACGATTAACTCTATAAATTTGGCTTGGTTCTTCCATTTATTTAGGGTGTTAAATAGAAATAGTTCCCTACTTCGTCTGCCTTTCCTTTATTGTTACATGATCTGCGCTTTCTCAGATTTGTCTGCGATTGTTCGCTGTATACAACATGCTTGCAATAGGCTTGTAGCTAGGTATGGATATGTACTGCTGGCTGGTATTGTAGTGTCGTCTGCGTATAAACGTAGCAACGATCTGGATTTAGTTGGTGTGTTGTATATGTGGTGTACAGATAAGGCGACAACACCGCTCCCTATGGTACTTTGGCCTTCATGGTTCTGACTTCGGACAGTGTTGGCCCTATCTGAACTCCGAACTTTCTGTTGACTAGTCTGTAAGAAGATATGTTGTCGCTTTACTGTATCCATACTGGTTTATTTTATACAGCAAGTATTTATACCAGACTCTGTTCAAAGCTCTACTAAAGTCGAAAAAAGCGGCTGCTGTGTATATATTTTCATTGAATCCTTTCGTCATATACTCACTTAGTCGTAGTACCTGAAGTTAGCACAAGTGTTCGACCTTAAACCCAAACTGTGCTTTAAATAAAGTTTAAGTCTTCTTGGATTCTTCTTTACGCTAGCAAGTATTACTTGCTCTGTAATTTTACTTATTGCTGATAATAAACTTATTGACTTACAGTTTTGTAAAAATGAACTGTTTTTCTTTGGTTTTTCCATCGTAAAAACATGGGCCTTTTCCCATCTGTCAGGAAAATATAAAATATCTTAAGATGTACTTGATTAAGTTTGTTAAGAGAACTTTCACTTTCGCTGGCAGATATTTAGGAGCTTTATTTGTAATGTTGTCTACTCCTGGGGCTTTCTTGATATTGGTCATTTTTATCAGTTGTTTTATCTTTTCGAAAAAGGTATGTGTTAAGCCTATTCTGCCCCTTCATCTTTTTAGAATCTTACCTCGTCTCTCATCTTCTTTGAATTTTAAGTCTTCATTAGGATGGTAGTTGTTCCTACATCCTCTCTCCTTTATCCTCTTCTGTGTTTATGATTTCATTATCTCCATGAAGAGGTGAAATTAATTCTTCTTACTTCTTCTTACTTCTTACAGCTTTCGTTCCTGTAATTTTTTAGTCGTTTTCTTACTTCTCTATTTAGATCGTTAGAAATACTTTTACCATCTTGATTTTTTTGTTTTGCTGGTTATTCTTATTTTCTTGTTTTTTTCTTGATTAGATCTTTTTGCTTATTGCTAATGTCTTCGAATCTTCTTTTCGTTGTAAATGTTTTTTCTTCTGTGAAGTTGGCATTGATATCATTTTGCATTGTTTATCGAAGTTTTACAACACATTCTTCTAGTTCTTTTTTGGTGTTTACGGTGGTACTGCTTCGACGTCTTCGCTTACATTTCTTATGAAATTTGGCCAACTTGTTTTCCTCTTGTAATACTGCTTGCAGGGTCAGTACAATTAAGTAATGTGTTAAATCACCCTCATTCACGTAACGTATTTCATTTGTAGACCCACCTTTTGCAAACTTGCTACGTATAAATAGGTAGGAAATCCGACTCTTTCGTAAAAGCATGTGAGATCCATGGATCCTACTACAATGAAATTACATCTCTCTTCAAAATTGCTTAGAATCAAACTCGTTCACTCTTACTTAGAAGGCCATATTGGCTAAGCTACGGCCACCCTTACGGATGCACATTGAATATCATGATTAAATCTCCAAAACGGTTAATATTTAGAAAATTAAACACTTAGCTTAAAAGTATTTTTAAATCAAATATTGGTTTTTTGGCTTGTGATGACATAGCTGTAATTAACAAGCTTTATTAGATTATCTAGTATTTATAATCGTCTTAGCCGCTGAGCTACGAACGGCCGTCCGCAATACAGCCATTAAAGAAACGCATACCATCTTTGTGTATGCAACCTGTAAAAATAGTCATTTCCTTATTTGAGATCATTCTGCATATACGATTCAAATATCTTTAATCTTTGTATTGAATTAAAAATGTTGATTTAGTAGTATTGTTGCTGTATAATACACAAAGTTCTTTTAAAACTAGTTTTTGCAAGGATTTTCTAAGAATTCAGTATGAAGTCATACGCCTGGTCTTATATAATAAAAAAATTATGAATTATTAATACAATAATGTGGCAATAAATCGTTTAAAACATGAGATAGTGTGTTAAATTGATAACAACTATTTATATTCTTCTTTTTTATTTATAAAACTTCATTTGTTCCAAAATGATGGTAACTTTCTTTACTCATTTTTTTTTTATTTTTCATACTTTCTGATTTTATTCTTATTTTTTTTTGTGATAGGGTGTTAATGGAATTTTTATAGACTGCTTGTTTCTGTTTAAGGACTTTTTTAGTTCTCCTCTAATTTTTTCCGTTCTGTTTTATTTTTTTTTTCTAGTGGCATTCTTACATAATGGATGTCTTATACTAATTATATTATTTTCACAACCGATATTACCAATTATAGGTATTTATAAATGACGACCAATTAATTTCTACTGTTGGAATGTTGTCTCCTGGAGATATTTCTGTCTACTCACTTATTGTAGATTAAGTTTAGTGTATTTTAACACCGGTTTTAACACGGTATACGCATTCAACATAAGCTTAAGGTTTGGAAAAGCTCATGCTTATAGATGTACTGGTTGAGCTGATGATTTTCTCGCTCACTTAATTTTTCCAAGGGTGCGTTCATTACGAAGAGCATCGCATGGTATCCTCGCCTAGATCATAGCACTGACAGTGAAGTGAGCGCTCGCATTTAAAATAATGCAGTTATTTTACCTGGCGATCGATACGATGGCCACAGCGAGGATCGGTGATCGGCAACTCTTAGTGTCGATCGTAGAGTACTACGGACGAGGATCGAAAAAATACCAAGCTAAAATATTATGGTCCAAGTCTACGGTCCGATACCTGGGTCGAGGCTGGGCGCTGCGCTTTGACGGTGAAGGCTGGAATTTTTAAACTATTGCATTTATTTTACGTGGCGATGATACTATGATACCATCCTATGGTCGGCGCCTTGTTATGAGCGCACACTTAGAGTCAATTAGAATAGAACACCAAGGGTATAAACAACAAGGGTTTAAATATAAAAATAGCGCTGGGCCGGTCACATAGCCAGATCTAATGATAACAAGTGGATACAAAAAACCCTAGAATACAGACCAAGGAGGATTAAAAGAAGCATGAAAATACCTTCAAAGAAAGAGATTAAGATTACATTCAGGATCCGATGCAAAGTGGGTAAAAATTAAAAAATTATATACTACATGCGCGTTGATAACATTTTCTATCTTTTTCCTTAAACAATGTGCAGAATCTGTAGCAACCCCTATACTTTTTATAATGCCTGCCTCTTTAAGCATAATTATCTCATGAGATTTTTCTTTGAAGCAAAGTAGACTAGGCATAGCACTTTAGTATTATTACATGTTTGTAATAATGCAGTATTGCTCAATCAGTGAATTTAAAAAAGAAGCTTCAAGAAAATGTGAATGCAATATCTCTGAAACTTTAAGAAAATGTGGTCTCTCACCAATATGACGTCTTATTCAAATTTCATCAATCAATGATCAAAAGCTTAGTTCATTGTGACAACGATTGGTCATCATCTGTAAATATTCGCCATCTATTTGATGTACGTAGTGTACATTTACTTATACTTATACTTATACTTGTCCAAAACTTGCGATAAAGTTTACAATATCCAGTGAGGTTTCCGTTTACTCTGATCATATTAATATTAATCAAGTGCTCCTTATCAATATTCAAGTGGTCCTGAGAATAATTACTTTCTCATTAAAATTAAGAAATCTGTTGTACTACACATTGGCAAAAATCACAAATTTCAAAATAAAATTTTGAAAATCTGGACAAAATATTTACCTTACAATCGGCCCAAAAGATTAATATAAGTTTATACAATAAACCAGTACAATTAAAGTAGAATCAGAGATACCAAGCTTAATAGTTTCTTACCTAACAGGTTGTTTAATATCTGGAATAATTTGGATTAAGACACCATATTTGCAAAGTCAGGAAATAGTTTAAAAAATAAGACATTTTCTGTGTATTTCTAATTTAAATTCGTTCTGTGTATCTTTCCTTTGCAATAATTTTAAGTTTCTTTTATTTTTGTATCTATAAGTTTTTAAATAATAGTAGAAAATGACTAGAGTGAGATGAATCTAAACACTATAGTACCTGTCCTGCTAGGTAATTGCTTGTTTTGTCCAAATTTTTCAACCATGACACTCTCTTCTTATACTAGTGCCTCATATCTTTCCCTGTATTATCAATTTTAGCATTTCATAGTGCTCTCCCCTCATTATGTGTCCCAGATATTGTAACTTTCTTATTTTTAGTGTATTTATCATTTTGTACTCTTTTCTCGTTTTTTTTTTCTTTTGTGTCCAAGCTATTCTAAGCATCCTTCTACAACACCACATTTTAAATAACTATAGCTTATTTATGTGTTCTTGTTCCAGTGTTCAGCTTTCAAGTTAATTGTAGTATCGAATACATGTTACATCTAAGAACTCTTACTTTCAGTTCTAATCTTAGGTCTTTATTGCAGATAATTGTTGCATTATTTTTAAAAGCGCATTTTGTTCTATTTCTATCCAGGACCTTATTTCTGTTGATTGATAATTATTTTGTTCTTCTTCTTCTTCTTCTTCTTCTTCTTCCTTCTAGTATGTCACACCAAATCAGCCAAAACTTTGGTGACTTACCTCGTGTTATTCGTACTATTCTATCCTCTGCCATTCTACTGAAATGTTCTTTCCACTTCTGTTTTCGTTTTGTCACCCATCCATTTATGTCTTCTCTATTGCATGCTCTTCTTATGTTATCGCTTCTCTCCCTATCCAACAGACTTCTCCCTGATATTCGTCGGAGTATTTTCATCTTTCATCTGTTCTTCCAGATTATGTGATTAAGAGAACCCGCCGCTTTATTTGCTTTTAGGCTTTGTTGTCGTACTTCTTCTTCAATATCTCCGTAACTAGTTATATCTATTCCCAGATATCTAAACCTTTAAATCCAGTTATTTTAAAGATATCCAAGATTTTAGCTCCAAAGATTAACACATTGTGTTAATCTTTGGAGCTCGTCTTCTGTCTCGGCGATTAATGCGGCGTCGTCTGCATAACATAATATTTAGATTTCTTTGTTCTCCATTCTGTAGCCATGACCTTTACGTACTGCTTGTACTATTTCGTCCATTATTATATTAAAGAGAAGTGGGCTCAAAGAGTCACGTTGTCTGACTCCGCTTTGTACTGGTATACACTGTGTCAGCTTTCCATTTATCTTTACCTGCATTCGATTGTGGAGGTAGAAGTTTTCGATGGTTTGTATAATATTGATTGGTATGTTTCTTTTATACAGTAGGTGTAAGACGTCTTCGACATGGATGCGATCGAAAGCCTTTGTCAGGTATATAAAACATAGATATGCTGGTTTATTGTACTCGATGGCGTTTTCTGTGATTTGTCTTATTACAAATACGGCGTCTACGCACGATCTTCCAGATCTGAATCCTCGTTGTTCATCATTATTTTATGAAATCTGAAGTGAACGATTTGTTCACTTTTATTATATTGGTTTATGGCAATCCTTAGTTCTTCGTAGAAAGACTTTAGTTTACCTTGTTTTCTTATAGCTTTAATAGTTGTACTGTATTACGTTGTTTAAGTTTTGCTGATTAGTTCTACCTTTCTTTTGTACTCCACTATTTTAAGTAAATGCTTTGTCTTAAGTTAGACAGGACATAGGACATTTGAATACTTTTAGCCTAATGTAAGGTAAGACATTTTAAAAACTAGAGACAAAAATAAAGAACATGATAACAATATTTTTTATATACTTTTTGTATTCAAGAATTTTTTAAAAACTGTATATCCCAAGTTTATGTCAAAATTATAACAAATAAAGATTTATGCGCCGTTGGACGTCAATATAACAAAAATGCTTTGGGCTGTTGGACGTCAATGTAACAAAAACGTGTAGGATAATGAAAGGATAACGTATAATTTAAGCTGGCTAGCAGAAGATGCCGGAGAGTGACTGCTTGACACTCAAAGGAGAATTCGGCCAATTTGCATGCCCTACAGAGACCGTAGAATTAGAAAATGAATGACAAGTTAATAAAAAAAATCTATAGGTATATAACTAAGATAGATAAAAATGAATATAGAAGTTGCTCCAAAATGTGAGTGGGCACCAGGAAAGTACTTGCCTAAACTTTCCAAGGTATCTTGTAAAGCTATTTGATAAAAAAAGGATATAGGTATGAATTGAGATATTTAGTTTTCACCAAAACTTTAATCCCTAGCCAAATATATACAATCTAAATTTAATATACCCACCACCAATTATGTACAGCTAATCTAGTTATATACAAAAATTAATGCCCTGGTTATACAACTGATCCTGGATGATCTAAACTTACAAATAATAAAATATGGAAAAAAATGGTAATAATTGACCTAAAAAGGTAATTTATTTGCCTCAGAGATGCAACTCTGTATTCCGGCTTTCTTGAATATAATAGTAACAATTAATAAGGACACTATCTTGACGAGATAAGTGTCCAAACGTTTAAATATATAATGATAATAAAATCTAAAAAAAATAACTCTCTGATTAAATGTGTACACATAAAACCGTACAACTGAGTTAAAAGGGAGGATTTAAAACCTCGACCTGGACGTGACAATTTTAATTCTTATGTAATTTATAATTATTTAGAAAAATGACGGATCTTTATTATTAAATAAAATATCAAGATTTATGATTGAAAAAAAATATTATAAACAAAATTATTAAATTAATGAATAAAACAAATTAAAAATGATAAATGTTCCACCCTCTGAATAAGGAAGGTCTTTCGGGCTGGTATCCGGAAGTGGTCCGAGAGTAGTCTGAGAGAGCTCTGGACCTCTGATGGAACAGACGGGCAAATGGGCAAATTCGAAAACGTAAATCTTTTTCTTAGTGTAGTCAATTCCCAAAAATAAATGAAAGAAAAATCCTTGACCCTGGATTTAACTCCTTGGGGTAGGCTAAAAAGAACAATTGTGTTACAGTTCCTCCTTACGTTTAATAAAAAGAATGGAAAAATACAAGGTTTGTAAAAAAAATATTACAAAAAGGTTGCTGGGAAGCTCGTATCTAAGAAAAAAGCTGTAGTGATTTTGTAGATAATGTGACCTTCGCACAGTCTGACAATATTTGATGTAAAATAAATTGATCAAATAGATAATTTTAACGAAAAGCTTGCTACGGATATATTTTTGAATATAAAAGAACGGTATGAGGCAGAATATTTTTACAGATGGTCTCAATAGATAATAGATAAATTTAAGGTTGGATAATTATATGTTTTTAAGGCTGGGAAATAAAATAGAACATTGATATGATTTTATAACATTATTATATCTAAATCCAGAATGTTTCTTAATGAAATAATGTGAGAAATGACAGATATATCGTCGGGTTAGTGCTTATTTGTTCCATACCACATTTTCTACTTTTTCGGGTTAGAAGTTGTAATGAAACATTGCCAACATAATAATTTATATAATTTGGCCCTGATAACTCTAACAGCCAAGACTTTCCTGTAATACCTTTGTAACTTTGTGCCATATGATTATTTTATGGGTTGTTTCAGTGCTTAAGTGTTCCATATGCAAAGGCCAATAGGAAGCCATGCATATGGCCATCACTGCATCACTGCATAACACATGCCAGTGTTATGCAGTGAGTTGAGGTTAACGTGTCTTACTTCTTGTATGGTGGCGACTGGATGTGATAAATAAAAGTATAAAACGGGTAAGTAAATGTATATATTATTTATTTGCATGTATAAAAATGTATACATATTATCTATTTAATGATGTGTTCTTCACTATATTACCAAATTTAATAATATCAATGTCTCAGAATAAGAATTTGGCATGTGTAAAAAATAAGCACTAATTTGACAATATTTCTGCCAGGAGAGCGTAAAAACTCATGTAATTTTTTGTTACAGAGTGGATATGGATCGTAAACAAATTACCGCTATAAAAAGAAATCTATTTGAGACGATTCCCGATGTTTCTAAGTCCCGATGTTTTGATGATTCGACAATATTGCAATGTCTGAATGTTCGTCCCCTGCGCCGTCATTACCTACTGATGTCGAGAATAAGTTTGATAGTGACGATTAAGTCTGGGATCCTGATTATAGTGCAGAACCACTCAGAAAAAATTTTGACTATAACAGTGATTCAAGTTCAACTTCTTCTAATGGAAACAGACAAAATACAGAGAGTTCTACAAAAATGGTGTCAGAATGTGCCGAAAAATGCACAGAAGAAAGCTCAGCAGAAAATAACATGGAAAATCAAGATGTCTCAGCAAGCAGCAAGAAGACTTCTAAAAAAACAAGAATGCGATTGAGAAATCCTTCGAACTGGACTAGAAATGTGAAAAAAGTTCAGCGAGAACAGTAGCTTCAATATAAGGACAAAAAGGAGTTGTCCATGCTCCAAGGCAATGTCAATATAAGTGTGTGAAATCTTGTACCTATCAATGTATTAAAAAAATTAATACGCACGAAAGGGAAGTTATATTTAAAAACTTTTGGCAGCTAAGTGTAGCAAAAAAGGCGCATTTTATTCAAAATTTGTAAAAAAAGTTCACCAAAACGAAGGTATGTGAAAACAGAAAATATTTCGGACTGCCAGAAACAAAATTCGTTTTAATATAACCTTGAGGTTTTAAATAAGCAAATCAGAGTATGTAGGGAATTTTTTTTAACTACTCTAAACATTAGTAAACAGAGAATTTATTATTTCTTTAAAAAACACTATAAGGATTACTCAGGGATTGCTTAGAACCCTTTGAAAGGAAAATACGTAAAGAAAGTCTTACCATTAGAAGCTCTAGATGGGGTACGGAAACATATTGAGTCGTTCCCCCGTATGGAGTCTGATTACTGTCGATCAGATCGTGTTATTCGTAGATTGTATTTAGATCTGTGTCTCTCTATTGAAAAAAACGTATCGACTATACCTAGAAAGTGACGTTAGTAAAATGTACAGAACAATATTTTCTTCACCAAATAAATAATTTTATTTCTTCTAACTGCAAGTATTTGTTTCAATTACGTTATGAGTAGGAAGAATAGTAGTTCTAGTTTTTCTACTGCGAAGAATATTTAACATTTATTTACTGTTTGTTTCACATACACATATTTTGATTATTAATAAATTTTAAAAGCAAAAAGGAGTTTCCTTTTTGATGTATCCTTGTATAAAAAAAAGGTGCAGTAATATAAGGTTCATTCTTTTAATTACAATATTATTCATTTATTTCAGTTACATGACGTGTACCTACGGCGAGGAATGTTTTACTTTTTGTTTCACATAAATATGATTTAATTCTTAATAAATTTTGAAAATTGCATATGGAACAAATGTGCAAATTCCTGTACTAGTTTTACTTTTTGTTCCATAAGCAAAGGTTTTTATTTTTTTTCTCAAATTTAAGAAGAGTCAGTAAAAATTTGAAGTCATAATCCAGCACACCATTTTAAATATTTTTTTTAGAATTAACATAATTTTCCTGAGTTTTAAAATAAACGAGTAAATACTACCAAAATATTTAAATGTAAATATCTCAAAATGAGAATTTGGCATATGGAACAAATAAGTACTAGCCCGACGATATATTAAATAATAGAAGGAAAAGTGACGATATAATAGAAGTTAAAATGGCTGATGGTTTTTTTACGTTTTATTTATAATTGCATAAACTTACCGACTAGAAACGGCTTCTAAATCAACGAGTAACTACAAAACAACTAAAAAAACTCCTTATTCTCCCTTCCCCATTAAAATTAATATTCTTTAAATAAATTTAGCCGGCCTCTGTCGCCTACCCTGTTTACCTATTAAACGAAGTTGTTTCTCAAAAAGTTAAAACCAGAATGAGCTCTAATTATTAGACCGATGGTCATGTCCCTTACAGCGCAGTAGGTGGCGTTGTTTAATACCACCTTAAGGGGGTATGTTCACGCCGCAGTTAAAATGAGTGGTGTTCAAATAAACTAACGTTTCACAATTTCTTGAATAGATGACAGCACGTGCATCATATTTTAATATTTTGATTTCTCGAAATTTAATTATCTGAACAGCGACAGTGTTGCCAACGAGACCAAGTACTGAAACTTAAAATATAATATACGATCGGGAGAATCGGTATAGTTCGCTCTCGGTCGGCAGTCTTCTGCAATGTAAGTTGAAATTGCGCTATCGTATTATTTGATTTGAAGTTTCACAAAGTCTAATTTTTGGATTGGATAATTGGATCATTCATATCATTTTTTAATTTTTGTATCGTGTTGCGTTGAGGTTTTACCTTTGAAGTTAAATTGTTGTTTTGTTTTTTTTGTTTTGTTTTTTTTTGTAAACATTTTAAATGGTGCATATTAGTTTTGTAAAAAACTAAATTTATTTCAAGTACAAAAAATTACTTATAATAAAAATATACACCTGTAAACTTCATAATTTATTAACCCATCAGAGGACGCTAAGGACTGATCAGTTCTTTGTAATTTTACATTTATCTTGGCAACAAGACTATTGAATTTATATTCATTTTCAGCTAGTAAACGAAAAGCTTCCGTTGCTAAATCAATTTTTTTTCATTTTAAACTTCACTCTGTAAAAATGTCATTAACCCACTCTAAAGCGTGTTTAAGTTGTAACTTCTTCAGTTTTTCCAATATTTTCCATGGACACGAAAACATAAGATGCCATAGTCGAATCATATTTTCTGGCAGACATGACTTAATAAGAGGATACAATATCGCCGCTAACTTGTCAGCAGTTTTGTCTAAGGTCTCAAGTGAACGAAGTTGACTATCAATCATATCATAAAGAGCAGAAATATTACTATTATATATTGGGCAATCAATTGAAAATTTTGGATTATTGATAAGAAGAGAATTATTTCTAAGGAATGCTTTAGGTCAAGCTGATGTGAAAGAGATTTCATGTGCAGAAATTTCTGTGAGGTGTTTTGTCTACAACTTCCTGTTCCTTTCTATGTTAATCAATGTGAATTGAACTACCGATTTGTTTGCTGTCGTTCAGATCGTCAAATTAAGTATCTGTACGGTAATATTTTTCCTTTTATGTACTGTTTTGTGAATTTATTCCAGTTATTAGTTTCGGTTTCATAATTAATTTTTCATAAGTTGATTTTTGTGAGTGTAAGATAGAATCTTTCTGTGCAATATGAGTGGAAAGCGAATGAGAGTAATTGCACCTTTGGAAACAAAAGTGAATATAATTAAGAGGTTGGACAAGGGTGAATCAATAAAGAAGGTTTCTTTAGATTTAGATGTCGGAGAAGTAACTGTTGGATATTGGAAGCGTAAGCCGAACGAAATCGAACAGTGGGTAAACCGAAGTGTGAGTGGTGGTAGTGGATTGGTCCAAAAAGCTTTGTTGTTGTTGGACAACGCACGATCCCACCCATATGTGAGGGAATTGATTAGTGGTGACATACAAGCTGTGTTCCTTCCACCCCATGTAACATCTCTCATCCAACCCTAGACCAAAACGTTATATAAGAAATGAAGAGGAATTATCGGCGGAAGCTTCTTCAGGTACTATCTATCTATCTATCTAATCAGCCTTAGACGCCCACTCTTGGGCATAGGCCTCCCCTGTTAATCTCCATTGGTCTCTATTTTGGGCGATCTACATCCAGTCCTTTCCTGCCTTTCTCTTAAGATCGTCAGTCCATCTCATCTGTGGTCTTCCTCTTTTTCTTTTCTTTTCCCATGGTCTCCAGTGTAGAATTCGCTTATTCCATCTTTCATCTTTTTGCCGGAGAGTGTGACCGGCGAAGTTCCATTTAAGTTTTGCAACCTGTCTTGATACATCGTTCACCTTTGTTTTTTCTCTGATCCATGAGTTTCTTTTCCTGTCTTTAAGACCGATACCCAGCATCTGTCTTTCCATTGCTCTTTGTGTTTTGGATATCCTGTCGATGTTCTCCTTTGTGAAAGTCCATGTTTATGAGCCATATGTGATAACTGGTAAAATGCACTGGTTGAATACTTTCGTTCGCATATATTTAGGGAACTTTTTATTTTTTAGAATATATGATAGTTTACCAAATGAGGCCCATGCTAGTCTAGTTTTTCTTTTTATTTCTTCTGTTTAATTGTCCCTGTTCAGCTTTATTATCTGTTCTAGATATATGTATTCTGCCACCTGCTCTAATTTATTCTGTTTGACTACTATTTCTAATTGGTCTTCTTGGTTTGTCATAGTCTTGGTTTTACTATAGTTCATCTCTAGACCTATCTCTGTCGCTTTTCTATCTAATTTCTTAACCATCTTCTGTAACTCTTCCTTCTTATCTATTATCAGGACTATATCGTCTGCATATCTCAAGGTACTCTGCATATCTTCAGCCACTGCTAACTATAAACTGGATGAAGGGCTGACTGTAATTGAGGCATTGAAGAAGATCACGGTTAAAGATGTTTGCTATTGGATTGCATCTGCCTGGGACGACGTAAAAATGTCCACTACTTAGAAGTTGTGGAAAAAATTATTTAAGATAGACAACAAAACACAAGACGTTCAAAATGAAACTGATGACTGTAAAGTTGATTCTATAGCCCACCTAGCCAATCAATTACCAGTAGAACAAACAATCGTAAACCAAGACATCATCGATTGGAGGAATCTAGATGAAGAAGTGGAACTGACAGATGATACAATTGCCAATCTAGGTCTAAACGTCACCCATGAAGAAGAAGAAGATACAGATGGGATAACTCAAAAGATTTCTCATTCCGAAGGATTTAAGTCCCTTGAAGCAGCTCTCGTATACATTGAGCAACAAGAAGAATCAACACCATTAGACGTCCTTCATTTTCAACGTCGGCGCAACATCGCCGCCCCAAAAAGAGGAATGAAGTTGAAACAAAAATCAATCAAAGACTTTTTTAAAACATTTATAAATTAATTTTTTTTATCTTTTATACTACTTTTATATCAGTTTTTAGTTATTAAAATAAACACATTAATCATTATTAACATAGGTACACATTTTTTTATCAGTATAACCAATCTCAGTGACAGAGTTCTTTCGGTATCCGAGGTAGTCACGGTCCCAATTACCTCAGATAATCGCAAGTCTACTGTACAAAAAGCTTAATTTTGTATCAAATTACACAAGTGTGATTTTATTTTAATACAGTTTCCCAAATTCGACTAACTGTATCTATGCATACTATACAATTCTAATATTATTATTATAATATGAAAGATGATACTACATTCCCAGACGTCATAAATTTTAATTGCCTTACACTTACACCAGCAATCAGCTGGATGTGCTGATTAGGGATTTTTGTTACTTGACCTTGTATACACAAAACGTTCATTCATTTGGAGGTATTTTATTACTCATATTTCAGGCGAATAGTCTGAATTATTTATCTACCCAAAAATATTTATTTCAAACTGAAAAGAAATTTGCAATTGTTTGAAAAACAGGTAAATAATGATCAAAAAGGGATTATGGTAATTGGATCGACTATTTATGTATAAAAACAGTATTTATAAGAAATCTAAAATATATAACATTAATTATTAATAATATATTTATAATAATTATTATAATATATAATAACAATTTTTTCATATCGAATGTCAACAGGGGAAGTATTTTCCTCAGAAAATTTCAGATTTTCATCTCGTTTCTAATTATGACTCAAGTAAATATTAAAGTAAATATCAATAATCTTATTTTCTTCCGAAATAATTAATCGACAAAATTTAATCGATCATTACATATTATTGTTTTGTCTATAAAAATTAAATTTGTTAAAAATTTAATAAAACGAATTGTTTTTACGTTTATATATTATGTAAAAACCAGTATAATCCCGCAGTAAACTTTACTGACCATAGTTTTACTTTCAACCACGATTATATAACGTCAGGGTGCCAAGGAAAAACATGGTATACTTGTATATTTAAAATATTGTTCCCTTATACAATCATGATTGAACATAGAAACAGAAAGAAAGTCAAACGAAAACGAAGCCACAATATTAACTACTGGGAGGGGCCGCCTTGCTAACAAAACCACGTGATTCGTTACTATAGTTACTGCATAACTCATAGACAATTGGAATAACCACAAAACTAGTTTTCAATGTTTTGCAGATTTTTCTTAAATTCGGCAAACGCGCATCTATCGCTATTTAATACATCAGTGCTGCCTTCTACTAAATGACACGTGAACTTATTTTCTCATCTGTTAAGTGATAGCTGAACTAATTTCTCACTATCAAAATGCCAACTTATTACGGTAACATCAACAAAATCCCTAGTTTTCAGCTTTTAATTATAATTTTATCTTTAGGTACAGTTAATTTAAAAATTACGGCAGTATGGATAACAAACATTTGCTTAAAATAAAGGTTTTTGGATAGTTAATCATTTAACGTAGTTATTTTGCACCTAAGTTCAATAATTATTTCACAATACCAATTTTTAGGCACGTTACCACGTAAGTTATGACATGGATGCATTTAAGTACAGTTATGAAAAAAATACTGCTGTTTTTGAAAATGTTAACTAGATATCATTAAAATAGAAAGTTTACAGTTTACGTACATAATCATAACTTGAAGATCTGTTTTGAAATAGTGACGATAACTGTACCTAAAAAGTATATAAGTTTTAACATTGTGACATACCACCTTAAATTTTAAGAATTTAGAAAATCATTAACAGGATTGGGATTTTAAAATTTATTCAAAAAATGTTTACGAAATATTAAAGTAATGTTCTCGTTACAAAATGTATAAATATATTTTAAAATTCATAAATAATATAGTACATAATGACATTTTTTTATTTACTTATGAAAGTATCAAGCGATTACATCTCCCGTAAAAACAAATTTCGCTCTCCGCACTGAAAAATAGTTATTAAAAACTATCAAAATTTATTCGTTTGCGTTGGAAACATATTTGGTAATTATGTTACATAAATTTTACAGGTTGTTAGCTCTTATAACAATTTTTTTATTGTGCACAGATTAATAATGGGTGGAATGACACAGCGACCTTGGACTCCAACAAAGCGTCGTGGACCCATCGCTGCTGAATTCAAGGGTCCTGGACCAGCATGCGTGGCATTACCGTCCTATATAGGTAAGTAATGAACAGACAAAATAAATCTGCACGAGACTTGAAATATTGATGACGTATGTAGTTTTTTATTGCCAGTGTTTTATAATAGTAATCCCAGACTACGGCTTGTTTAATCTAAAAGAAATGTATCATTACATTAATGATATATTGTTTTCACATTATTTTTTTCAAATAGTCCATGTTACATCCTTTTTTACATTACCTAAGTTTTACCAAATCAAATAATCTATTTTATAATAATATCAAAAACACGAATACTTAAATTAATTAAATACATTATTTTCTGCTACATACTATTCATATATCAACTTTTCCTTATGATCAATTATTTATAAACTTCCTACTACCATTTACTACAACTTACTACTGTAACTACTTTCTATTACTAACGTAATTTTTCCTACTGAGACCATTTTCATTTTATATGTGGTATTATTTCCACAGCATTTTTAATTTCTGTTCTGGCTTTTATAATGGAATTTGGAAATCGTTTGCCATTAATACCAACATTGATTGGTCGATAAGTTGATGTTGAATTTTTTAACAGGTTTTTTTACTGTGTTAAAGTTCCTGCACTGTAAGTCAATGTTAGAAGCACTTTTCATTTGTTTTTTCATTTTTACAATTTATGTATAACCCGCTGCAGAAATCTTCAACTATTTGGATTATTTTTTGTTTATCTGGACCATGGAGCTTATGAAAATAATTTAGTTTTTCTGCTGCATTTCTTTTTAATAATTTACTTTCTATTACTTCCAAAACTAATTGACCAGACTATGCAACGAAAAAAGAAATACGACCATTAGCATCATCTTCAGTGGCACCACAGCTCGTTATGAGCCAAAACTTTCTTAAGAACAATCCTCCATTCGCTCCTGTCACTGGTAACTCTTCTTCGTGCTTTAACTCCAATAGATTTTAAATTGTACTATAAATTGTTTTGATGCTTAAGTCTCGGTCTCCCTTTGTCTCGTTATCCATCTTCGGTCAAAAACTTTTCTGACTGTTACATAATATTTTTAGTATCCATACGTGGTATTGAAGGAGGCACTCTGACTAAAGCAATGATGAGAAAAGTAGTAGATTTCGAGTGGTTGCTTTCCTAAAGGATTCTGAGAATATCTTACGTAGACAGAGTAACGAATGAAGAAATCTTGCGAAGACTTTTAAAAGAAACAAAACTGAATAATAAAATAAAGAAACCTTACCTTTAAAACTTTCGAAAGAATACGACACTTTGAGAAGAAGAATTACGTTCGAAATAGTTTCTGTATTATATATTCGTACATATCTTCTTATTTATTCTAATATTTATTTGTTTATTCACGTATATTCTGCATTATCTTTCTGTTCAATTTATCTTTATTCTTAAATAAGCTCTTCGTATGATGGCTTTGTCTTTTAAATCACTTACTATTTGGTTATTTATTTACCCCAGGTCCATGCTCTATAGGATTTGAAAGCCACATATTCTAAGGATTTAGAATGAACGTTTGCTGACGATGTCCACTTCGTTAGCTTTTTCCAAGTTTGGTTTTATCTTGCATTAGATTTATTACTATTTTCGTCTCAGAGCTAATGCGTCTTCAGGGCATTAATTTTACTATGTAAAGATAATTTATAATGAGGTCAAGCCTTAGCTTGTAGCCCATGGTAGCCCATAAGCTTTTTGAAATCTGTAGAATTTTTCCAGTCCCTCTACACAACACTATGCTTATACCGAATCTAGGTAAAATCTTTAAAGCAAGTTTTGCGTGGAGATACATTTTCTTGGCGTGGAAAAAGGTACGGGTTACGTAGGTGTCTATATCGAAGGTCGATATGGTAACGGACCGAACATCCAAGTAATAGGCAATTTATCCGTATACATTTAATAGTCTTCTTAACAAAGACGTTGGAAATATTATTGGATAGGGACATAAGAGACATGATCAATATAGATACCAGTTAGGAACTACTAGACTTAATGAACATACTACTCTTAAAGTTATTGGAAAACAGAGAGGTAGTGGTAGCGAGTTTCCCTCGCTAAAAAATGTTAATGTCTCGTTAGAGTCCATAGTGGAAACGATTAACTCTTTAAGTAAAAATCACCAATAATTCGGTGGCAGGAGGTGGAAGATGAAAAACTGAGTCAACCCACGAAAACCCTTATAGAACTAAGGCGACAAATGAAAGGAGATAACACTGCAAGCAAAGAAGCGATAAATCAAATAAATAAGACGATCACAAAGGCAATAAGAAAAGACATAAGAAACTACAATGTAGAAAAAACAAAACAGGCAATATAGAAAAATAAGAACATGAAAGTTTTGAAGAGGAGCGTACAAAAAGGGAAAATAGAAATTAACAAACTGAGAAACAGAAATAGAGAAGAAACAACGAACAGAGATGAAATATTAAGAATAATCGAAGAATGATTTGTTAGTCCTAGTTAGCCCTAGATCAGTTAGCCCTAGACTCCAACACAGATCAGAGGTAATGTAAGTCAATAAAACCTCACCAACTACAGGGGGTCATATAAGATGCCCCAAGTTTCATTTTTTTATATTACACAAGTCAAGAGTCTATTGCATTTACCTGAATAAATAACATGAAGATTATTATTTTTTAAATCCAGATGTCCATCGAATGTTTTTTATGTGGCCACACAATGTTTTTTAACAACCTTTTTTATTAAACTGATGATGGAATAATACAATTCCGAAAAGATCTTCTTTATAATAAAAAAATTTTAAGCTTTTAATAAGCGCCTTTTTTTTATACCTTAATACACACGAACACCACGTGCTTTGTAATAGTCGAAGAGTTCTACACAGAGTTATATAGATCAAGAAAAAAAAAACAATACGGAACCTCCAATTACACTAAAAACTGGGGTAATAAACCAAGGATCAGATTTAATGCCCAATATAACAAAATCAAAAATCAAAGAAGCCCTGAAGAAAATGAAAAATAATCGAACCCCGGGTGAAGATGGAATAGAAGCACTAAAAATTGGAGGGGATGTATTACTTGAAAAAATTAAACAACTTTTCAATATCTGCCTTCACAGCGCCAATATTCCAACAGACTGGAACAACGCTACTATGATTCTATTACACAAAGCAGGAGACAAAGCAAATTTAGAGAATTACAGACCGATTAGCCTCCTCAGCCATATATATATATATATATATATATATATTATATATATATATATATATATATATATATATATATATATATATATATATATAAGTTGTTTACGCGAATACTAGTTAAGAGAATGAAAGAAAAGTTAGAGACTTATCAACCAAGGGAACAGGCAGGATTCCGAAAAAGTTACGGAACAAATGACCATCTACAAAGTATAAAAACCCTAATAGAGAAAGCAGTGGAATACAATAAACCTCTAGTTCTAATATTTATCGATTTTCACAAAGCCTTTGACACAGTTGAGCTAAGCAAAATATTACAGGCGCTTAAAAAATGCAGGCTAGATTATAGATATACTAAATTATTATACAAAATATACCTGCAGGCAACAACCACTGTCAAATTACATACTAACAGTAATCGCATAAAAATAGAACGGGGGTTTAGACAAGGAGACCCAATGTCACCTAAACGTTTTAATAAGGTGCTAGAACATGCTTTTAAGAATTTGGATTGGATGAAAAAGGGAATAAAAATAGATGGAGAATATCTAAACAACTTACGTTTCGCCGATGATATACTTATAATAGCTGAAGATCTAGGTATGGCAAGAGAGATGGTACAGGAACTCGTTGTGGCTACAGAAAATGTAGGTTTAAATATAAATATCTCGAAAACAAAAATCATGAGCAATTTGGTACCCAACCAGAACATCAGTATTGGTGGGAAAGAAATAGAACTCGTAGATAGATATAAATACCTGGGACATGAAATTATGATTGGCAGAGATAACCAGACTCATGAACTGAAAAGAAGAGTCGGCCTTGGGTGGGCAGAATTTGGAAAACTGAAAGAAACTTTTAAAAGTGAGCTGCCCACATGCCTAAAGAGAAAGGTATTTGATCAGTGCGTCCTCCCAGTCTTAACGTATGGAGCAAAAACACTTACCTTAACAAAAGCAGCAGCTACCAAACTGAGAGTCACGCAGAGAAGAATGGAGCGGTCCATGTTAGGAAGAACTCTGCGAGACAGAATAACCAACGAAGACATCAGGAGAAGAACCGGAGTGACTGACATCATCGAGAAGATAGCCAGACTAAAATGGAGATGGGCAGGACACATAGCCAGAATGACAGATGAGCGATGGACAAAGAGGTTATTGGAATGGAGGCCAAGGGAAGATAAGAGAAGCGTCGGTCGACCACCTACAAGATGGACTGACGATTTAAGAAGAATCAATAAAAATTGGATAAGAGCGGCGCAAGATAGACGGGGTTGGAAACATGAGGAAGAGGCCTATGTTCAGCATAGTGGACTCTTGAGGCTGGATGATGATGATGAGGAGGTGGTTGTCCAAGGATGGAAAAAACTATATTCTATGCTGATGAACGATGAATTATTAGTAGGTAAAGCTATTTGGGACAGCCGATGTAAATGTAAATTTTTAATGTTTATTTTCCAAAAATCAGCAGTTCAACTTAAAAAAAGAATACTAAAAGGACTACTCGTATATACGTGCAAGAAGACGCTATATCTATAGTTTACAGGCTTCTACCGATTCAGGATTCTATATTTGTTATGCAAGAGAGACCTCAAGTAGGTTATATCAGGAAATAAAGGCTTATCCCGTTTGAGGAATACCAGTGGACCCAATGGTTTTAATATATACCTTTACCATAATCTTATATTAAGATACCCAAAAAGAAGACTGAGAAACCGGCCCGACAATAATGGAAAGCTGTTGTTGCTATACAGATGGTTCAAAAACAGATATAGGTACAGGAACTGGCATTTTTGGAACAAGAAAAACCTATGGAAAGTACGGTCGAGTTTCCAAACATACTCTATACTATTTTAAATGATAGTTACCGCAATACAAAGAGTACAATATAGTTGTGATTTACTCAGACAGTCAAGTAGTGTTAAAGGCAGTCAGTGCCGTACACGTTGACTTAAAGGTCAATGTTATGTGGAACTAGACTATTTCCTTTCTCACTAGTCGTTTTTGTATATGTTGTATCCTGGAAACTTCATGTTGAAATTGTCCGTCAGTTTCATTTCTTGAATTGTTACGACATCCATTTCATATCTAATATTTCGTCCAGCACGTTTTCATTTGTTCTTTCATGCTGTATGGGTTCCAATACCTTAGTTCAGTGCTGGCTTGATATCTTCTGTCACCTCGTGCACTATTATAGTGACAGATTCTTATGGTAATGTTCTTATGGATGTTGTCCTCGACAATTTGCATTAGCTTTTTATTCTACAGGTAATTTTCAGAATTTTGTCTGATGGTTTTCTGCATACTTGACATACCTGGATTCCTTGAAGCCTAGATTTTTACAAAAAAAGTACAAAATTAACTACAAAATTAAACAAATTACTATCCAATTGTTACTTTCTATTATTTTATGACAAAAGAAGAAGACGTAGTAGACAGCAACCTAAAAGTTAGTGACCTATTAACGTGAGACAACCAGCTCCGTTGCATTTGCTCAGTATTGAAATTATAATTCAAAAACCAAAGGATGATAAATCTACAAATTTCCCTAATAATCTTAAATCAAAATTTAACTTTACAGGAAAAAATAATTCATACTTTCTTGGTTTCTAAGTTAAAGCAAGAAGTAGTTGAAATTTGTTATTTTTTCCTTATTTTACCAGTTTGATTTATTTACAATAACAAGATATGACGTAAACTGTAATATAAAAACTATTAGCAACGTTTTAGCCCATCTAATATATCGCTTATATAAACATAAATATAAAATAAAAAGTAATAAAAGTGATTGGTAATAATATTCACTTATTATAATTAAAATAATTAAGGTGTAGTGTCAGTATCTAACCTTGTTTTAAGGTTATCCATTATAAGTATAAACATTTACATATGTATTGATACATATAAATAGACGTGTAATCATATCAGTCTTAACTGTATTTTTGTTTTGGTATACCATAGATATCATTATAAAAAATGTGAGTTACATTTTGGACATATGCATCTTCTTGTCTATATGCAGTGCTGTCGACATTAATTTTTTTCAACATGTTTCTTAACACTGTTTTTAAATCTGTTTTTATATTATTATTATTCTCCTCAGTCTAATTATCATCTTATCATATATAACTCATAGTGAGACAAAGGACACCTTGCAGTATTTCAATTATGTTATTTAAGTTATCTTTAATCACGTTTAATATCTTGTTTACCAAATTTTTGGTATTGTCTTCTGTTTATTGTTATTTTTTTACTTAATTCCATATACCATGGCCTTTCCCATTGATCTTTTCGATATGTCTATCTTTCCTACTTTATGAATTCTGCAAATGAAAACAATGTATGTAAAGCGTAAACATTTTTTATAAAGGACTATAATCTGAGACATAGTTACTTATATTATTTCCATATTCCGCCTTTTATATAGAAAAACTATTATTATGTTAGTTTAAAAGAGACGCAGTTTTGATCTCTTACTTATCTTCTTAAAAGACCAGACCTCCCACAGTTAGCTAAAAGAATTTTGCACAATGCTTATTCTTCTTTATATGTCTCTCTTTGTACCACCAATTTTATTTATTAATATTTTAAATAAAACGACTCTTGGACTTCTATTTGGTTTTGGCCTAAGTGTATATAATTTGCATTTATATATTTTTTTTCGATTGATGAAAACGATTGAAAATATCAACCAAATCAATACAGAAAAAAGTAAAAGTAGAAGAAGAAGAACTTACTGACCTTATTGAAGCTGGCAATGGGATAAGACAGAGAGATTACCTGAGTCCTCTATTGTTCAACCTGATTATAGATGAAATAATAAAAATGGTAAGAACTAAAAAAGAATACCAAATGGGAGTAAAACAACTTCAAATAATCTGCTATACAGACGATGCAATACTACTCTCTCAAATTAAAGATGCTTTACGTATGCTGCATCAATTCAATGTAACTTCCAGAAAATTTAACATGTTAATTTCCACAAATAAGACAAAAGACAAATACTAAGATGTAAATTGGAGCTGAAAGGTTAGATAATAGAATAACTGATGGAGTTTTTCACCGGAGGAACCGCAGACGTTCGGATACAATTAGCGTCTCTTAGCAAAGACAATGACGTCGACTTTGCTAAGTATTAAGACAATTACTCTACACACACACACACACTACACTAGGTATCTGACTGTACCATGCCAATGATCTTAGTTGTCGAGGCATTAACTCAATAATAAAAAAAAAATATTTAGGCATCTCAATATCTAGCAACGGAAAGCTCGAAACAGAAATGGAAAATCAAGTAAATAGAGCAAACAGAGCCACAGGTTTGAAAAATTGATGGTAAAATACTATGGGACAGAGCTAGAAGTATAGATATACGACATAGATGCAAGGTGAAGAACATCAAGCACTGGGTAAGAAATAGAAGAGTAGAATAGAATGATCATATAAGGAGAATGACAAGTAGAGTAGTAAAGACGGCAAAAGACGGTTCCCCAATAGGAAGACGATCAGTAGGAAGACCACGAAAACGATGGATCGGCAACTTACTGGAGGACCATTGAGAAACAGACAGAGTCATGTCTACATAAAAAGAAGATGATGAAGAAGAAGAGGAGATGAAACATTTTAGATGAAACAATTAAACTGATATGATCATATTAACAGAACTAGACCAGCGAAACTTAAAAAATACATTTTGTATATGAGAATATCGTTATAAGAAAAGAAGTAGGGATAGTCTATAAATAAATAGATTTGGTAAAAAATATAGGAACGGCAACAGGAAAAGTAGTAGATGATATGAGATTAATGACAAACCTGCAGAAATACGCAAAGGAAGGAGCAGAACCTCAATGCAATAGGTGAAAATATAAAAATATATAAGGTTATAAAGAAATCGGAAGGTTTTGTATTGTTTATAGTACCTTTAAGTATTTTCTGCTGCTTAAAACTATTTTTTTTTATTATTCTTTGGCCTGCGTTTTTTATTTTAATTAGACTCATTTTTATTTATTAATCAGTTCTTTTAGCTCTTAATTGTTTTCTTTACGACATGCTCATATATACATGTGCTTACTTCCAGGCAGAAGAACTGCCGAGTCAAGATCTGAGCGAGCTCCAGCGTTTAGTTTCGGATCAAGGCAAAATGGAAAATTAGAAAGCATCGGTCCAGGTCCGGGCCAATATAACATAACGGGAATGAGTGCAAAAGGTAAGCGCTAAATTAATTTCGTTTCTTACTGAGTAAACATATCGTGTAACTTTCAGATTGAAACGTTAAGTATTTGGATTAATTAATGTGGCTTTTTTATATAAATATGTACCTACGTGTTTATTTAAAAAAATTTTTTTTTTTTAGTTTTAAAATAGTGTTAATGATAAAAAAATGATAAATATAGTCTGTAATAATATTTTGTAAAAAAATGAAATACCTATTGGTTGGAGTCTACATATTCTAAATAAAACGATCTGTACAATCCCAAAAGAAGAATTCTGTAATCAGACAGACAGTATATAGTAGTAAAATAAGAAGTTAGGATACCAATAATTATAGTATACAAACTACAATAAAACTTAAGAGTACATATAATACAGTTCTTAAGAAGTATCAGGTGTTAGGAATAAAATTCTAAATAGAACATAATTATGTTCTATTTAGAATAAATATTATACTAAATTATACAAAAACAAAGAAGCTAAGCTGACTAGATTATGTTAAAAATGTACTATAACAAATACAAGAAGGTACTAAAAGTTTATTTTGTGAAAATAGTTAAAAATAAAGAAACAATGATATAAATAAAAAGAGTTATATTAAATATGAATGTAAGACAAAACGAAGATTAAATGAAAAAATATAAATATCCTTCTTATAAAAAAGATCAAAGGAAGTATGGCTGATGGAGAAATTTATGGAAATTTAAACAATTCAATGCAAACATGACGATTTTTATATGCACAGTTTGAGGTAGAGAAGAGAGAAGAATTGTTCAAAGATACAGCAAGAAGACCAGCAGAACTAGATAATCCATACGGCCCAGAAATAACAAACCAACGAAGAAGTAGGTAATAAGCGAATTAAAAAAATTTCCAAAACCTAATGAACTGACTTGTGTCATTTTAAAGCAATTAGAAGCACACCAAGTCAAAATCAAGGTATATATAAATATATATATATATATATATATATATATATATATATATATATATATATATATATATATATGTATATATATATGTATATATATATATATATATATATATATATTATATATATATATATATATATATATATATATATATATATATAAGGTTGGCCACTCACCAAAAGGCTGGATATTATCAATATTCATTCCACTTCCATAAAAAGCCAATGTTAGGGAATGTAAAGAGCATATAATTAGTTTAATAAGCCATGTACCTAAGGAACTCCTTATTATTATTCACTCGCGCATATACACCAAATGTGAAACTCAATTTGAAATCAGAGCAGGACTAGAAACAAGGGAAACACATAGTTTGCAAGTTATAATATGAAAAGCCAAGGATGTCAATGCCATGTATGCATGCTTCATTTATTTTAAGAAGGTATTTGATAAAGCGCCACATGGGAAACTAATCGATATCCTAAAAATACCAGGACTTATTGTTACGAATATAAGACAGAACTCAAACTTTCAACACCATTATTCCAACTCCACAAACTCAAACGAAAAGTAAAAGTAATGCCTTATTAAATCCTCTTTTATTAAAGCTTTTTATGTTTTCTGTAACAATAAAACACTGAAAGCTTTAATTTCAAACTTTCACAAAATTTATTTTAAATCCTATCACTACAGCTTTTTCGGCTGATTGCCTTTCTCAAGTGATCTATTTTTGGCTTGGGTTTACAAATTTAAAGTCTCTAATGAAATAGGTTGAGGAGGGGAGAACTGTTTGTGTCAAGTTGGTCATTCACAATTATATCTGTGTTTTTTAATTTGTTGATTTCCATAGATTCTAACAAAGATAGCTTAAGGCCTTTATTTTGAATGTGAACAAGTTTAAATTTGTCATTAAAAGAATGATTATGATCTAGAAGATAAAGTGCGTATGTCGAATCTGTTTTTCTATTCTTGAAAGCCCTTTTATATTCTGCTATTCGTTTATCAAAGTTTCTACCAGTTTGACCGATGTAAGTTTTTTCCATCAATTATTTTTTGTTTTCCTCGCTTTTGAAATTATCTTCATATTTTTCACTTTTTTTTGCATACATCTTCAATTTCGCGCTACTTTTAGTTACTCTGTTGTTATTTGTTTTTCTTATTTTAAATCAATTAGTTATTTATATCATTCTTCGATTTTATTTATTTAATGATTTTTAGTTTAGTTCTTTCATGTCTTTCAATTTGCAATAAACACGATTCTTTCTTCTTTTCCTTCTTTCTAAATACTGATTAAAATATTTCCCTCTGATTTTATGTGTGTTAATTTCATTAACCGTTTATATGTTAATATCTTATGGATATTTTAATGAACGTATCTCCTGTTTATCATATTATGCTGCTCAATCTCTTTTACTTTTTCAATAATTATGTAAGGTTCCTAACGTATCAATGAATTTCTCTCTTTTACTATATTTTGTTTTATAAACTTTCCTTAATATTGTATATCTTCTTTCCCTATTTTTATTTTATTGACATTTTTTTCATTTTTTTTTTGTTTTGAACAACACAATTGAATAATATTATAGCTTTTGGCTAGCTGCATATATGAATATATGTTTATTTAACTAAATTTATAAATAGATAGCGATGGCATTGCTTAGCCGTATTATATTTGAATATTTTGGTGTATTATTCGATAGTATGATTGTATATTCGAGATAGATAAAACAAAATAGTGGATTACACAAAAAATTTTTACTGAAACAAAAGAATTATTTGTTTGTTTATTGTACATTAAAAAAATTTAGACTTTTATTTCTGAATGACTAGAGTATTAATTTAGAAACATAAGTGTTTACGCTGAAGCTGTACATTGTTTCTTTGAGCAGTATTTGTTTTTTCTATTGGTAATCAACCTCCACATTTTATCTGGGCTTGGGACCCCAGGCTGTGTGGAAGGTAGAATCGAATGATCATATAAGCCAAATGACAATAAATAGAACAGTAAAAACGGGGAGAGAACGGTTCGTCAATAGGAAGACGATCAGTAGGAATACCACGAAAACAATGGAACGATAACTTACTGGAGGCACATTAAAAAACAGACAGAGCCACGTCTATATAGAAAAAAGAAAAAGAAGAAGAAGAAAAAGTGTTTACACCAGATTTTTTATAGATTAAAATCTAGGCCAAGAACATCAAAAGTGTAGAATACGTTTCAGAAAGAATACTGATGGAACTAAAAGCTCAAAAACAAAATATAATACTATGAAGTATATTATGTCCTGAAAATTGTAAACTTAGTAAAATAAAAGCCGAAATTTTAGACAAAAAACACTGGACAGAATACTAAAATAAGACACAACAAATGATTTAATCACAAACAATCATATAATAATACTTTACTCAGTACAAGAAAATATATCAATGATATACTATATATTTTTATTTTTTTGAAAGCCCTTTGTTATAAACTGGCCGTACTACAGCCAGAGGTTTTATTGTGCATGATGTATTTATTTATGATACCCATTCCAGGATTCTGGCACCTTGTACCAGCATTTGCAGGTCTAGAGTATGGATACCATATGTTTTTGAAGTCACTTGTTAGTCTCATAAAGTGTTTGCCGCCTTCGATCTAATACCTCACAATAATGCTAGATTTGGTTAACAGTATAAGGTTCTCTGCTACAGAGTCTTTGTATACAGGTATCCCTTAACAAGCGCTTGACCCGTGAGGGGTTGTTATAACTTTGAACTAATTTCTGCTTGTTTTCTCCAGTACTTTAGCCCTATTAGCACATTACCATCCAATATACATGTAATTTTATGTATTTGACCAGATATATTGTTCTACTAAGATTTACGTTGCGTTCGAATCCAGGTATTTTTTCGTTAGCGGAAGTTACTTTTTGGTACACAAATCTATGTACTGCCTCTGTATCTAAATATTTTTCAGCTAATATTTTTTAGACAAGTTCATAAGCTCTTTGATTGCCGTGTATTCTCTGGGGACCTTTTGGCTTCTAGGAGCCCCCATGGCTGCTTGTCTATCTGTGCATATCTCTGATTATCCATAAGGCTCTAATTTTTATTTTCCTTGCACAATTGAAGACTAAATACAGAGGTATATTTTCCTAGTGGAAGAGAAATATTTAAAGTTCCAGCCCTACTGAATATTTTTGTACCCAGTCCTCTTCAGTTTTAGTTCTATCTATGTGCGAGTGTTTCATATACTACATCCCTCTCGTGAACAAATAAACATTTAAAAAACTACATTAGTCTTATATCTGGACAACATGTGCTTAGAAATTATCATCCATTCGGTATCCCTAATTTCATTTATGATGTTGCTGTGTCCTGATCTAACCATTACATTGTTAAGGTTTTCTCTCACTCTATAATACCGCATTCTCACCGCCCTTCTTATATTAATGAGTAAAGGAGAGGAGAGAAGTTCAGTAGGACCTTCAGAGCTGATGCTAGTATTCCCCTCAGGGCCCCTGTGATTTCATCATCTCCATTATTAGCAGATATTTTTATGCTGAAATTTGACAAAAACATTATTTACAAACATGAGCAAGGCCTTAGGGACCAGAAGTCCTAAATAAGTTTCTGATTGACATAAACAGATATTTAAATTTTCAAGCAAACAAGGAATTATCAAATCATTGCATGACAGAGCCCACCACATCTGCTCTATTGAAAATATATTTTAGGAATTTTACCTTTATTTACCTTCTTCTTCTCATGGCGCCGTATCCTTTCGAAGGTTGGCGATTCAAATGGCAATTGTAGTTTTGGAAACAGCTGCGCGAAATATTTCTGCAGATAAGCGGTCGAACCATCTCCTCAGATCTTTCAGTCATGAGTTCTGGCGTCTACCTACTGATCTTTTACCCTGTATTTTTCCTTCCGGTATAACTTGAAGTAATTCATATTTTTCGTCTGTATATATACATCTCAAAGGCGTCTATTCTTATTTCTATTTCGAAATCTATTGTCCAACTTTCACGGCCATGCAGTAAAACAGAAAAAATGTAACATCTAATCATTCGGATTCTAAACTGCAGACTAAGGTCTGATCGTGTAAACAATGTTTTTATGCTCATGAATGTTTTCCTTGCTTGTCCGATTCTTGATAGTATTTCCTTTTTGGATTACACTGACTATTGATATTTGACCCTTGGTTAAACCCCTGTTATTTGACAATTGGCATAAACATGTTCGTTTATTGGTGTCTTTGAAAATACTAAAGTTTTAGCTTTGGAAACGTTTAGATGTAAACCGAATATTTCGCTGTGGTGAACTACCACATTTATTATATTTTGTATTTCTTTTGCGTTGCTTGCTATTAAGACAGTATCATCAGCATATTTGATGTTGTTCATACTGATTCCGTTAATCTTAATTCCGCCTTGGACCTGGTCTAATGCTTCACTGAATATAGACTTACTATATATTTATCATTATTTACCTAAATTAATAATTATGTAACTATAAATAAATATATTTATTTACCTAAATTTATAATTATTTAACTATAAATAAATATATTTATTTACCTAAATTTGATTAATTTTATTTAGTACTTTCAAATAATATTTGAAAGTTGAATGAAAAACATGATACGTTTAATATGTTTAAAAAAGTTAGAGAAGTAGCTGGTCTTTATCATAAGAAAACTCCACATACTATAACCGATTCGTCGGGAAAAATGATAATAAAAGAACATGAAATTCGAACAACCTGGTGTAATTATATAAGTGAACTGTATAATGATAGTGGTGTAATTATATAAGTGAACTGTATAATGATGATAGACCGGAAGAACCGAAGACTTTAGTTGAAGGTGAAGGACCAGAAATACTAAAATCAGAAATACTGCATGCTATAAAGTTAGCAAAGAACAAGAAAGCCGTTGGCCCTGATAACATACCGACAGAGATGTTAAAGCTTATAAATAAGGAGAACATTGGAATACTGGTCAAACTTCTCAATGATGTTTATTCGACTGGTGATATCCCTGAAGATTGGTTAAAGTCCGAATTTATAACACTACCAAAAACAACGTCCGAAAAACTGTAGAGATTATGGAATGATAAGCCTTATAAGCCACACTTTGAAAATATTTCTACGCATTATCCACAGTAGAATCAGAGATAAATGTGAGGAAGATCAGGATGAAACACAATTTGGCTTCAGAAATGGACTGGGAACTCGGGACGCCCTCTTTGCACTAAATGTATTACTGCAGAAATATCGAGATCAAAGGAAAGACGTCTTTGCTGTATTTATTGACTATGAAAAGGCCTTTGATCGAGAACAACATCACAAATTAATTACTATATTAAAAGATAAAGGAGTTGATGGTCAAGACATACGATTCATAGAAAAGTTATACTGGCGTCAAACAGCGACAGCTTGCATAAACGGAAAATCAACAGAAATATGTAAAATACAGAGAGGTGTCAGACAGGGTTGTATACTAGCCCCACTGTTATTTAATTTATATTCAGATAAAATATTTAAAGAAGCGCTGCATAATTTGGAATAAGGCGTGAAAGTTAATGGAATTCTGATAAATACAATCAGATATGCAGACGATACAGTTATTTTAAGTGATGACATGAATGGATTACAATGCCTTTTAAATGCCATTGATACAGTGGGAAGAGAGTTTGGCCTAAACATAAGCTGTTCAAAAACAAAATACATGGTGTTTAGCCGTTTAGCACATCAAGATGCACGATTATATGTTGATGGTCATATAATTCAAAGAGTGTCCAGTTTTTAAATATCTTGGTTGCCATATTACTGACCAACTAGATCCAGATCAAAAGATAAAATGTAGAATCGAGATAGCCCGTACGACATTTTTAAAAATGAGGTCATTCTTCTGTAATGATAACTTGAAACTTCAACTTCGAAAGCATATGATTAAATGCTACATTTGGTCAATCCTCTTATACGGTGTCGAAGCATGGACATTAAAAATATCCACCATTAATAGTCTGGAGGCCTTTGAAATGTGGCTGCACAGACGTATACTAAAAATTCTATGGACGGCTATGCTGACAAATTTGACAGTCCTTGAGAGAGCAAATGCTGCTCGGGAGCTGCTTGATAACATCAAATGTAGAAAGATGGCCTATTTTGGACAGCAGGATCGAAGAATCGAAGGACGCAGAGGAATTGGTAGAAAGCAGGCCTCTTTGGTCGAAGAGTATCAGAGAGTGGACAGGAATAAAGAAAGCTGAGCAACTCTTTAGAATAGCTCGAGACAGAGACAGTTTCGCCATGTTAATCGCCAACGTCAAGGTGACTTGATAGGGCACGTTAAGAAGAAGACTTAATATTTATCTATAACTATTTTTCAAAATAACCGTGTCTTTTGCAATGCTATATTTGTATATTGCTATATTGAAATGCTATACGATTGGTGAAGCATTTCCAGATATAGTGATATATTAAATATTAAGTACCTAAAATATATTAAATAAAAAAATATATAATTAACTCTATAGTAAAAAATAAAGGTCTTATCTTTATATATACAAGGTATAAAAAATGTTCTATTTTTTACAGGTAAAGACACACCTCCAGCATTAAGTTTACATAGTAGGCCAAAAGATCAAAAGCCTGAAAATTTCCCGGCCCCCGGAGACTATAATCCAGATAAGGCTGAAAAAGTGATACATGACAGTGCTCCAAAATATACATTTGGGCTAAAGACTAATGTAGATAAACCACTAGACACTCCAGGTAATTTTATACGCTTTCATGACGTTTATGACAAGATTTTATATATTATCTTTATACTTGTTATTAATATTTTTCAATAATTTCTTGGTTAATGATGCAGATTATACAGTGCTAACCAAAAGCGTCTCGTATTTTCTATACGGTTATATTTATACTAGTAAATTTTAAATAAAGGAAATAAATGAACGTAGGCTTCTTAACTGGGAGCAAGTGGTGCAAAATGGAAGACACTGGTTTGATTTTGGGGGAGGCCTATGTCCAAAGTTGGATTACTTAAGGCTAAAGAAGAAGAAGGCTTCTCAACTAGTCATAGTCATAGATGTGACAAAGCCACTGTGACTGATAATTTTAAATAGGACCTTATGGCAAATGATATCTCGTTTGAAACGTATGAAAAATACCTATTTAATCATACTAATTTTGTTTATGTTTAAGATGATTTTAAACCTTAGATTTCAAGTAACCTCACAGAAAAAACCTAATGGTGTGAGGCCCGGTGACCGAGCTGGCCATTCTATTGTACTTCGTCGTCCAATCCATCTACAACGATATTCCTTATCTATGTAACGTCTAACTGCACTATAATAGTGCGCAGGAACACCATCTTGTTGAAACGTTATTTCCAAGTTGCGGAGGTCATCTGGATTATCTTCCAGAATTTCTAGAATTAACCTTTAACGTAAATTCCGTTTTTTAATATCTCCAGATATACTTTACCCGGTTAGGCTGGCATTAAGAAAAACAGGCCCAACTATGTGGTTTCCCAAAATACCTGCCCAAACATTGACTTTTTCTGGAAATATTGGTATGTTTTTCACGAAAGATGTAGTGTGTTTTTTCATTGAGAGAAAAAGTACTTTTCTCGCTAAAACCAATCGTTTATATGTAATCTGGCTGTTAGTTAATTTGATTGGATAGATTTACACAGGATTTTTCGGTAGTTTTCGGTCAGGGTCATTATCTGAAAGTTGGTGCACAATAATTATTAATTTGTGTGGATGAAATTTGTTTTTAGCCAACATTCGGTGTAGTGTCCTTTGACTGTTTCCTCAGATAGACACAAATTGGACTGTACAAGAAGTAGGGTTTACTACCATTTCTGCCATTATGATATTTTCTTGTCATCACTAATTATTGGTCAACCAGATCGTGTGGCAACTTCCGAAGAAGCTCCCTTAAATAAGTCCTTGATATAGGACCTTCTGCTTCTTTCTTCTTGTATTAAGGCTTTAAAGCCTGTTTCCTCTTCAATATTAGTCTCCTAAGTTGTATAAATTATGCACCATTTTTTTCTTGGTCTGCCAATACTTCTTCGTCCATTTGGCGACTTATCTCGTAAGATTCGTACTATCTCATCTTTTTCAAGTCTACTAATGTGTTTATTCTACTCCTGCTCCCGTTTTGTTATCTATCCATTTATGTATGTTTTCTTTATTGCATGCTCTACTTATGTTTTCGCTTCTCTTCCTATTTAACAGACTTTTCCCTGATATTCGTCGGAGTATTTTCATTTCTTTTGTTTCTAGTAGTCGTCTCGTTTTCAGGTCTTGGCTTTTACCACTCTTTACTGGCTTTTAAGCTTTGTTGTCATACTTCTTCTTGAACATCCTTGTAACTAGTTATATCTATTTCCAGATATCTAAACCTTGCTTTCAGCTTTATTATTTTCACATCAATTTCGATTTTACATCATAGTGGGCATTTAGATGTTGTTATACATTTGTTTTTTTTGCTGAAATTATCATATTATATTTCTTGGCTGTTGTACTGAGATGTGTGTTAATCTTTGGAGCTGGTCTTATGTCTCGGCGATTAATGCGGCATCTTCCGCATGACATAATATTTAAATTTGTTTGTTCCCAAATCAATAAATCCTCGATATAGGATGAACTATATCTGTGAACAATTTCCGCTGCATGGAAATTGTTCACAGATTCACCATTTATTAAGACAGCTGCTAATTTGTCGGCTACAGTACGTACCATTCTGCCTATTTAAACATTTAAACGTCTCGTTAAACAATCCTTAGACTAAATATTCAGAGTATAAACAGTTTTGAAAAAACTTAGCGAAGTAAGTTTTTCAAAATTAAAGAATTATCATTCTATTTATTTATATATTATTATACTTAAATATTTAATATATTCATCAAAAACAGCTTAAACACAAACAAAATTAGTATGATAGAATAAGTATGTTCAATACCTTTTAAACGAGATATCACTTGCCATAAGGTCCCATTTAAAATTATCGATCATATGGCTCTGTAACGTTATCTATCACTATTATGTCACCTGTTATGACTAGTTAAGTAAGTTTATTTTCTCCCTTCAAATTTCACTATTATAGGTATAACCGTTAAAAAAATACGTCAGGGCGAGGGGACTCTTGGCTAGAACTGTAAAAAAAAATTTGGAATGTAAAAATAAAACACTGAAAACTTTGTTTTCAAACTTCCACAAAATTTATTTTAAATCTTATCACTACAGCTGTTTCGGCTGATTGCCTTTCTCAAGTGATCTATTTTTGGCTTGGGTTTACAGATTTATAGTCTCTAATGAAATAGGTTGAGGAGGGCAGAACTGTTTGTCTCAAGCTGGTCATTCAGAATTATATCTGTGTTTTTTAATTTGTTGATTTCCATAGATTCTAACAAAGATAGCTTAAGGCCTTTATTTTGAATGTGAAGAATTTTAAATTTGTCAATTTAAAAAACAATTATAGGCAACTCGACCAATTTTTTACGTATATTAATTCACTTCATAGTCATATTAAATTTACAATAGAAACAGAACAAAATCAATCCATAAATTTTTTAGATTTAAAAATTAGCAGACTTCAAAACAAACATGACTTCTCCATATTTCATAAACCTACCCATACTGACACGACTATACACAATTGATCATCCCATCCAACACAACATAAACTTTCAGCTTATTATAGTATGTTACATAGATTAACAGAAATTCCGATGTCAAAATACAACTTTGAGACAGAATTAAATATAATTAAGCAAATAGCAGTAAACAACGGATACAACGAACAAACAGTTAATAAAATGTTAAATCAAAAACTACACAAGAAAGCCCTGAAATTAGTATATCCACGACCAGAGAAAAAAGCCAGTACATTCTGCTCGATTACATATACAGGCAAAATAACAACAAAAATTGCCAAACACATAAAAAAGAAAGGAATAACACCAGCTTTCCGAACAAATAACAACCTGGGCAAATATATTAAAAATAATAAGAGCCAAAATAAAAAACACTTAAATAGTGGTGTGTACAAACTTCAATGTGGCGACTGCCCAAAAACTTACATCGGTCAAACTGGTAGAAACTTTAATAAACGAATAGCAGAACATAAAAGGGCTTTCAAGAATAGAAAAACATATTCGACATACGCACTTCACCTTCTAGATCATAATCATTCTTTAAATGACAAATTTAAAATTCTTCTCATTCAAAATAAAGGCCTTAAGCTATCTTTGTTAGAACCTATGGAAATCAACAAATTAAAAAACACAGATATAATTCTGAATGACCAACTTGAGACAAACAGTTCTCCCCTCCTCAACCTATTTCATTAGAGACTATAAATTTGTAAACCCAAGCCAAAAATAGGTCACTTGAGAAAGGCAATCAGCCGAAACAGCTGTAGTGATAAGATTTAAAATAAATTTTGTGGAAGTTTTCCGTGTTTTATTTTTACATAAAATTATTTTCCATCAAGTAACGGTCGAATCCATCAATTATTTAAAAGTTAGGATATTTCGGAAATATATCATACTTAATAATTTTGTACTTAAAAGAATGAAAAGAAAAATGGGATTTTATAACTATAGCTTTTTGAACCATACATATCCCTACAATACGAACTAACGACTCGAACTGTATTAAATATATTATATTGTCACAACACATTATATTATGTACTATTATTATTATAAAGTATATATTATATTATGGAAAATGTACTATTTAAATTAAAATAAAAAAACACATAGATTCTAAAAGACAAATTACATTAAAGGCAAACATTTTTTCAATGGAACAAAAGAGACGTCATTTCGATAACAAAGAACAACTTTTATATTTTAATGATACCGTTTTTTTTTTTAATTTTTTGTTTTACTATTTTTATTTAATTTAGCTCCCAATGTCTACAAAATTGCCGAGACCCTAACTGCCGATGCCCCAAAATACTCTTTTGGATCCAAGGTCAACATAGAAAAACCAGATATTGTGCCTGGTGGGTGTAAAATTTATTGCATAAAGCTATATTAACCCTATTATAAAAATTAATACTAAATTACTGAGTTAACATATTGAAGCCAATTACGCCGATTTTGATTGAATCGAATGACTCTCTAAGTGCTCAACTGTAGAATTTAAGTTTTGTTCCATATTTGCTAACTATCTAGTTGACACCAAAATACTACAAAAGTAACTTCTGTTACATATTGGATAGTACAAATTGAATACTTGTTTTTCGTTGCCTATCCGCTAACAGCGGAAATGTGAAAAAGACAAATGAAAGATTCTATATTTAGATTTATAGAAGACAATCTAGAAATTATTCAAGGGATTATTTTTGGCCATTTTCTCACTAAATAACTATTCCGCGATATCAAAAATCGAAGTAAGTTGAATGTTATGTTAGCTTAAACAGTAAATGGAATGTACATGAAAAATGACAAAAAGGAATAGCAACGGCTTGAAAAGCTTTGACTAAATTTAATAAACTTTTACTTAAAATGGGATCCCCAAACCATATAAAAGAATAAAAATGTAGTATTTTCAAAGATTATTTAAAATTACATAAGTCGATAGTATGCCAAATAAACAGTTTTAAGTCCAAGTCTTAAGTTAATACCCAAAGAACTACTGAACATCATTACACAGCAAAAGGTCTCTAGTCCATTTAAACGTTGCATTGAGATTACATTTTTAGGAGGACACAATTTTATTTTTTTTTCATATTTGGGGATTGTTAGTATAATCCTAAGTTCAAGTTTGTGTAGTCACAATTTTTGTCCCCTGGTCGCCATCTTGGAAAAAGAGGGCTATTGGCTTTCGCGCTATATCTAGTAAATTAGCAGCCCTACAGAAAATGTTATAAAACATTATTTGTTAAAAACTAATTTTTCTACAACTTTATTTGTATAACTTTTTATTGTAGAATTGAAAATAAAAAAAAGTTATAAACAAAAATATCTGATCATGTTTGATAAAATTTTTATTTACGCCTTACAACTTTTTTTCTGGTCACTTTACAATAAAATAATATCAAAGAAATATTATAAAAGGTTTTTCGTAGAGTCATTTTCGTTGCAAATTTGTTTAATTTCATTAATTTCTCTTCAGTTGACCGGGTTCTTGAATACTCGCCATCTTGGAATAAGGGGCGCAAAGGGTTTTCACGCTGTATCTTGTAAACTGGTATCCCTACACATAATTTTATAAGATATTATCTGTAAATTATCTACAATTTTATTTTCATTACTTTTTATCGTAAAATGGAAAATAAAAAAAGTTAATAACAAAAGTTATAAAGTCAAAAGTAAAGTTAGAAAAAAAATTTTTTTTTTGAGCAAATTTTCTTTTGGACCTTATAACTTTTTTTTTTCATTTTATTAAACAATAAAAATACATTGGAGCAATATTATAGAGTTTACAACGAATAATTTTCACTACAAATGTATTTAATTTCATTAATTTCTCTGGATTTTACAGCACTGCGAAGTTGACTGGGTTCTTGAATATTTTTAATACGATGAAAACGAACCATTAGACTTAGTTTTTATTCTACGTTTTTTTATTCATATAATCTATTATTGTTTGAACATTTCAGTGGTATTATTAGTTTACTATCGATCTTTTTCTGGGCCACCTATGAGGTAGAGTCTGGTAGCGCGTTTTTTAAGTTATTTAATCCATATAAAAAAACGAAACGTTCGCCAACGACAGTGGGCAATAGCTCGGCTTTCTTACTGAAAAAATAATGCTGTTCCGCTAGCTCACTCAGGATGTTTCTGTAAAATTTTAATGAATTTATGTTTGCCAATCTTGTAAGCTACTAATGTGGTATCGAATCCAGGAAAAGCATGGAGAAACAGGAAATTCTCTGCAATGACGTCGCTATATATAAAACTTTTGAATGTTTAAAAAAATTGGACACACAACATTGGACTGCTTCCTACCTAATGCTGCGTAGAAGACAAGAATGTTATTGTCTTCGGCTACGACAGTTACAAAATCATAAGCTTGGAATGCAGCAAGCGCCGAACGGATAACGACTGTATCGGCATCAGATTTAGCCTGGTTGACACTAAAATATACTTCTCATAGAGTAGTTTTAAGATTGTCTATTAAGTAAGTGCATTAGGTGTGTTTTGTTCTTTTCATTGCCAAAAAATTTATCTTGGAATAATATTGGTTCTCTTAAAAAACTTTATCTCTGTCCACTGGTGCTTTTTCGTGAGGCGTAAGCTCACTAGGTGGGGTAAGTTTTGTGGTGGTAAAAAAATAATAAATTGATTTAAAATAAAAAAATAATAAATAGATTTAAAATAATAAAACCAGCATACATGTGCTTTGTAGATTTAAAAAGTGCTTTTGACAGGGGGAAGCGAAATGACATCTTAAATTTATTACAAGCTGAACAAATAGACCATGAGATAATAAGGACAATTAATGAAATTAACAAGAACAACAAACAGAGTTATAATGCCAACAGGAGAAACATAATGCATATAACTAAAAGGAGGAATCCGCCAAGGAGACTTGCTCAGCCCATTGTTATTCAATTTGGTGATCATCATCATCTTTGGCTCGACAATCCTCTGTGGATCTTGGCCTGCTCTAAGATTCGTCGCCATTCTGTTCGGTTTTTGGCAACATGTTGCCATCTTCTGATTTTTAATATTCGTAAGTCGGTTTCTACTCCATCTAACCACCTAATTCGCGGTCGGCCTTTGCTTCTTTTTCCTACAGGTGTTCCTGTGGTTAGCTTTTTAGCAATGGTATTTTCTGGCATTCGTATTATGTGTCCAGCCCATCTAAGTCGCTGTGTTTTAATGAACGTTATGACATCTGGCTCGTCAAAGAGCTGATACAATTCAAAATTATATCTTCTGCGCCACTGCCCTTGGTCGTTTTACAGCTCCAAATATTTTGCGGAGTATTTTACGCTCAAATATTCCCAAAAGTCTTTCATCTTTCTGCGTTAGAGTCCATGTTTCTGCTTCATATGTGAGGACCGGCGTCAGCAATGTTTTGTATATAATAATTTTAGTTCTTCATTGAATGTTTCTTGAGTGGAAATGTTTTTGGAGTCCATAGTATGCCTTATTTGTAAGATTTATTCATCTTTTGATTTCTTCGCTTGTTTTATTGGTAGCAGTCAATAGCGACCCAAGGTATGTAAACTTGTCAACACGTCCAAAGGTATGACTTCCAAAGACTGTTTCTCGTTCCTTATTTGCTATCGGATCCTTTGTAACCAAATTCAATATGGTGATGAATCAAATAATTCACGAAGTAAGAAAACGACACGGATACCACAATGGAGCTCATAAAATCACGATATATGTTATATATATATGCCAATGATGCAGTACTAATTGCTGATAACGAAGATGACCTATAAAGGTAGCTCCACACCTTCAATATCACAGCAAACAACTTAATATGAGAATATCAGTAAAAAAAAACTAAATGTATAGTGATCAGTTAAGAGCCTCGTAGATGCAAACTAGAAATATACGGCAATATTGTAGAACAAGTAATGAAATTCATTTACCTAGGAGTAGAGATCACGAGTGACAGGGATATAAGAACAAAGACCACAAGGCAAGCATCAAAAGCAGTAAGAGTAAGTGGTTGCCTCCGAGAAACCATATGGAGAAACAAATATCTGACCACGAAAAGCAAAATAAAAGTATACAAGACAATAGTAAGACCAATCCTAACATATGCAGCGGAGACAAGGACCGATACAAGAAAGATGAAACAACAAATCAACAATATCGAAATGAAAGTATTAAGATCAATAGCGGGCATATCGTTAAGGGACAGACAAACCAACAGAAGTATATGCGAACAATGCAAAATTCAAAATATTAACAGCTGGATAAAAACAATAAAAAAAAACTGGAACGAACATGTAAACGGAATGGGACCAGATATATTAGCGAACATCTGTAAAAACAACAAACCGTACAGCAGAAGACCTGTTGTAAGGCCGCCAAAAAGGTGGAAAGATAATGTACAGTTAACAGCGACTGAAACAAAATAAGAGGCAGACAAACAGGAGTAATCCTAGACTCACGAAGAAGAAGAAGAAGATTTAAAATAATATGAAAAAAATATATATAATGGAAAACTAAGTCTAATGGTTCATTTTATCGTATTCTTACGAGTAATCAAGAACCTGAGAATTTGTAGTAAAAATGATTCATTGCAAAAGCCTCTACAATATTACTCTGACATAATTTTGTTATAAAATGTGAAAAAAAGTTAAGGCCGAAAAGAAAATTTGTTCAAAAATTTTTAGGTATTTTTGTTAATAACTTTTTTATTACGCATTTTACCGTAAAAATAGAAATTAATTTGCTATAAATAATGTCTAATAAAATTTCCTGTAGATTTGCCAGTTTACGAGATACAGCGCGAAAACCTTTTCTCCTTTTTGTAAGTCTGGCGCCCCCACAAAACTAAACTTAAGCTTATACTTACCATTCCAATACATCAAGAAAATAAAATTGCGCGTTCTCTAAGAAATGCACGATAAGGCATAAAAAATGTAACATTTCAATGGACGACTTATACTTAGGCCATAGTATTATGGGAGGCGACAAATATAATCTCTTAAATATCATCTGAATAGACAAACTTAGAGATCCAAGAGGACCAGGATGTAATTAACACTCATAGTTCAGATACAAGCTGTATTTGGTGCTAGTACAAATATAAGTAGAGCAGAATTAGGATCTCTGTGCATCCTCCAATTAGCATAAAGGCCTCCACAATGTTTACATTGGATGATTTTTATCAGTTTAACGTAGTACATATAAAAGAAAAGCCATGCTAGATTGATTTATTATACTCAGAAAAAAAAATGCTGGCAAATCTTAAACTTAAAAAAAACTACACGTTATAGATATTTTGACGACAGAGTCAGTCAAAAATACAAAACAGAGAAGAACCACCTATAGTCAAAAAAAGTTAATGCAAGCCATAACACATCTGCAAAATTAATTAGTATTAATTTCCGTGCAATAATATACACAGATATGCATGCTTAATAATCTGTATTAACAATTTATTTTTAAATATGTATGTTTTTTGTAAAATATTTATCCAATTTAGCTCCCAACGTCTACAAAATTTCCGATTCAATTATCGCCGACGCACCCAAATATAGTTTTGGATCAAAAGTAAATCTGGAAAAACCACTGGATGTTCCTGGTGGGTTTAAAATTTTTTAAAATCTAATAACATTGCTTAATTCTTTTAAACAACACTACTAATGTATTTTTGGTATAAAGTGCGAATAATAACAATAATATAACATTTCTTGCATCCAAACCTACAAATATTCAAAAATCATAAATGAATGACAAACCAAAATGTCATTTTTACTTTCGGCTAAGTTATTATGCTATAATGGTTTTCATATCAGTGTAGACCAATGGCGTATAATATCGTAGGCTAATAGGTCTCTAGTTCTGTGGAAAAGTATCATTTTTCCAGGGTTTCGCTATCATAATCACGTGAACTTCCTTCCAACTTTCCGGAAAGTATCTTAGTTTAAGCATTCTATTTTTATATTATTTGTGATGTATACTATTGCTTTCGCTGGCAGATCTTTTAGGGCTTTAGTTGTGATATTATCCGATTTTGGCTTTTTTTGATTTTGATTTTTTTTTGTTCTTTGATTTTTAATCTTTGATCTTTGATCTTTGATCTTTGTTCTTCGATTTTCGATCTTCGATTTTCGATCTTCGATCTTCGATCTTCGATCTTCGATCTTTGATCTTCGATCTTCGATCTTCGATCTTCGATATTCGATCTTCGATCTTCGATCTTCGACCTTCGATCTTCGATTTTCGATCTTCGATCTTCGATCTTCGATCTTCGATCTTCGATCTTCGATCTTCGATCATCGATCTTCGATCTTCAATCTTCGATCATCGATCTTCGATCTTCAATCTTCGATCTTCGATCTTCGATCTTCGATCTTCGATCTTCGATCTTCGATTTTCGATCTTCGATCTTCGATCTTCGATCTTCGATCTTCGATCTTCGATCTTCGATCTTCGATCTTCGATCTTCGATCTTCGATCTTCGATCTTCGATCTTTAATCTTTGATCTTTATTAAACCTTTGATTACTTCAGGGGAGGCGTGTGTGTTAAGCTTATACTTCCCTTTTTTCTTTTTCACTTTCTGGCTGCGCTTTCAACTTCTTCCGTGAAGTCTAAGTCTTCGTAGGGGTAATAGTTGTTACTACACGATCTTTCTATTTCAGTTTTTAATACCTCTGCTTTGTCTTCTTTGGTGTATACGATTCCGTTTTCCCCGTGTAGTGGTAGGATAGGTATTTTATCTTTCCTTAGTATTTTTGATAGTGGAAGCTAATTAGTGAAACGCGGATTTATTTGGATTTAATTCCTTGATATAGGTGTCCCAACTTTCGTTGTTGTGATTTTGTAGTTATTTTTTGATTTCTCTATTTAGCTCGTTTGCAATCCTTTTCTTTTTCTGAGTCCTTGTGCTGTATGCTGTTTTTTTCTTCTCCTATTTTTCTCTCTGATCAGGTCTTTTAATTTCGTACTTATGTTTCTGAAATTTCCTATTTTGTTATTATTGTCTCTTCTTTTGAGCTGGCATCGATGACGTTTATTATGATTTCTTCTCGTTTTACCACATTATCTTCTAGTTCTGCGATATTATTTATTGTGGGTATTGCACCGATGTGTTTCGCTTACGATTCTTTTGAAATTTGGCCAGCTGGTTTTTTTCTTTTTGTGGGACTGCAAATAGTATATATATATATATATATATATATATATATATATATATATATATATATATATATACGACGATTAAGTTATGTGTTGAATCGCTTTCGTTTATTAAGGAATTTATTTCGTGTTGTTGACCCACGTTGTCAAGGGTTGGAATATCGAGGTGAGTGGGTGGAGACAACCCATTGTAACACGTTGGGTCCATTGAATAGACTACATATGTGTTATGTGTTATTTCGAGGTATCCACAGAGTAGTCTTTTATTGCTGTTGGTTGTAAGGTCGTACTAATTCGGTGATCTCGCATTTAGGTCGCCTATAATAATTGTGGGTTTGTCTGAATCCAAGATAATGCTCAGGTCGGCGTAGAAGATTGGGTTATTTGGTCTTACATAAGCTGATATGATTTCTAGTGTCTAGTTTCCTGTGGTAAACCAGACTATCGTGGTATTATGACCAAGCCATCCGAAGTTGGAATGGCTTGGTGTCTGATTCCTTTTTTGACCATGATGGTTGTTTCTCCTGAGTTTGCTCTATGGTCTGTTCTATAGATATCATAGCCTATAAATTTTGTTTTTTTCCTTTCCACTAGTTTTGTTCATTGTAGGGCTCTGATATCTAGTTTCAGTCTGTTGAAAAATTCATCCAGAAGATTGATTTTTTCGTATAGCCCACCTAAGTTCCAAGACCCAATACGAAGATACTCCGGTTGGTGTACTAGCATATTTGTCCTATGCTACTAATTGCTGTCATTCCTTGTGTCATTTTCTCCAACATTTTGGAGAATTGGGCCATCTTTGCATTTAAGTTCGTGTTAAAGCTAGCGATTAGTACGGCGGCTTCGTTCGTTGCTGCAGGATTCTCGTTTGCAGGTTTTTTGTAGGCTGCGCCTAGGTAACACCTTTGATGGTAGTGTTGTTATTTATTGGTCTGCCTTTTGGTTGTTGTGGGGCAGTTTTCTTTTTAGGTGCCTTCGAGCATCCTTTGTAGTTGGCTGTATGTGCCTCACCGCAGTTTGCACACTTTGGGTCGGTGTCTCTGTCCTTGTTGCATTCGCTGCTGATGTGTCTTTTTCCGCATTTGACACATTTTGCACCAAAATAATAGGTTTTTGAGGTATGGTAAAAGCTTTGGCAATTGTAGCCCTTAATGGTTTCTCTTTTGTTTTTGATTTATTCTTCTACATGAATTCGCATGTAACAGAGATCTGTGATATTTTTGATTTTACTGTCGTATTCACCTTTGATTGTAACTATAAACAGAGGAAGTTGTTTCAGAGGAAACATTGTTTATAGGCAGCAATAGATTATCTAATCAGACAAATACAGACTCTTATCCCTAATACAAACTTAATTTTTAAGTGAAGAATATACAATGAGGAATTAGTAGATAAACGAAACTGGACCATCGATAAGGTGTTGTAAATCTAAACTTCCACACGAAAACTTTACCACCAAGAAAAATTTTATGCTCGCGTACAAATTATAAAAGAAAAAAAATTAGAACACCCAAAGAACCACTCTGTATAATCTATTGAAATGACAAAAATTTTGAAACTTTAAGCGTTTCAATTGGTAGTGATTCACCCTATATATACTTTTTAATCATAACCGAATCCACCGCTACAACTTCCAAAAATGGCACTGATTTATGTTAGTATGTTAGTATACTTGGCCAGTATTATTTTAAATAAACATTCACTATTTCTACTGCCATTGTCCGAAAGTATACAAACCTATTGTTTCTGGTTCAGCTACTAACATTTTCTGTAACCAGTAATTACTTAAAGATTTTAGCAGACAATTATGTTCATTGTTATTTAATAAGGTAGTTCCGAAGGTCGACTTACCATGACTCACACCACAATAAAAGCTTAAATCTCCAAATTTGGTAATGATTGAACACACAGTTGTTTACTGGTTATTGATTCAAGTATGTGCATATTTTGTAACTGATCGAAAGTGAGTGTATTAAAAAACTAAACAGATGTTAAAAAGTATTCGATTATTGGAATTGTCACTCAAAAGAAATACCTTAAATATGTTCCAAATTGTACATTCAAATCCAACTTTATCAAAAGTTATATATTTTTTAAAAAATATCCTCTATTCCGGTTAGTTATACATGCCAAAGATAACAAAAGTTCTTATAATTTCCTTTAATGGTCATGATTTTGGGTGGGACAGTTGACAGTTCTGACACATGGGCAGCTGTTTGTTTTCGTTCAGATAACAAAGGCTGTCAAAAGTAAAACGTTAAACGAAGTTGCCTGTATTGATTTAGGTTGTTCTCTTTTTGGTATTGCATTACTATTGCAATCTGTACATAATTAAATATTTTTTTATTGTATTTAATATTTGTATTTATTGTTTGGTATACTATATTTGGTATAATATTAACAGACCCTTTCGAGCTACATCACATCAGAACTTTTTCGGACTAAAAATGTATTGTATTGTGTACTAGGTCTACATGAGTCAAGCAACTAAATATGTTGGTAAAAACCCTAAAAAAAAATTGTTATTGGTTACATATTTATGATTAAGATGGTGTTATGTTAAAGTTTTTAACAAATACCTTACATGGCAATGTAAGACTTCCAAATTGGGGGTTGCTAAATCTAAGGCAATGTCTTTGTTTGTCCTCTAGATAGTAACTTATTAAAATTACATTTTTAGCCTAAAAAGTATCTGTTAAAAATAACGTCAAGCCATCTTATTAACAAAGATGTAACAAATAACAAATTTTGTACCGTTTAAGGTTTTTTTACCCACATATTTAGTAGCTTGACTTATGTACACCTGGTAAGTATACTGATGATAAACTTTTTAGTCCAAAAAGTTTGTGTTGTGATGTAGCCCGAAAAGATCTTTTAGTGATATAACTTTTATAGAGGATTTTTAAGGTAATCATATTATTTAATGAAATACTCTACTTGCTTTAATAATGGCTTCTTTAAAGACTAAAAAATAGGTATTCTAGCTTTTATGAAATCTTTTCTAAGATTATGAGTATGTACTTTATTGTAAAAAATATAATTTTTGCATGTTTCTAATATATTAAGGTATATGAAAATAAATTTATTTAATTTCTAGATTTTTGTATATAGGATATTTTTATAATTTTTAGCTCCAAACAGTTACAACGTTCCTAGAGCAGATAATGTTTTAAGAAGGTCTCTTAGGTATAGCTTTGGACGTAAAACAAATAATAAAAATTATAGTATAACTCCTGGTTAGTTATTTCAAATATCTATTTTTTCATGGAGACAATGTTTCATGTCCATTGGGGATACTGCACCGTGTTGGTTGAAATACTTTATTTGAAAACAGGTTTACAAAGTTATTTTATAAATAAAGGATATATGATAATGGAAGCCAGGTTCTTGCCTTTTCCGAATATTATAGTACTAATATCCAGAACGCAAGAAAACAGTGGAACACTGAATATCTGTAAAATATTCAAAACTACTCAATAAAGTAACACAATCAAAGCTTACCGCAAACAATAAAGAATACTGTTTCAAAAAAAGCAATAGTTTAATTACCTGGGGTTTAACCAAGACAATACGAAGTAGGGAAAGTAGTAGTTACTGAGAAAAACTGGACGAGAATTAAAGACATCTTAAAGACTGTTCAAGAAACAAAATTCAGTGCGCTAAAAGCAAGAAAAAAACAAGGGTGGATGACAGAAGAAATACTGAGACTTATGGATCAAAGAAGAGAAGTCAGAAATAAAAATAAAAACGAATACAAGAGGATCCACCCAATAATCAGGCAGAAGATAAGATACGCGAAAACACAATTTCATAGTAAAGAATGTAATGAAATTGAACAATACAAAAATAAACACGATACATTTCATCTGCACAAGAAATTGAAAGAGGTCGCTGGAAACAAATGGAAACAAGTATCCCAAAGTTTAGAAGACAGAAACGGACACAGAATATTAGACATCAATGAAAAGTTAAAAGAATGGGAAAACTACATTTCTGAATTATTTGAAGATAAGAGAGTAGAATACTATACACCGATTGCTATATCAGGTCCATCTATAACAGAAAGTGAGGTAAGACGTTCAATACAAACGGTAAACAATGGAAAAGCACTTGGCCCGATGAAGTAAGTGCTGAAATACTAAGTTTTTGGGAGAAAATGGAATTCAAGCTCTGTGTAATCTCTTTAACAGAATTTATGACACTGGAATATTACCAACTGATTGGTTAAAGTCGACATTTGTCACAATACCTAAGAAACATCGTCCAAAGACATGCGGTGATTATCGGACAATAAGTCTGATGAGTCAAGTTTTGAAGATCTTCCTGCGAGTAATACACAGCAGAATTTACACGCTGTTAAAGGACAGAATTAGCAATACTCAATTTGGGTTTAGGAATGGCTTGGGTACAAGAGAAGCCTTGTTTAGTATACAGGTGTTAGTACAGAGATGCAGAGATATAAATCAAAATGTGTACATTTGTGCAATCGATTTTGAAAAAGCTTTTGACAAAGTCCGACATAACAAAATGCTAGAAATATTGGAAACAGCTGAATTGGACGATAAAGATCTACAAATAATTACAAATAACTACAAAGGCTGTATATTGTAGCCTTTACTTTTTAATATATATTCGGAGGAAATATTTAAGGAAGCCTTAATAGAGACAACCGAAGGTATAATTGTGAATGGAGTAACCGTCAACAATATTAGATATGCCGACGATACCTTAGACCTTGCCAATTGCGGAGAAGACCTTCAAAATCTAATGAATAAATAAAGACTTGTAATCAGTATGGATTAAAACTCAACGTTAAGAAAACTAAATATGTATATGATAGTAAGCAAACAAAATTATATAGAGGATGACAGTATAAAAGTCGGATATGCCACACTGGACAGAGTAGAGAAACTCGTGCATCTCGGCAGTAATATCAATGAGAGCTGGGATCTAACCGCAGAAATTAAAAGCCGAATAGAACAAGCCCGAGCTGCCTTCGTAAAAATGAGAAACGTATTTTGCAGTCACGATCTTAGCATTGACCTTAGAGTTCGTATGACATCTTGCGACATCTTTCCTGTCCTGCTGTATGGAGTGGAAGCGTGGACTCTAACTGAGGCTATGCTTAAACGCTTGATAGCCTTTGAGATGTGGGTATACAGACGATTACTGAAAATAAGCTATGTCGACAGAGTTAGAAATGAGGAGGTGCTTAGACGGCTGAGCCAAACAACACAACTGGTCAATATATTTAAGAAACGCAAGCTGGAATACTTCGGTCACATTATGAGACACCCTGAAAAATATTATCTTTTACATCTGATCATTCAGCGACAGATCCAAGGTAATGGTGGTCCTGGTAGACGAAGAACATCATGGCTGAAAAATCTAAGGCAATGGTATGGAAAATCAACTACATCGTTATTTAGAGCTGCTGCCAGTAAAGTCACAATAGCGAATATGGTAGCCAACATGGTATCCAACGATCGATAACGGTCATGGAACAAGAAGAAGAATACGAAGTAAGAAATTGAAGAAATAGAGATCTAAAGCTCAAACACAGAAAATGAAGTAAGACTTCCAGTTGCACAAGCTAACTAAAAAAGTAGCAGATTGTCTAGATGACATTATAGGGAAAAACGAACATCTTGATATCTCCTCATCTACCTGAGGAGAGGATCACTACAGGATCAATGCGACCAATTGTGACAATATTGCCAGAAGACCCAGCATTCCAATGCTAGAACTAACACAGGAAAGAAACGCTATAATACTTAAACATAAAATAATGTTAATTATTGTGAGTACTAGTACAAATATAGATAAGAAAAAATTATTTGCAAAACTCACACCGTGAATACAAAAGAAAATAAATAAAAAGGTGGAAAGCAACTATAAATATATTGTATGTCTGACTATCTGGTAGTCTTCAGTACAGTGCAGCCAAGGTAGAAAAGGAGCAAATTAACTTCGGAAAGGACCTGTAGCAGCCATGCGACCAACCGATTTATTATAACGAACAAGTAAACTTAATAGGGATTTTATTATAGCTTTTCGAAAACGCGTTGGAATACAGTTTCTAATGTGATCATCTGAGGGTCAATATAATGATGCGACGCGTAGTGTATATTCCTTATTTAAAATTAAGGGATGAAGGACTGGAAAGAGAGCTACTTCACCTCATCAAAGTCCGCAAAACATCATATCTTCAGTATAATCAGATAAATATATTTTCTTCCCCACCTCGTAATAACAGGCAACCTTGAAGAAAAACGCACTGATTATTGAATAGGGCACCATGGGAAGAAGATGGACTGGAAGCTAGGGGGCGGCAGATATCTGTATTTAGCTAAAACCTTGGGAATAAAGATCTACCTGTTTCGTTAAATATAATGATTATTACCAAATATCAGAATAGACTCTATTAGCAGCGCACTCTCTATAATGATTAAACTACGCTATTTAATACCGTAATGAAGAAAATAAATCAATATCCGAAGAAAATGGAGAATAATTAAAATGATATACAAAGAAGTAGTTGTTAAAATTTACGCCTTTAACAGGATAATATCGATGTTCTGACAAAAACTGTATACAGTCGATCGTTGGTAGTGTAGTGGTAGTTTTCGAATTAGTTTTGAACATACATTTTAGAATTTTTTTGTGGAATTAAAAGTAGATCACATATTTTAACTATTATATAATGATTAATTTTAACTGTTATTTTTCTATACAAAAATTATATGACAAATAGACTTACCTGTTTTCAAATTTAGTGAAACAACCATAATTACTGTATATATTTTTTTCAGCTTTATGCTTTTTCTGGTGTCGTCTGCTTCTTCACTAACACTATATATTAACTAATATTTTTATGAGTTTTTTTCTATTTATGATTTTGTGTATATATTTTATATGATGAACATAGTGAACCATGTTGATACACAGGACTGAACAGGTTAAAGAATACAAAAATGTATGCTTATTATCTATTATATATTATCAAAAAGATATAGAAGACCAATAAAAGATAATACGGTGAATTCACATATCTTTGAGCGTATATAGGATGTTTTAAAACAAGTTAACATTGTCTCCAGGATACGTAGAAACTGAAAAATAATTGGGTTTGCTTAATAAAAAAGGCATTGAAGAAAAAGAATATTACACATTTTCTACGATTTTGTCGAAACTAATGGCAACATTATAATGAAATTTTATACGAATATGCTTTGGAAGCTTATGCATCCCATGAATTTTTTTATATCTGATTCTCATAGAGGGCACTAGTTGCAAGGTTCGTACCAAATATTATACGACCTATTTTTTTTAAGGGTAGAATTATTAATCAAAATTTTAGGTGAACTTAAACATCATACAATTTTACATCAAAAAGTTACTCTTGGTAAAACTCGACTGTGTACCATTTACTGAATATTTTAATTTGAAAATGAATAGTGAAAATAAGTATTAACCGATACTGACATAAAATAATGATAAAGTTCTAATAGCTTAATTCTACCCTTAAAAAAGTAATGTCAAATAAAACTTGGTACGAACCTTGTAACTACCGCCTTCTATGGGGGTCAGATATAGAAACAAATTCAGCTTCCAAAACATATTCATATAGAATTTCATTACAATATTATCAGTAGATTCGACAAAATTGTAAAAATGGTAATTTTTTTTTCTTTAACGCCCCTTATCTTAAGAACGGATGGCGTTACAAAAAATATATTACTAAGCAAACCTGAATTATTTTTTAGTTTTTTAACTATCCTAGAAACTTTTTAAAATACCCTGGATAACAATAAGAGAGAATATTTGAAGAAAAATTGGATCCAAAAAAATGAGCTACAAGAAGTTCAAACTGCATATCTCAGAGATGATGAAAAATAAAAATATTTTGGAAAACATTGAGAGATGTTATTACACGAGTACAATTAATTATTTTTGATAATTTTTTGACAGTTCTCAATTATTAAGCAAGAAAGGATGGATTTATTGATTTTGCACATGCAAAGCTACCGATCCAAAGCAATTCTTTCTCTTTGTGAACACTTCTCACCTATTTTCTGTCTTCTGTTCACTACTGTAAAGCACAACTATATCATTTTCATTATCCATTTACTATGTGAAATATATTTGATGGTTTAAACGTATTAAGTAGCACTTTTATATTTATATTTTGATAAACTTACAAGAATTACAGCAACTTTTGTTAAAACTGTTTTTCAGGTGTTTAATTTTACCAAAATTAATTTAGTATCTGAAATTAGGAATAATGGACGTAATAATTGATGTGAACGATTCCCTTTGCCTTTATCTCTTCATAACAATCTTCACACCAATCATCGTTCTCTTTGCTCTTCGTACAAATATCAATTACCTTTACCAACATGTTATGCCCAAGCGTCTCCCCCCATTTCTTTTTTGGCCTTTCTCTTCTACTTCAGCAATCAGCACAGATTTTACAGATCAACAATTCTTCGTATTGGGTGACTAACGGCTCTACGTTGAACAAGCTTGAACCATCTTAAGCTATGATCTCCTATTTTGGCATGATTTGGTGTCACCTCTAGACTTCTCCTAATATATTGTTGCTTAACTTTATTTTTTTTGCAACTGCACTCATCATTTAAGCATTTTTACGTCGTCTTTCTTTTTATTTGCCCAACATTCAGTTTCGGACAATAAAGTTTTAAAATTTTTTTAATAACAGTTAATATTGCTCTATAGTATTCTGAATTTTTTGACAACTTCAAAAATAAAGTCATTTATCGAAATGTTTTATCTAATTCTTAGTTTTGGATTTTTGGTAATTACCACGTACTTGGTCTTATCTTCCTTGACCTTAAAGCCTATTTCTGTAACCATGCTTTCAAAAAGGATAAAAACTTTTTTCACATCTCTGATGGATTGTGAAATTATGTTGAAATCATCAACAAAAGCTAACAATACCTCCGCTTTCTGGGCAGCGAGGCCATTTGCTTTTTTTTTTTCGGATGTGCTTTCCTAACTAACGTGTTCTAAAGCGAAGTTAAATAACAAAGGGAAAAGTAGATCACCTTGTCTTAGACCTGTTTCGACTTTAAACTCATCTGATGTATGGCTGCCAATTCTGATACATGCACATGAATCTTTCACACCTGTATCCTTGTCTATAGAGTCATGCGCTTGTTTAAAATTTGCAAAAATTTGATGTACATCTTTGTTGTATTTCCAAATCTTTTCTAAAATATGGCGCTAAGGTCTTGTCTATTGTAGACCTGCTTAGAAGCGATACTGGTAATCACCTATTAGTTCTTCTGCGTACGAAATTAATTTTGTCAGTAGAATATCCGACATAACTTTGTAGTTTGTATGAGCTAATGATATTTTTTATAGTTCTTACATAATTCTTGGACAAAAAACTTGTTATATCAACTTCTTTATTTCATGTCTAAAATATTTGTTCAACTTAATAATATAAATGTGCTACTTGGAGTTAGGTATCTTTACTATTTGTTCAACTGTTGCTTTTTATATTTTAGCACCAAACGTATATAATATTCCATCGGCTGTAGGTGACAGAGGATCACCGGCTTATACTATATCTGGTAGAACTAAGGAACTCTTGGACGAACGTGTTAAAAATCCTGCTCCAGGGCAGTACAATAATGTAGATCCTGAGTTCTATAAAAGCCATTCTCCAGCATATACGATGAGCGGAAGAATTAACGTTCCCAAAGATGATAAAATTCCTGGGCCTGGTGTTTATTCACCTGAAAAAGTAAGTATTAGCTTATGCTTTTATGAAATAGCGTCAAATGAAAAGTGAAGTATCATTTAGGAGTTTTAAATGAAGTAAAATGTGGTAAATCCATTTGATTAAAACTTTAGCTACTTAAATATAATGAAATTTTAATAACAAATACATATTTTCATAATAATAGTTTAACCATTAACTTTAAACTATAAGTTTTAAAAATATGGTCAACACAAGATTAGTTTATCTATAGTGAATTCAGCGAGAAAATTTCAATAAGTTGACAGTTGTGGTCGATCTGGCTTATTGCTAAGAAACGGTTACATTACGTTTTAGTACATACTAAAGCAACCAATCACAATTTTTTTGCCATTAATCAACATTTCTAATAGACAGTATAGGTAATGGATTTTGGGAATAGCTATGACCTTGAAAATGCCACAAAGAATATAACTAAATATCTCTTTTCTTACTCATACTCTTTAAAGTCTTTTACAATATTTTAGAATCGAAGATATGTAATTATATTATTAATGTATTGGATTTTGACAAGAGCTATGCATTATGCCTATTTAGTACACAAGTTTGTGTGAAATGTTCAAGGTCATAGCTGTTCCCAAAATCCATTACCTCTAAATACTTTTGTTGACACTGCTAATTATAAATGCTGTGTACGATTTGTTTAAAATGACAAAGGTGACAGTGGAAATAAAGTAGAACTAACTCAGTCTTTAACATACGAGAAAACAGACCAACAAAATTATAGAGAGAAAAACTTCTTAAGCCCAGCTTCAGAGCTATTTATAAAAAGCTTATGGGTAACATCATCAAAGAAGTGAAAACCGCTGGATAGGGTTATAAAATGGGTAATAGAAAATTTAAAATAATTTTCTATGCTGATGATGTGGTGATAATTTCTGAAGATAAGAACGATCTCAAGAGACTACAATACAGTTTTGAAATTGTAACAAAACATTAAATATAATTACCTCTATCCAGAGAACGAAATCTATAACAATATCAAGAGAACGAAGATGGTATAAGTCAGTTATTTATAATAAAAGTGTAGAATAAGTCATGAACTTTAAATATTTGGGCGCTAATATTACAATAAATAGAAAAAGACACAACTGGTCAATTATCCAGTAGATATCACAATATGACTGCTTCAGCATACTTTAAAAACAGGAAATAACACTCAAGAAATAGCGGAACTAAGTAGGAATATAAAATGTGCACCTGAGATATAAACAACTAAATAAATATCAAGTGTTTAGAATTGGAGCAACACGCAAAATGCCATGAATGTCATGAACTATTTAAAAAAGTTAAACATTTGGTCTGAGAGTTCAAGTCACAACTTTAACAAGCCATTCAAGACCGTAATAGAGAAGTAAAAACTAACATAGAGAGCATTACAGGGGCCTGGAAAAATATTTGCTCAGAATCATAAAATGGCACTTCAAAAGGTATATAAACTTTAGAACATGATATGTGCAACATGATGTGGATCACAAATGAATGACCTGATGAGTGGTGCGAATCAGCGTTTATCCTTATCCCTAAAAAAATCACTTATTCCTCATAGTGTCTATTTCTAGGGATATCCGAAGAAAAATGTAGATTCGTACTGGGAAAAGGAACGCTGAAACAGATATTAAACACGAAAATGATAATAGAAAAAGCACAGAACACAACATACTAATACTGCTGTGTTTCGTATATTACTTTTGATTCAGAATGCCTTCTGAAGTATAATCTAAAATATGGGAGTACCCAATGACCATAATCCTAATACGAAGTTGGTGTGGTAAAAGCTTAGCAACAATTAAAATACACGGAATACGTTCAGATGCGTTCAAAACCCAAAAAGGAACTAGACAGGGCTGTATCTTCTCTTTTTATTAAGGTACCCTCTCCGTTACTGAAGATTTGCTATAACTACAGCAAATTGCTCTGTATCTTGAGCTGTTCTTAGTATCAAATTTGTGTCCATGTCTGTCCAGTCTCGACATTTTTCAACCAGGAGCATTTTCTTCTTTCTGGACCTTTCCACTTTCCCTTCCATTATCAGTCGTAGGAAGTTTTATTTTTCTTCTCTGTAAATATGCCCTAGTTCTCTCTGTAAATATGTCCTAGTCCGAGTTCTCTCTCAGTCCTCATTCTTTTTAGCACCTCGTTGTTAGTCACGTGCTCTCTCTTAGAGATCTTCAGTATCCTTTAAAAAACCCACATCTCAAAGGCATCTACACGTCTCATACTTGTGATTCCGAGAGTCCATGTTTTCACTCCGTATGCAATATGGAATAAATGAACGTTTTTACAAATTGGTATCGGATAAACAATGATAAGGTAGAGTTTATTAGGAATTTTTTCATTCTTTAAAGAGCGGATCTAGCATACATATACGAACACGTATTTCAACTTTGTAATCAAGATCGTTTGTTATTCAGCAACCAAGATACTGGAATTTTTGTACGGGTTCTATCTATTTGTTGTAGATACGAATAATAATGTTGGCATTTCGTGCACGTGTAACGGTTATTACTTTTGTTTTATTTGTTTTTATATTCAACCCCAAGCTATCTCCCTCTCTGGTTATGGGATTGAAAAGTGGTTGCAAACCCTCAGCACTGTCCACAATATTGACGGTATTGTCTGCGTATTTTTGTTTATATATAAGTTGTTTACATATTATCTGTTGGTTTTTATTCCTTCTTCAATATTTTTGAGGGCATTATGGAAGATCTTTTCGGAAGGGCTGCATACTGTCACTATTATTATACAAAATATATTCTAAATATATTATGGGAAAGAACTAGATGAATGGGATGAAGAAATCACTAATAGGAGGCAGAAAACACACTTACACTAGCAAGAATTCGGACTGATGCTGAGAAGTCAACATCTGAAAAATAAACACAATGACCGAAGACAAAAAAAATCATAATCTACCGCATATATTCCTAGTGGCGAATTTTAAGGTTGTATACATATTTGTATACTTAGGCTCCTTGATCATCAACAAAGGCGATTGCTCCTCAGAAATCAAGCGTATATTAGCAATGGTGCGAACCGCAAAAGCTAAATTAGTAAAATATGAAAATAGCAAATAATAACAAGTAATACTAAGTTAAGGTTGGACAATACAATAATTTTTTCCATTGCTACATAAGCAGCTGAAACATGGACTCTTAAAAAAATCGATAGGAACAAGATTGAAGCATGTGTAATGAAGGTCTATAGAAGAATTCGGGATCAAAACATGTGCAATGTAGGTCTATGGAAGAATTCTACACGTGTCCTGGACAGAATATAGAACCAACCTGTTAATTCTGCAAGAGCTATATATACAAAATAGACTATTAAAAAAAGTCAACCGAGCATACATAAATTACTTCGGTCACATAGCTAGAAGAATGGGGACAACGGAACTGTTAGTAGTAAAAGGAAAGAAAGAAGACCGAAGACTAAGAGGAAGATCTCGAATACGATGGGCAGATCAAATGAAAAATTTGGTCGAAAAATTCCTATACATGAAGCCGTCCACTTTTGTATCACTACGCATTGACAAGGGCCCAAGAAATGAAAATAGATTTATTTAAAACTAGATATTATTATATTATTACAAGCTTGTTATTGAGTTGACGTTTCGTTTATTTGTCAGTTGACGTCTTTATCTAAACTATATGAAAAACTGATCGTTTATTTACATTAAATTAAATAAATAATTTTTCATATATATCTGACAGGCAGTGTCCTATATATTTATTTTTTTAAATATTTATCTTAGGTAATCTCCCATTTACGACATGCTCCAAGTCATTCGTTTGGTATTCGACATTCGCCATATTTGGGAACCCAACACGGATGCTTAAGGAGAGAAAGTACATCGCTACTTTTCTAAAAATAATATTGCAACATTAAAATTTATTTGGATTTAGTCCTTGGAATGTCGTTCAGTTATCAGGTGAAGTTTGCGTGTTGTAGAGTAGAATCATAGTTTGATCACTTTTGTAGGTTTTTTTGCACTTTATATATAAATAAATCTTTAGCTCTTTAGTTTAGTGTTTGGTTTTTAGTTATTTATTAATTTTTTGCTGAAAAACAAAGTAGATTTTGAGCGAGGTATTCCCATAAACAACATCCCCAATCACATGTATTATTTATTTTATATAACTCCATTTTATTTACAATTTATTATTATCAATAATAAGAATAGGTAAATTTAGTGTCGTTTAATGTAATTTTTCGCGCATTCTTCATTGTTTTTCTTTCTCAAGGGTGTTGTTCGAGGAGTTTTTAGTGTAACTGTGACTTTTTACAAGGAGTAGTAGATGACTTCTGTTGCTGTTAGTTCTTTCTTTTTAATTCAAATATATATTTTTTTAGTTCTTCTTCTCAGATAGTTCTTCAGTAAGTTTACGTTCATTGCTCACTGTTTTGTTTTGGCGCCAATTTATTTTTAACATTGTTTTTTTCCGGCACTTTTAGGGTCGTTTGTTCGAACGCTAATAAAAACTAGATTGTAATCAAATATTTAATTAAAATCAAATACGTTACATTTTGAGGTTATGTTAACTGATTTATTTTATTCAATTTTATTATTTTGCGTTTTAATTTTAAATTAACCATAATTAAACTCTTTCTGGTGTTAATTTCATGTTTTTATTTACAAATCAATAATAATAATAAACAATTTTTAATAATTTTGACAGCTGCTGTGAGATATTTGCTTTTAATTAAATATTTGGCTACAATCAAGTTTTAATTAGCGTTAGAACAACCGGCCCTAAGGGCTTGCTAGAAGAAGCCTGTTATAGAACAGGCTTCTTTCAATGCTGACTATTTTTAATTTTAAGTCGTTGCTCATGTAGCTTCCTGTATGGTATTTGTGAGGTTAGTCTCTGGTAATTCGATATGTGACAGTTTTTAATGGTATTTTTAAGCGCTTCTTACAGACGGGAATGAGAAGACATAGTAGATTATAGCTAACGTGGATAGCACAGAAACCTGTCCTGATAAGAAACTGGAAAATTCAAGCAAGAGACAGAGCAGACTGGCGCAGAAAGCTTGAGATGGTCGAGGTCCTTTAGGGCATGTAGCATCATGATGACGATGATTTTTAAGTCTACTGCTTTATCTAGAACCTCCTAAAAATATATCAAAAATAAACTATTGCGTACAAAATACTTGCAGTCATACTGCCTGTAGTTAACCCACAGATATGGACTGTAATGAAAGAAGTGCGCAAAATTAATGTTTACATAAAGGCCTTGTATAAAAACTATGTATAAAAAACCAAGAGGTGTCTGATGCCTTAACTACCTCTGTTGTATTAGAGGTAAGAATTCAATGGGTACAAAAAGTTACCAACGATAAGATACTTTAGCGTATGAGTAAATAAAAAGAATTACTAAGTATGATCATCATCATTCAATCTTCGCTTTTCTACTGCTGGACATAGATCGATCTCACAATTTTCCATCTATATCGATCTTGTGCCTCTTGCATCTAATTCCTATGGCGATGTTTTAGATCGTCAGTCCAATGTATTGGTGGACGAACTCTGCTTTTCTTCGCTTTCTTTCGCTTTCAACGAATTCGCTTTCTTCATCTGTCATCTGTCTGTGTTGCTATTCTCTCTGATCTTCGTCGTAGCCTGCGGTTTGGGATCTTTTTACCAGTGAAACGCCCAACATAGCACGCTCCATAGCTGTTTGATCCACACGGATCTGTTGCACTGTTTTCCTTGTCATGATCAACGTTGTCGCTCCGTCAATCAACACTAGCAAAAAACACTGATTAGACTTTTATTGTAAGACATATTGATATGTCGAACGGTTTTAAATGTGGTTCATCTTGCCGAAGGCTGTACAACTTAGTATTATACGACGGAGATGCTCAACGGTTTGGTTACCTTATCCTACGCGAATTACTTTTGCGTTTGGTTACCTTTTCTTCGTGAGCTTGGTATTTATAGGCCGTTACCTGGTCTGTGGATATTGTTCCTGCGCACATATAAGCTTGTATATTTTTGCTGACTACAAGATTTTTCATCATCTGGGTTTAGATATATTTATTTTTAATCACTCTTCTAGCAAACAAAGGTAGAGCTTATCTAAAGTTCTTTGGCCTTACCTATCCTATAAGCTATTAGCACAATACCATCTGAAAATCTCAGGTGGCTAAGCTTTTCTCCGTTGATGTTTATGCCCTTGACGGTTAGTTTTGCTCTTTTACACTCGTTTAAAGTAACTCGTTAAAAGTAGCAATAAATTATCATGACAATTTTAATATTTTTTATCTTTGAATACTAAAAATGTTAATTTTTAAAGATTATTTTCATTTTTTTTTTGTATATTTCAGGTTATTTTAGACGCTCCGCCAGCACATAGTTTTGGAATAAGACATTCCGAATTCTCTGAACACTATTGATCAACATCGTCAAACCGAAAACATCGACCGACTGTGTTGCTTCCATCCGAAGGACACAGAAATCATCAGAGAACAACTTTATTGGTTCTTAAAATATTATAAACTCACTGAAAAAATTCGGAAGGGTTTAGAATATTTTAAAAATTGTTTCAAGAGTAGCATTTATATACCTCAATGTGAATATTATTTAAATTAAATATTTTAGGTTTATTATTGCAGGTTTTGCTTTTTTTCTAATACGTTGCTATTAATACATGCTTTGAAAAGTTTTGAGATGATGAGTTTTAAATATACAAGCTTGTTTGTCACTTAAATGCTATTTTTGATAGTCTCATTCTTGTCACTTTTTCGAAAAAGTAACATTTTTATCATTTTTTAAATAAAATCTTTAAAAAAATTACTGTGTTTTGATTATCCCACATTTAAAAGGTATAGGACGTAGAGCTTGAACTCTACAAAACAATAATATGCCCAGTCCTAACATATGGTTCAGAAACCTGGACTTTAACAAAAAGCAATGAAAACATATTAGGAAAGAAAAATACTGAGGCGAATCTATGGAGCGGTAAATGAAAATGGTATCTGGAGAAGACGATACAACTTCGAATTCTATAGAATATACCAGGAACCAGATATCGTAAAACACATTAAGATAGGACGTCTGAGGTGGGTAGGCCATGTAACGCGGATGGAGCAAACCGAGCCAGCTAGAAAAACGCTCCTTGATAGACCTATTGGTCAAAGAAGAAGAGGAAGACCCAGAACAAGATTCCTAGATAACATAGACCAAGATATGAGAAATATGGAAATACGTGCTTGGCGGAGGAAGGCGATGGATAGGGACGACTGGAAAAGAATGCTTGGGGAGGCTAGGACCCACACAGGGTTGTAAAGCAAAAAAAAATGATGATGGACGTATAGCTTGAATATAAAATGTACGGTTAATTAAAAAAAAATGCTAACTCTGGTTTTAATAGTCGTGGGACAATATGATTTTTAAGGAATCCTTTTAAAAATGGCAAAATATCGAATACAAAAAATAATTTCCTACGTGTTATTATATCTGAGTTATTTTAATTGATTCCATTGATATCCATTGGATAGTCCTATCAGGGAAAATTAATCAATCCCTGCCGTCCGCAGATTCCAGGTGTTTCCTGGCCCGGGAAACTAGTACCTGTTTAGGGTCCCTTGTCCAGGGTTACGGATGAAGTCCACAACGGCATTCGTGGCGGGGAAGAATATCTTCACTATGGCATGGAGGGCGGAAGTGGCAACCTTTGATTTTAGGGTTTGTATAGAATCAAGCTACTGCCTTGTAGTTATAGTCGTTGGATCGTCAAAGGCTAGAGGAAGAAAACCTTGATCACAAATTACCCGGTCCTCCAGGTTGGGGGTTGTGGCATTGGACTGGTTCTCCAATACTCGTCAAAATTTTAACATACCAAAAAGCCTAAACAAAGCCTCGGAACTTTAGATGGGTTTTTAAGGGAACGACCAAAGCTAAGAAAACGGATTATGAATATTGGTATATGGAATATACAGGGGGTAAAACAAAAGATTAATATCATTATGCCTGATCTAGAACAAATGAAAATGGATATTATAGCACTAACTGAAACAAAGAAAAAAGGAACTGGCACTGATATGGTAGGAAATTGTATACATAAATTCACTGAAGTCCCGAAAGATAAAAGAGCCGCAAGGCGAGTATCAATACTAATAAAGAAAAAACTTAAGAATAATATCACTGACTGGGAAGCAATTGATAAGAATATCCTAAGAGTAAATATAGACATATATGGGCACAAGATTACCACGATAGCCGCTTATGCTCCCTCTGATGATGCAACAATCAACGTGAAAGAAGATTTCTTTAAAAAAATCGAGGATATACTTAACAACATAGGAAAAAACAGAGAAATAATTATGCTGGGAGACTTCAATAGTAGAACGGGATATCAGAAAGACAGTAGAGTAGTAGGACCTTTTGGAGAAATGGCAACTAAGGATAATGGCGGTAGACTTATACACTTATGTGAGAGCTATGAGTTAAAATTAGCAATGGATTCTACAAACATAAGGACATACATAGATATACCTGGATTCAACAAACACGCAAGCTAAAATCAGTCATCGATTATATTATTAGTAAACAAAAATCTGTGTTGCAGTGGAATGATGTAAGAGTTCTCCGAGGAATAACATGTGGATCCGATCACTACTTAGTAAGAGCGAAAATTTTGTTCCCATTTAAAATAATACACGGAGACCAAAACCTAGAAGACAATCAAGACTTGCAGACAGTGGAGACTCCGAAGTACAGCTTTAATAGTTTTATAAATGATAGTACTAAATAGGTATACCAACGACGACTGGATGAAAAACTAAGGAGACACTCGGGACACAGCAAAACAAAATTAATAACAAAATATGGTGGAACGAAGAAATCGAATATATGGTAAAACAGAAAAAAGAACAGCATCTAAAATGGCTAAATCCAAAAAATACTGAAGATCACCAAGCTTACAAAGAACCGATAAACAACTACGAAAAATGATAAAACAAGAAAAGAATAAAACATGGGATCAGAAATGTCAAGAAATCAATACATACATCGGAGGGAAGCAATGTACAGAGGTATGGAATTTTATACAATCAGTAAAAAATACAGGAAAAGACAAAGCACACATACACACCATAAAACCAAGACAATGGAAAGATCACTATGAAAGCTTGCTGATAGAGACAAGACAAGAATACCTAGCGAACTGCCCAACACAGTCAGTACATATTATACAAGGAAAGAAAGCGAGGGTAGACATCGAAACAGTAAGGAAGGCTATAATGACCCTAAAGAATGGTAAATCCGCTGGACCTGAGGGAATCTATGTTGAAATGCTTAAGAATGGAACTCATAAACTATTTGAAAACTTAACTTATGTGATCAATCAGTGTCTAAATGGACACCCAGTACCAGAACAGTGGAGAACGGCATACATGTCCTCAATACACAAAAAGGGGGACAAAAGGAATTGTAATAATTATAGAGGCATATCGGTAACCAGCACCCTGAGCAGACTGTATGGACGAATTTTGAGAAATATGATCGAGGAAGAATATAAGCACAATGAAGAGGAAGAACAAAGCGGGTTCCGTGCAGGAAGATCGTGCACCGATAACGTATTTTGTCTTAAACAAATAATAGAAAAAAGATCAGCTAAGAATCTAGAAACTCATATTACTTTTGTAGACCTGCAAAAAGCATATGACAACATCCCCTTAACAAAATTGTGGACAACGTTGCAAAGATCTAACATCAACCACACATTGATAAATGCTGTACAAGAACTATATAGAGACTCAAAGGCACAGATAAAAACAGGAAAATATCTAACGGAAGAATTCCTGGTTACAAAAGGCTTGCGACAGGGATGCTGTATCTCACCAACCTTATTCAAGATATATGTTGCAGCAGCATTGGAAAGATGGAAAAGAAAGGTGCATAGGATGGGTATAGAACTTAGCAATGAATGTATATATACACTCCAGTTTGCTGATGACCAGGTAGTACTAGCGACCGACAGGGAGACATGCAGTACATGCTTAGAAAACTGATAGAAGAATATAACGACTGGGGAATGAATGTCAATACAACAAAAACCAAATATCTTTGTATTGGAAACGAGTCAGATAACATAGACCTCGAAAACGGACAACATATTTCCTGCTGTCAGAGCTATGACTACTTGGGTGTTGCCTTTGACAATACAGGAACTGATACACGGGAAATAGAAAAACGAATCACTCAAGCAAAGAAAGTCTTAGGATGTCTCAATGGTATACTGTGGAGTAAAGAGATAACGAAAGGAAGAAAATTTAATATATATGAGACCATGATTAAAACTACTCTTCTTTATGGCGCTGAAACATGGAGAATTAGTGAAAAGAACAAAAAGCGAATAGAAGCAGTAGAGATGGATGCAATGAGAAGATCTTTAGGTATTTCCAGACGAGACCGAATCAGAAATGATGTAATAAAACAACGTATGGGAATAGAAGGAAATATAACTCAAGATATAGAGAAGAAACAATTAAGGTGGTATGGGCATGTTCAACGGATGCCAGCAACAAGACTCCCCAAAAAAGTAGTAGAATGGCAACCGATAGGTCGACGGAAAAGAGGAAGACCCAGATTAGAATGGCAACACGGCGTAAACAAGTCCACGAGCGAAAGAAATTTAACAACAAACGACTGCGAAGATAGGAAGAGATGGTGTTTAGGTATCGGACAACGTAGAAAGACGTTCTAAACCGATATATATATATATATATATATATATATATATATATATATTATAATATATATATATATATATATATATATATATATTAATTATAAGCTTAAAATCATAGTACTTTTGCAAACCTATTTAACAATATTTAACATAAGTTCTTGATTCATTTAATAATTTAATTTGATAAAATAAGGCTTTCTCTCCAATACAGTGCATATCAAATTTACGTAGGCCTAATACTTTACGCATGATAACGTTGTAAATAAAAGCTTTCTTGGATAAACAATTTCACAATATTTGTGATATTGTCCAAACAAAATCAAAGTTTTTTGTGCATTTTCAGAAACGATATTCATAATTTTCAAAAAATCAACTTTGAAGCTATTTTTGCAATAACTAAGCAACGAATTGACAAAAATATTTGTACAAACTCTCATTATAAAGAGTTTTATATGCGTTTTCAGAAAAATTGTGTATTCTTCTTCTTTGGTACCTATCCTCTGTGGATGTTAGCAATCACGTTAATCCATACAACTTTGTTGACAGCTGCTCTAAATAGATGTATGGTAGTGATTCCTGCCCATTGTCTGATGTTATTAAACCACGATGTCCTTGATATTTTTTTGCCTTCTACCTTACCTTGAAAACTTAGTTGAATTAGTTGATACTTCTCATTGCGCATCACATGGCCTAAGTAATCATCTTTATGATTTTTACGATACGCATAATTCCCAGATCTTTATTCATACGTTGGATCATGGTGTTGCTTGTAGCAGGATGGATATAGGAAATTCTGAGCATGCGGGGGTAGCACCACATTTCGAAGGCTTCTAATCGTTTCTAATTCGACTTTTCTATACGACATGTTATTTTCTGTGAGTGGTCATATTCCTTATTTAGGCTACATTCAAGATATGTAATTTTGTCGACTATTTTCAAGGGTTCATTATTAGCTGTGAATTGGTGCTGTATTACGTCATTTTCACTTACTACAAGAATTTTAGTCTTCTGTCACAGTTTAATTTCATGCCGTATTTGTCACAGTCTTCAACTATACGGTCTATTAATGTTTGCAAATCCTCAGCATTATCAGCAATCAAAACCGTATCGTCCGCATATCTTAAATTGTTTATGATTTCACCATTGACTTTTATACCTTCTCTTAAACCATGAATAGCTTCTGTGAACAGCATTTCTGAGTAAGTTTTGAACAACGTCGGTGACAAAATGCATCCTTGACGTTTTATCATAAATTATTGTGAGATTTCGTTGTCTACTTGTACAGTTGCCCTTTGCTGTAAGTATAAATTGTTAATTAGGCGTAAATATTTGTCATCAATACTAGATTCTTTCAGTATCTGAAATAATTTTTAATGTTGCACCTTGTCAAATGCTTTTTCAACGTCTATAAAGCATGCGTAGACTTCGCAATTTACATCTAGAGCTCTTTGTATCAATAATTGTATGGAAAATAGGGCCTCTCACGTTCGCAGTCCGCTTCAAACCCAAACTGAACACTGCTAATGTTTTCTTCCAAGTTTTCTATATATGCGAGAGTGAATAACAGAAAGAAGAACTTTGAGTGCATGGCTCATTAAGCTTATAATTCTGTAATCAGATCATCCGGTGGCATTTGCCTTTTTGGGGACAGGAATGAAGGTGAACTAGCGAATCTGTAGGAAATTCTGCAGTTTCATAGATTTTGTTCAGTAGACTAGGTAGAAGTTTGAGTTAGTTGCTTTCAAATAGTGTTTCAATATTTCCGCTTTTACACTACGTTCTTCCTTGAATAATTCTTCCATGTATTGTCTTTATCTCTCAAAGTCTCAAGTATTCTCTCATTTTCGTATAGCAGATTGTTATGCTCGTATAGTATTAAGTTATGACTTCGTGACCCGTTTCCCCTCGTTAAGTTTTGGATCTTTTTACGTAGGTTAAAAGTGTCATGTTCTAGGAATTCTATTTCTATGGATTAATCTTGTAGTCATGATTCTTTGGCTTTTTTAATCTTTTTCTTAATGATTTTTATTTATTTCTTTATACCTTTCCTCATTCTTACTTCTGTCTTTTCTTTGTTCTTCCATTTTCTCTAATTTTTTTTTGTGTCATCCACGGCTGTTTCTTTATATTGTTTTCTGGTTTAAGTTTATTATCTACCAGTGAATTACAGATATTTTTGTTATTCCGCACATAATATTCACTATGTTTTCTTGAGTAATATCTGAGATTACCATGCTGTTTATTTTGTTGTTGATCTCCTCTTTGACTTCGTCTCTTATGGTCAAAAATTGTGTCACTTTTCCATATAATTCAGTGGCCTTCACCTTTAGTATTTTAAATCAAATAGTGATATTGTTTATATATTGTTTATAAGTAAAAAGTAAGTTAAATCTTTAGCCCGAAATCTTTGCCATCCTGGCATGTGCTCAAGAGGTAATAGATAGGGCTTGCTCAGACAGAACCATCTTTGTCTGCTCTCTCAATTAAGCAGCACTAAGGGCTTTAAAAGCTCTCAAAAATTAGCTGGTTCTTAAGTGCAAGAGAGCACTTGCTAATGTTGCGCGGACCAATAGGGTAAACTTGGTATGGGTACCGGGTCACACAGACCTGGAAGGGACCTTTTTCACTCTGCCGGTAGGACCCGATGCTACGATTGTAGTGCTCTTCAGTACTCGTTGGGGTAGTATCAGAGTGTCTGCGTAAGTTCCAGGACTCCTAAGCCAGTTGTGGAGGTATGAGACATCCAAACGTCTTACAACGCAACTTCTCTTACTTCAGAACAGCAGGAAGGGCTCAGACTTGGAGCCCCTTTTGATTACTACAGATATGGCAGCACGGAACAGCCTGGACCCCAGAAACGTCAAAGACTAGGTTCTTATGGGCCTATTCCGTATGATAAGGGTGATACAACGAACCCATATTGTAATCGAAAGCATCTAAAGGCTCATAAATGGATCGTGATCCGATTTACCATGACCATAAGTTAAACTTTTTGCATATTTTGTTAACTACATAGTGTTATCTTTAAATTTATTGAAGGCAGTAAGATACCTGTATCATTGAATGTCACGGGAAATCCTTAGTTCTCTGGTTTATAAGCAGATCCCACTCTATCCTACCTCCTAATTTGCGGTCGGCCTCTGCTTCTTCTGTCTACGGGTGTTCCTGTGGTTAACTTTTTAGCAATTGTGCTTATCTAAATCGCTAGTTTTTAATGAACTTTATGACGGCTGGTTCATTAAAGGGTTAATATAATTCAAAAGTATATCTTTTGGGCACTCACCTTGCTTCTTTAGATGTTTATTAAATGTAATTGTTTTAAGTCCATAGTGTGCCCTTTGTAGGTAGTAGTCACTAGAAAACCAAGGTATGTGAAGCTGTCAACAACTTTAAAGATGTAACCTCCAAGGACTCTTTCCCGGTTCTCATTTTCTATAGGATCCTTATTAACCCTCATATACTTGGTTTTATCTTCGTTGATGATTAGACCGATATGTTTCACCTAAGTTTTCAAGGAAAGTTTGCAAGAAAGTGTTGCTCAATGGACACAAATATCGACATCTGATATTAACTCAGTAAACTAACATGGTTTCCATTTAAAGCCATGTTAGAGTTGCTTCCTAAGACAGAAGATATTTATTTTACATTTATTATTACAAAAAATTCTAATCAACCATTGCTCACCTTCTCTTGGTCAACAACTTAGTAGCACACTCCTACATCAGACATTAGGTTTTTATAAACCGAATTTAATACTACCAAAATAGATTTTGTTCAGGGTACTAGATGCTATAAGCATGAAGGACCTCTATTATCTCTAATTGTTGATTAACTCTTCCTCTCCTTTAACCGTCCCCTTCTTTTTCAGTCATTTCCTTTACTTTTATTCTCATCAAGTCACATAAACTTAATCACATATGTTATAACTTTAATTTCTTCAGCCATTCTTCTTAGCGGAAGTATTTCTACTTTCATATCTGAAATCTCAGATTCTATTGATATTTTCGTCATTTTTGAATACCAACATAAACATATTTAGTGGTTGCTTTGTTTTGTATTTTAATTTCGGTATGGTATCTATTATCTTGAATCCTTTATTACTTAAATCGTTCATGATCGAATCTTTACTAGCTGAATGATGTAACTTATGACCATAACTTTAATGCGCCGGCTTTGCTTATTTTCATACATACGCCATGGATAATTTAGTTCATTCAACTTTTTCGTTAATTTTCTGGAGTCTTCTTTACTATCGACAATAATTTTAGCACTCTTGCCTGCAAGTACTTTTATCTGGAAGTAAGCAGTATGTAGTCTGACTAATTTATGAAATTGACTAAATTTGGCTCTCCACAATTATTGGAGGTAGGATTTGTGTTTTTCTAGTTTTTTCTTCTCTTTGTTGGACATATGACTCTTTTTGTGGTGGGGTCAATAATGTCATTTTGCGTTTTTTGAAGTTTTTGACATGTATCCACTCTGTCTCCTCAGCTAATTCTTCATCGTCAGTATGAAATTCGTCATGTTAGGTTACTTTTATTTGGATAAGTTTCTCTCTAGATCTGCAAGTTTTAATTGCAAGCTTTTATTTAATTTTTGTAATTTTTTTAACCGGAGTTGGAGCTGGTTTTCTCTATCCGTAGCGAAAATCTTCTCTAATTCCGTCTGTTTCCATGCCGTGTACAGCATCTATTCATTCTGGGACCTTGCATAATTTTTCTGAAAGAGGGTACTATTTTATACTAGCGTCTAGCCGTTGGCAGGTCAGGATAATCCTGACCAATACTTGATTTTGTGTGTGGCGCGTCATTCAAATTATGTAGAGGTTTGAATGTAACAGTTCTCATTTCTCATACCACGAAACGTTCTCAGATTGTTCACACAAACAAGGAGTTATGTTTAATTATTTTGAATACACAGTTTTATTATTTTACATATTATAAATATTATATTATTGTGAGTTGGCAACAAGTGACAAGAGAGTAGACAGCATAGATAAAGAATATATATTACCGTAGACAGTGACACAAAGGGTAAGGGCGGGCTTGTTTGTCTGCTTGTCACTTATTATTATTATAGATCGTAGTTGTTGTTATGTTGTTGTATAATAAAAATAATAATCACAATTAAATATAAGCAATAGACTGACGTTCAGATATACTTAGAAGTAACTGCCCAATACCAGTTTTGATGTCCAATGTGTGTTTTTATAAAATTGACTTCAACTTTTGGCTTGGCAACCTGCCAAATCAACCACAACCGTGAGACTGCTGGGCAAAATCCACCAATTTTTATACTGCCTTTCATTTTTTTTAAGTGCCTCTTTCCTTTGCTTTCAGAATTACAGCAGCCTGACCGATGACACAGAAACTTCATTGTTTTGTGAGTTTTTGCGGAAAAGTTCTCTACTTTAACGTATTTGGTTTTAAATGAAATCGTAGGCTTCCACGGCCAGAGTCAGAATTATAGTTTATTCGTCTTCCGGGTTTGGACCGTGTCATTTGTGAGTGACCCAAAAGTGGGTTCATCTCAATTTGGTATTGGTTTTTTGTACTACTTTCAATAGAATTTCGAAGGCAAAGTTTACATTTGCGATTTCTGCATTTAATTATTTTTTAAATGTTGGTAATAGTGGCAGTGGCCACTTTTAACCCTCGGCAGAGGTGAAATATGGCCACCAGCAGAAGTGTGAAAAACCGTTTTAATTTTTTTTTGTTTTGTTTAAAAATGTTTCGTAAATAGAGTTTGAAGTACTAAGGTTAAAGTTTTATTTACGTTAACAGTATAATTTTTAAAGATTTGTAGAAGTATAAATAAACCAAGAATTATTAGGCGGCCAATTTCCCCACCTTATCCCTACGACATAGGAACCTTGACGTTTGAGCTAATAAGGGTAAGTTTTATTATTTTGAGTTTTTAATTTTCTTATTAATACTATTTCCTTAAATACTAATATAAGTATAAATTATTGATAGTGTTACATTGAGTGGCACTAACACTAAGTAGTATTGATTAAAACTAGATCTTTGTCTTGGCACGTCCTTAGCATTCGACTATTCAGCACACTATATGTATCTTATTTTTCGTTGTTTCATGAAACTATTTTTTTACCAAATAGAACCTGTAAAAGATCAGTTAGTGATGAAATATATAAGAAAATGTTGTATGTTAAGTCTGACAGTGTGATAGAGTTAAGAGTTAAGAGAAAAAGGATCGAAAGAAGAGAATTTGTATTTAAACAAAATATAATTTAATTTAACAATACATTTATTTGCAATTCCATAGAGTAAACTTTTTCTATACATTTCTGTATAACGGGGTGGAGTGAAGTAATAACTGGAGACAACATATACTTCTACAAAGGGGTAAAATAACAACAGTCAAGCCGTTTGGCTCCACAATTAACTCTTTAAATGTTTCAATTAAAATTGTTTATCCCTAGTAGTAATCATCATAAATGTAATAAATTCAACTTGTTTTTTTCGTTAAGCTTTTTTAAACACATTTTGGTTATACTGTTTTTTTTTTAAATACATATTTTTTTTACTTTTCTTGTTCAACTTATTTTTGATAATCTTGGTGTACTTTTTAAATTTTGATTCTGGAGCTTATTTAGACATTCTAATACATTTTGGTTACTATGTAAATCAACAAACTTGTTTAAAATCTTAGTTATAATCAGGTTAAGACTATAAGTGAGGTGTAAGGTATTATTTTTATGTTAGTTTTGAGACAAAACCACTTGACTGTGTTAGTTTACCCAATTTCGAAGATTTAAAACAGCAAATCACCCCACCCACGATAATTAACATTACTCTAGTATATCTACCACATCTTCCTCGCAATAAAATTAAAATATTTACTTATTTTAATAACTTCTCATTTACCTACAGTTATTCTATTTGATTCACCTGCCAACTTAACTATAGAAACCAAATAGATAGAACGACAAACTGAAAATTTCTAAAAGTGTTTAAGTTTTACAAGAGTATAAAATTGGTTTATAAAATATACGTAAACCTAAGTATTTTTTTCTTCTTATAAATGTTATTTTTTTTTGTCTTGTGTTCCTTTATATTTACTTTTGGGTTTGTCACAATTCTCTCTGTTCTTCTTTCGAAACTCCTCATGTAATATTATCGTATTTTTCATGTATACCAATGATTTTTCAATTAATTCTTTTTCTGTTTGGGGATATTTTACAATTATTTTGAAGCGATTACTTTTGACTTAGTCATTAATGCAATAAGACTGTTTAATCATATTACGACATTTAAACTAGTATTAAAAACATTTTGATTTTAAACTTTGTGATATTTAAAAATTTTTAGTTTGTCGCTTGGTCTAACATATTTAAATAACATTACCATTAAATCTTATGGACTTACTATGACGCAGCATCTATAAGTTGTCTTTCTTAGACGTGTATTCTCATCTTTTACTTCTATAATCCACAGAAATTGGATTGTTTAACAAAGTTCTTCACATATAAACTAATATAGACCAAATGTAAGGTAGAAAGAAGCAATTTTATTATAAAAAATATTATAAAAAAAGGTGATTAATACTAAAATAGCATTTTTTGAGTTCCAACTTTATTAAAAATTTTTTATAAAAAACAAAATTTGTTTAATCCTAACTTTTTGTGTGAAAGGTACAATTATAAATGAAGATATATTCTAACAAGTGAGAGAATACTGTCGATACAATTACTGTCGACAGATTAAATATAAACGACAATTGTTTTGCTTAAGAGTACATTGAACATGGTTGTAGTGTAATAAAATACACTGAATGCGGAGAAAGATCAGTTAAGGTCGCTTTGAGTTAGTTAAGTTGGTCAAAAGACGGTAAAACCATAACTAATCGTAGTTGAAGGCAATTTAATATTATTTTTATATGTAAAAGTCAGAAGTAGAGAACTAAATAACACAAAGAGGACAGGAGAGATTGGTTTCCTGTAATTCCCAATCCCATTGCACAACGATACCTGCCCTAGCTAATATAATAACCGCAGCTACGCACTATGTGCTTCTAAAATGTCATAATTAAATCTCCGCTTGTCCACTGCTGGACATAGATCCCCCTTATAATTTTTCATGATTCTATCTTGTGCCTCTTGTATCCTATTAATGGGGGTAACATTTTAGAACGTCAGTACAATGTGTTGGTCGACGATCTCTGCTTCGTTAGGCATCATCTATTGGTCTCCATTCCAGTATCCACTTTTTCCATCTGTTATCTGTTAATTGAGCTACGTGATCTGCCAAATTCCACTTCTATATTGCTATTTTCTTCGTCGTAGCTGGCGGTTTGAGTCTCGCAATAAAACGCTCAACATATCACGCTCCATCGCCCTTTGAGCCACATGGATCTTTTGCACTGTAAAAATGTGCTTCAACTTGCTAAAGGATGCTCAAGCCAATCTTATACGACGAAGAAACTCAACGATTTGGTTATTTTTTTATGCAAATCTCGTGACCTAGGTTTTTATAGGACATTGCTTGGTCTATGGATCATAATTCTACGCATATATCTTCACTGAGTAAAAGATATGTTGTCATCTGGGCTTAGATTTTTTTATTTTTCCTTCTAGCGAGATAAGATATAGCTGATTTAAAAGTTCTTTGCCCTCATCTATCCTATTAGCTATTAGCACAATATTATCTGCAAGCATCAGGTGGCTAAACTTTTTTCCGTTTACTTGTATGCCCTTGTCGGTCAATTTTGCCCGTTTACATAGGGGAAATGTGCCTATGATGGTCCCCTTAAGAAAATAGCTTCATAGTAATTTTAATTATTTACTTAGCAAACTTTAAATATGACCACATAACGTCTCGGTATTTGTACAATATGGCAAATGTTTCAAATTTTTCAGAAAAAGTGATGTTAAAAATTTATTCATAATTTACTAAAATCCTGTTAAGGGTCCATCATGGGCATATATGCGCTCATGATGGACCGTTTGGTACGCCCATGATGGACTCGTTGCATTTTGTGTAAAATAATTAAATACCAAATTATTTTATTAGATCAAAAGACATTACAAATGATAAAAAATATTACACATGGTATTTTTAAGAATAAAAAAATTACGCGCACAATTTACACACAAATTGTTTATGTCGAGGATTAACATCTGCACATTCAGTGTGACATTAATTCTTACACACTTGACAACAAATCCATTTTTCATTGGATCGTGAATGCGAAAATACTTCGTTACAGTAGATGCAAGCTGCATCGTCCGAGTCGCCTTCTACAAAAGAGCATTCACAATCATCTTCAGAACTACTTGTAGTTGAGACACGAACTTGCCTTTTCACTTTTCTGGCGTCTTGTTTCCTTTTTTTTGCTTCTTTGTCTGCAATTTTTTGTTTTATATCTTCAATTTCTAGCGTTGAATTTAAATATCCTGTTTTATCCCGTTTTCTACCCCTTTTCTGCATTACTTGAGATACTCCAGCTAAAGAAGGAGGACAAATATCTTCTACCGAGATGTTTAGACTGCATACCTTGGACACATACTAAGAAATAATAAATATAGTCTTCTGCAGGTCATCATGCAGGGTAGAGTCGATGGCAAAAAGGGAATAGGTAGAAAAAGGAAGTCATGGCTGCGAAATATTCGAGACTGGACAAACATGACTGTAGACGAATTATTCCACGTTGCAAAAGACAGAGAAGCTTTTAAAAATGTGGTCGCCAACCTCCGTTAATGGGGACGGCATAGGAAGAAGAAGAGATGTTTAGAACTGACGATGATATTGATTGCTGATCAGTGGGGCTTTTTGATAAACTTTCAATCCAAGAAACATTTTGGCTCCAATGTTCCGGTGGTGACTTGTGGTCAGAAACATTCTGGCAGTGGGTTTTGTTCAAAATTTTCTCTATCTGTTGTTATAGACGGCAAAAATTGCCAATCCTCGAAGACATCTGGATTGAATGGTTGTATTCCTGTCTTTTTAAATGCATTGATTGCATTTGATGGTAAAGAACTTTTTAAATACGCTCTATTAAAGAGACTGGCTACTTTAAATTGGGTCACCGTTTTACCTAAATTCTGTCGCAGACATAATTGAATTTCTTGGCCGTAGTAAATTTGAAGTGGTCTAAAAAATCCTACGTCCAAGGGTTGAACGTGATGAGAACAGTGAGCAGGAAAACAAAACATAATAATACCGTTTTCCTTTGCAAACTGGAGAGCTTCTAAACTTTTGTGACTACCATGGGCATCAAGTAACAACAAAACTTTGTTGGTTTTAGAAGCCTTTGTATACCTTAAAAAATGTTGCAGACACAAATAGAAAATATCGGAAGTCATCCATCCTTTTTCTTGAGCGAAGGCTATACTTCCAGTAGGTGCATCGATCATAAGCTCATCTTTTTTTCTCTGTCGAGGAAAAATCAAAGCAGGAGGAACATATGTTCCTCCTGCTTTGATTTGACCGTAACATGTAGACCGCGCTCTGCACTACTTAAAGCACCAACTTGTTTGTGACCTTTACTAGCATAAATTTTCTGCGATTTCTTTTGCACAGTTGTCAAACCGGACTCGTCCATATTATAAATGTTTTCCGGTGGAAAGTAAAACTCGTCTAATATATTTGCTAATGCAGTAAAATAGGCACATATATTTGGTTTATTAAAAGCTTTAGCCCTTGCCAACGAAGTATTTTCTGAAGTGCGTAATGATATTCGAGGATTTCGCTTTAAAAAGCCTCTGACCCATTTCCAGCCTGCTATCCTGGTTTCCTTATTAAAATTGTGGCTAATATTATTTCTTTCAGCTACTTCGTATACAAGTTTTCGCAAATCTTTACTAGTCAGGCCAAAAAAACGAGTTTCCATAGTAATAATATGGTCAGCAACTTCCTGTTCAATAGTAGTGGAAAATATTGGTCTTCGTCCTCCCAAATCACCTTTGATACTTCCTTGATGCTTAATAAAGCGCCTTTTCAAAGTCGTTTTTGGAACGTTAAATGTTTTTGCTGCCAGCTTAAACCCCATAGTTTTTTCTTGTATGCTTTTTAAAGCTTGTTGCATATTACTCTCGTAAAATGCAACCCAAAGTAATAATAATAGATAACAAATGAATACGGGCTTAAGATCAATATAAAATAAATTAAGTGCTGATTGACCTATACGATGGACAGACGACGTCAAATGAATCACTGGAAACTGGCTGCAGGAATCTAAGACGACAGACTTGGAAGAAATTAGGGAAAGCCTAAGTTTAACTTTGGCCACAGAAGGCTGGATGATGAAGTACTGGTTAAAATAAATTTAAAATAAATTAAGTATATCAACAGCTGCAAATATGGTCATAACCTGAAAAGTTCAAGAGACGTATTAAAGTAGTTTGTACGCCATCTGCTAAACTTAAAGATTTCCATATTGGCTTAAAAGGGCAGTCTCCAAAACATTAAAAGCAACTTGAATTTAAGCTCCGCAGTATAAATAACTTTCAAATCAAATTTCAGAATTGGTATTTACTTTTATTTTAGTAGAGATTTTTAGCTTAAAACAATAATTCCATATCGTGCGGCGCCATCTATGGTCTGTACTGAAAACTTTCCCACTAGCTCTTACTTACGCCCGCCATATGTCGCTAAAATAAGTTGTATTTGTAATATACTATTTTAATAAGTTTTGACTTATTATACATATGTATAAATAATAATACTGTACAAAACGATACCTAAAATAAGAAAGAAAAAACCATTTTTAGAGACGCATAGGAAAAACTTACCACAAGGATACATAGAAAAATACCACAAGGAAGTGTGCGTGATTTTATCATTTTTATTCAAAATATTCTTAATATTTGTTTGTAATTATGCTCTATTTACTTAATAGCGTGTCTACCCAACAATTGGCCTATTTTTCTTGAAAGTTTTTTTGAGTTAATTCTTCAATTTTCTATTAGACTGATTTTACACCAAAACCTTAAGATATGTTATCAGTTGGACTATGTCACTTTTAATTTTTAAAATGATTAGAGTATGGGCAGTCAGAATAGAAGAAAAAATACGTTTAACATAAAAGCGTAAAGTTAAAAAACGCTGCTGAAGAAAGGAGTAAAAATTAAGTACATTAAAAAATAAGAATAAAAACCAGTGAAATAAAAAGACTAATTTTTATGAATAGTTAAATCAACTTTTTTTAATTTAACTTATCGTTATTTTAACAATTATTTCAAAGTAAACGCTTGGCACTGAAGATAATACATAGAAATAGGTGATTTCAAATTTGACAAGAACTTGACAAATTACAAATTCATCTGTCATAAATTAATTAATATAAAATCATTAATTGATATAAAATAATTGGTCATCATCATCATCATCATCATCATTCCTCAACCTCTTGCATCCACTGTTGGATATAGATCTTCTCCATGTTATTCCACTGTTCTCTATCTTGCGCCTTCTGTATCCAATTTCCGACTGTTTTTCTCAAGTCGTCCATCCATCTTTTTGGTGGTCTACCTCGGTGTCTTTTTTCTTCTCTAGGTCTCCATTCTATGAGTCTTTTGGTTCACCTATTATCATTTAAACGTGCTATATGTCCAGGTCATCTCCATTTGGCTTGTGCAATTTTTTCTATGACATCTGTCACTTTAGTAATCTCTCTCACTATAGTATTTGGTACCATATCTCTTCTAGTTATTCCCAATATTGCTCTTTCCATTTTTCTTTGGGTTACTCTCAATTTATTTGCAATTTTAAAATAATTGGTATAAACTATTAAAGTTGCATGCTTTATCTTTTTGGATCTCTTTCTAATGGTTGAGTTACTAAGTTTTTTTTAGCAATTTATTTCTCTCCCTTTCTCGTTTTCACATATATTTCTGAGTTCACAGTTTCTTATAATATCGCTAAGAGCCTTGCCTGCCATGTCTCTCAGTCTTCACATCGGCTAATTTTATTATGCTTTAGTTGCAGTTCGTGTTGGCTATGGTTTTGATTCCGTAAGTGAGTATAACAACACAACTGGTCAATATAATAAAGAAACGCAAGCTGAAATACTTCGGTCGCATTATGAGATACCCTGAAAAATATGATCTTTTACATATGCTCATTCAGGGAAAGGTCCAAGGTAATCGTGGTCCTGGTAGACAAAGAACATCATGGCTGAAAAATATAAGGCAATGGTATGGAAAATCAACTACATCGTTATTTAGAGCTGCTCTCAATAAAGTCACGAGAGCGAACATGGTAGCCAACATGATATCCAACGATCGATAACGGTCATGGAACTAGAAGAAGAAGAAGTGAGTATAGATATTAGACATGTTTTGTATGGTTTTACCTTATCTTTTATAACATAACTGCATAACAAAACATGCTTAGTAAATTGTTTTCTAGTTTTAATTCCACATTCAGGGAGTTTCTCTAATATTTGATTTATATGATACATTAGACCACCTCTCGGTCTAATATTAAGTCTTGGTATCGTATTTGGTTTTATGTTAATATTTTCAAAATAAAATTTAAGAGAACTCTGCCAAATGCCTTTGTCGCGTCTATAAAGCACTCTTAAGCAGGCAAATAATAACTTCTTTCGATTATTTTTTGTTTAAGCTTTCTAATAAGAAGCATTGTCTGCTGTAGATCAGCTTCTTTAGACTTCATCTCTTCCACTTTAATTCTTAACAGTTTTATAACAATTGCATCTTTATGATCAGCAAGAATGCACTTTGTAATTTTTGATTTGACTTATAAGAAAAAACTGCCTACACGTAAACGTTTCAAGAAGCTATTAGAAACATTAATGAGCACAATAAATAGCAAAAAAATAACCTCACTGGGGTACGTACGAGAGAAGAAAAATATCGATTATTACAACTACTAATACTCAATATTATGACTCTGAAAGATTTAAAAACAGCATGGCTTATGGACTGGTGAGCAGCTTTTCCATACAGCAGAAGAAGTCCTGGAGACCGGATCAAGCACTTAAAACAACATAATGTTTATGGATTCGGAAAAATGGTTAGACAGATCGTCGAGAGGTATAATAGTAGTCAACAAATATGAAGGACAAAGAGTGATAAATCATGGAAGCATAATTAATTTGGATAATAATAATGGATCAATATGGAAGCATAATCAACAGAAGCAAAGCAGTGCCTAGTACAATATATATTTATTTTTTAATTCTGTGTTTCTAGCTAATTTCTGACTATCCATACCCAAAAAAGATACTTTGGGAAACTTCTTTTTAACTAAAGAAAACCTATTGCTTCTCAGAGATATGTTTTATTTTACACACAAAGTTCAAAAACTTTCTTCTGATTTTACGCTACAATGAGATTCAACAAGAACGAGGCAGGAGTCCTTTTGATCGTTTGTTTCGTTGCCTCACTTTTTAAAACAAGTAACAAAATGATTACCAGTACAAAATTTATTGAGAGATTAGATATAAACAAGATAAATTGTTTTGAGTGTATTTTAAGTGTAGATTCGTGAGTTCATAAACTCATTAAGATTTAAATCAAATAACGATTTAAATAAAATGTATTTTAATAAAATATTAGGCAGATATCGAGTACAGTTTTTATTAAAGCTTGCCCAAGTACTTTCGCTCCTAGAGCATCTTTAGGGACATTTCGTCAAAATTCCCGTCATGTTCGTCTTCTTTTTGACGAAATGCATCTGAAGATGCTCTAGGAGCAAAAGTATTTGGGCAAGATTTAATAAAAAATGTGCTCGATATCTGCCTTTTATAATATTAAAATTAATTTATTCGAGCATTCAACCTTATATCACTTTAAATAAAATGTGACTTCTTACTGACTTAGAGGGTGTTTTATTTAAAAAATTTAGAAATTATTTGAACCCAATACTTTAACTATTTAACATATCCTTATCATGCTTTACAGGAAGAGAAGGTACTATAGACGCTACTAATTTTTTTTAAATAAACTTTTCTGGCTATTACGAGAGGCGTACAACAGGAGAAAGTGAAAGGTTGACGCTTCCCAAATTCTACGCCACTTTCGAAATTTTTGTTTTAGTTCAATTTTTATATTTTTCAATATTTTTATTGTAAATAATATCCATTATATTCCGAACGATAAAGTCAATATTTTGCATAATATTTATTATTATGCAAATGGAGATTGCATAATAATATAATTATAAATATATAATATATAATATAAATAATATATATAAATATGCAGATGGTTATTTATGGAGATTTTTTGAAACAAATAGATTTCATTTAACATTTAAAAACAAATTGTGGTTATAAAAAACTATTTTGTTGTGATCTAAATAAAGGGACAATTTTAATAACATGAAAATATCAAAAAACACATTATAACTAAACCTTTTATAACAAATGTGCAATGTGAACCACATTAACCTCAAAAAGCTTATGAATTCTTTTAATAAATAATATGTTTAAACTTTAATAGTTATTTATCTACCAAGGGCAATATGTAGATGTTTATGCCCGAGGGCCTCCAGCCCGAGTGTTTGTAAATCACTCGAGGGTATACAAATCTATTAATGCCCACGGTGCATACAAACTTTTGTGTCATACTAGTTTTTTATACTAGTAGAAACTTTAGAAAATTTATACTAGTAGAAACGGCAATACCGTCGTTAGGGTCAAACCTAAAAAGTGAAAATGTCAAATCTATCTATCACCGGATCTTCCCAGAATTGCCAATTTTATGTGAATTTATTAAATAATATTATGTACTTAGTTAGAATTATTTTATTCCATATTTTGTAACTTCAATAATTAATGTTATTAACCCTACATCACTCGCACCGTTAGAAAAAAATTTAATATTTTTAAATATTTCGCCATAATTTTCGAAATATTGCTTCTTTTGGGTTCTACAACCAGAAATACTCCTAAAAAGACTCGTATAAGACTACGAGTACCTATTATATTATAGCCGACAGCAGTTGTTGTTAGTTCCAATCTAACGCGCGAGTGATCGAGTTTGTCGGAACGCTAGAAAAAAATCTAACTACTAAAATGGTACGAAGAGATAGACAGATGTGGAGAGCACTAGATTCTGATAAGGACTTAAGTGATGTTCGTTCTGAACGCAGTATCCACAATACAGATTCTAAGCAGTCCACACAAGATCTACCCAGTGATCTTAAAGATGCCATGGAAGAAAGCTGCCAAGATGATGGTTATCCAAGATTTTATGGCAAAGAGAAAACACCATGGTTGAAACATAAAAAACAAACTTGCAAAGGTAATACCAAAGCTTGTAATATTGTTACGAACTTACCTGGGGTAAAAGCAATAGCAAAAGTGGCCAAAATTAGAATGTTGGACATTGTTTTTCTCGGATGCTATGATCAATACTATTGTAAAATATACAAATCAAAATCTGGATATAATGAGAGTGTTTTATACTCGCTGTAGGAGTTATCCTGCTGTTGACTACGAGGACATGCAAGCATTTATCGAACTGTTGTTTCTTGCTGGAAAGAGAGCGCAACATTTAAATACTGACGAACTCTGGAAATTAGATGGCACAGCTCCAGATGTTTTTGCAGCTAATATATCCAAGAAAAGATTTTACCAACTAATTCAAGCTGTAATGACGACGCCACTAAGAGGCAAGAAAATCGGCAGTTCATAATCTTGCACCCATTCGAGAAATATATGAAATGTTTATCACTGTTGTACATCACAAATGTAGCATATTTGTATATGTGAAGATAAAAACAAGTGTGTCCTTGGATCATATGTGCTAAAAAATATAAGAATGTACTACTACTTTCAACACTACACAGCGATGGTTTCATTGATGAAAACACCAAAGAGCATACCATGAAGCCAGAGATTATTACTGATTACAACCTCACAAAAGGCGGAGTGGATGTTGTTGATAAAATGAAGGCAGAATACTCGGTGACTCGATTTAGCAATCGCTGGCCGTTTCCTGTTTTTGCAGCCTACTAAATATTTCAACTATAAGCAGCCAAATAATTTACAACAATAATATTTATATTGTAATATCTCGAAGAAACTACATTGTGGAGCTTGGCAAGCAACTTTTAATGTCCCATCTTCAACGACGTTCCAATGTCTCAAATCTGCCAAGGAAGAACATGTTTACCCAACATTATTGTACTAACTGTAAGTTGCCGATATGTAAAGAGTACACTGATTTAACACATTTTACTTGTCACCACTGCCTAGAAGAGGAAGAAATTTAATTTTATGCGTAAGGCGTACATTTTTTTTTATGTAAATCTCCTTATTTGTTTTTGTTGTTTTCTTCTTCTAGTGCCTATCTGTTTCGGATGTTGGCGACCATCATGGCAATCTGCACTTTGCACACTGCTGCTCTAAAAAGATTTGTGGTTGTTGTGTTGAACCACGTTCGTAGATTTTTCAGCCAGGAAATACTTCGCCTTCCTGGTCCCCGTTTTCCTTCTACTTTTCCCTGCAAGATTAGTTGCAGCAGTTCATATCTTTCGCTGTTCCTCATGATTGACCGAGATATTCGATTTTGGCTGTTTTTATTGTGGTTGACAGCTCTTTTTCTTTTTTCATTCTCAACAGAACACCCTCATTATTAACGTGGTCGGTATAACGATATCTTCAGGATGCTACGATAAAGCCACATTTCAAAAGCCTCAATTTTCTTGCAGGTGGCGTCTGTGAGAGTCCATGACTCAACTCCGTACAATAGTATAGGAAATATGTAACATCGTAGTAACCTGATTTTTATGGGCATTGATAAATAATGACATTTGAATCACTTAGCCATTTTTTGAAATGCAGATCTTTCTTTCTCGATTCTACATTTGATTTCTGTGCAATGGTCCCAATTTTCATTGACGTTTATACCAAGTTAGGTGAATGTTTTTACTCTTTCTATTTGTTGACCGTTTACACTGATTTGTCCAAATTGCTGTTCCTTCTTAAAGATCATCATGCATTTTGTTTTCTTAGTGTTTAGTAAAAGTTCGTATCTCTGACTGACCTCTGTGATTCTGTTCATTAACTCCTGGAGGGTTTAAGAACTGTCAGCGAATACTACCGTGTCGTCAGCGTATCTAATGTTATTGATAGATTCTCCGTTGATTCGAATTCCGGCTTCAACATCACCCACTGCTTCTGGAAAGATTTCCTCAGAGTATATGTTAAACAACAGTGGTGATAGTATACATCCCTGACGGACGCCACGTTTAATTTTGATATCGTCGGATTCTCATGCCTCTGTCCGGATAGATGATGTTTGATTCCAGTACAGATTGCTGACAATGCTTAAATCACAAGTGTTTATTCCAATATTGGCTAATATCTCCATCAGCTTGTCGTGCTTTACTGTATCGAACGCTTTATGGTAGTCAATGAAGCACGCATAAATGTCGCAGTTTACGTCTCTATATCGTTGAAATAGCACTTGTATACTAAAGAGAGCCTCTCTCGTACCCACTGCATTCCGAAAACCAAACTGTGTACGGCTGATTTTTTCTTCGCAGATTCTATATATCCTTTGATGTATGATTTTTAGAAATAATTTTAAAATATGACTCATTAAGCTGATGGTTCGGAAATCACTGCAGGATACGGATTTTGTTTTCTTTGGTAAAGCAATAAAGGTCGACTTCAGCCATGTTCTTGGTATTACTCCGCTTAAACATATGTCATTAAATACTTCTCAGCATATGCATTGTCAGGTCCAGGGCTTTGCCATCTTTTAGTTGTAATATGGCTTTTTGCACTTCATCTGATGTGATTGGTAAGTGGTCATCACATATGTAGGATGGAGGTTGTTCGGATCTAGTATCATCAAAGAGTTCTTGTATGTATTTTGTCCATATGCGGATTTCTTGATTTTTGTCTGTGATGATATTCCCTTGTTGGTCTCGCAGTTTGTTACCTGTGTTGGATTTCTGAAGACCAGCTGCTTGTTTCACCTTTTTATGCATGTTAAACGTATCATGTTTTTGTTTTAACAACTCTATCTCTTCACACTGTGATTTTAACCAATTTTCTTTGGCCTTTCGTATTTCGGTTCTTATATGTCTCTGAATCTTGTTGTACATTATTTTGTTGTTCTTTGATTTTCTTCTTTCTTTCTTTATTCTTTCTTTCTTCTTTCTTTCCTTTTTTCTTCTTCTTTTTGTTCCAGGTAATGAATATATATTTTTTAGTTTACCTAACTTAGCCATTTTTGCAGTTTTGTTTTAAAAGAATATAAGTTTATCGTTTTTTGTAAGTTAATAGCTAATAAACTCAACCAATAAGTACTAATGACTCATTTTTTTTGACCTATACCCATATGTTAGATAAAATCTTACACGCGAGTGATGGAGTAATTTTTTGAGGTGCGAGTAATTGGGGGTTAAAAAGTTATTAATATTTTTTTTATCTTTATGTCTGTGCGGGCCATAAAGTGCACTTTATGCCCGCAGGGGCATATGTGCAGGGCAGCTATTATGTAGTTGGTAACGAAGCAATAAAAACACGATAATGAACTAGTATGACATAAAGAACATTTTTTTCTGATTGGGAATAAAATTAGCAGAATTTACTATATGCTGCCATAGTGATTGACGATTATTAAATTCTTGTGGGTATACCAGAGAGTTCATATACCCCCAGAAATAAAAATCTAAGGGATTATATCGGGTGTTTTAAGCGGTCACGGAACTTCACTAGCTCTGCCAATTCAATGATGAGTAAATTGCTGATTTAATTAGTTCCGTACTATTAAAGGACAATTAGGCGAAGCCCAATCCTGCACGTACCATATAGATATTACCACGTACCAAGACATATTATGATATGTCTTCTTTGATTAAGTGACAAATCTAAATTATCGAAAAGTTTAGTTTGTAGAAACTGTAAATACGAGTTACCATTCGAATTTGCTGGTGATTCATAAGGATCCAACAAACTATCTCCAATGAAATTGGATCTCCGTATTAAAAATGTGGCTCTCGAAATAGATGGGATTTTCTATATCTCAACTGTGACTGTTTCCTTAGTTAAATACTCTTATACGTGTCAATATAACCTTCATCGTCGTAGAAAGATTTTTTTAATAAAATTACAATTTTGATTTTTTTATTAAATATTTACAATGTTTTTTTAATAGAGATTAAAATTTTATTTGCATAATAAATGACCCAAAAACACAGAATTAATTAATTCATTATTCAAAATAACTGTGCTCCTACACTTAGAACTTAAATTTCTCGAAAAATATGGACTTTATCGTTACAAATAATAAGTAAGTATATCATTTGCATAGAAAGTATTGGATAATCGAAAAAATTGTCCTAAAATAACAACAAAGATTGCCATGATAATCGCCAACATTCATAACGAATAGGCACATCAAGAAGAAGAAGAAGTAGGATATACAGTACCTATACTTCCCGGTAATTATGACAAGAATTTGAAAATTAAATAACACACCCGGAACTCAGTAAAGGGTCTCATTTTTAATGAATGAAACACACGGTAAAGGTTAGAGTCTCATCTGCAAAGTGAGAACAGCATTTTTAATTTTATTTTGTAAAATTTATTTGTTTTGTACCTTCACCATTTTAATAGAACAATATTTTGCAATGTTTGAGCTTCACATTTGATTCTACACCAAAAAATATATATAATTTATTGCATTTTTTAGTTTTTCAATTAAACAAAGAAAAATCATCAAACAAACAGGAAATATGTATTAGTTAAAGTGAAGGAAAGTTAGGTTATATGAGGTTACGTTCCTGATTACAATAATAATTCTTATTTTACGTCAATAAATTTTATACTGGTAGTGAAAGTTAATAGAATAGAGGGTCCAGATAAGACGAGTTAGAGAAAATTTATATAAAGAAGCCTGAGGAAGGTAGAGTAGAGTATAAAATAGAGACTTAGATAAATATAAATATAGTCCAGGCGCTGGCAATATTGCTATTACAACATTTAACAGGTTTTAACTTAAGAATTACTGGTGTTTGTATACAAAGAACCGGGTATCAACTTCCCCTACAGTAGGAACTATGCTATATAAAATTTTAGGTTAAAAAAGTTGAGTTAAGTCTTAAAATTGACTACGAGGTGTGGTTGGCTTCAATAATTATAGATACTATAAGTAGGTTCAGGGCCTAGATCACAGATTTAGAAATATATACAATTTGTATAAATGTTTAGCTAGAAAAGGGTAATAAAAGGCTAGAAATTGACATTGAGATAGACTTACTTGACTATACTGCTTTTCCTACTAAATCCGTGATTCTGTATCGGTCATTTTGTCAAAAATATGTCGTCTTAAGTATTTCTCAATAGTTAGTTAGTTACAGAATTATGTAAAAAAAAAAATAAAAAATAAAAATAATACTTGATAAGTTTAAGGTGCTACGAAGCTTATGTTTATACTATTTATATTAGCGATTAAGGTTGTGATTTTAAAAATAATTATTACTTGTATTAAAAATATGCAATAAAAATGATGTAACTGTCTTAATAAAAATAAAAGAAACATGAATTTTATTAGTATGAGTTTAAAATCTACACAAAATGGTAAAAAAATTTAACTGGCGAATATTTAATTCTAATCTAGTTTTTTATGTTAGTGAAACAATTTTGAGTAACTTTAAATGGATAGAAATTATTTTTATTAGTTTAAAAACAAACAACTTTTTTAAGAGAACTATTTGATTGTTGTGCCATGTTATACGTTTAAATTTACAAAACTTATTTATTTATTCATAATAGACTTCATTTAGGGAATGAACAAGTTTAGGTATAAAAAATTATTTTTGTTAATTATATATTTTTCTAAAAATTTCGTTGATACTTCTTTAAAAGGAATCGTCGGGAACAGTGTCAGGTTAATTACCCAGTAAATATATTACTACCCAATATTAGTCAACTTATACTAGAGTATTTCTGGCCACCATTAATGTAGTTACCACTCTCTGAGTTCTTTGTTTCATCTGCTGATTTCAAGTTAGCATTGAGTTTAATACTATCCCAAGTACTTTACTGCACACGCCAGATTAGGATTTGTAAATTTAGACTTAGGACTTAATCCCTTAAATTCCTCCTGGTAAATTTCATGATTTTCAAATTCTGGATATTTATATTAAGCTATTTTTATTCTGTTACTACGGTCAATGGTGCACAGATATAGTGCCTCTTGCTGAGTTTAGCTATCAGTCATTCTGACCAGATTTGACAAGGGAGAAGATAAAATCTTTCCTTCGAATAATTGGTACTGTATCACCCAGTAACGTTTTGTATATCCTACGGCTCCACAGCATGCAGTATATCCATCTATATCTTATTTTGTCTGTTCTTTTTAGACGAGTCGCCCTTGTGATTGCTTTGTAGGAGGTGTCGAATTCTTCCTATATCAAGAAATGCACAAAACATCAGCTCTTGGATTTCTAGAACGTATTCCACACTCTATATTATAAGACGGTACAGTTGCAGTACCGTTTTTGTAGATAGTACTACTCGATACGTATATTGTCTCTAATATTTCAGACTTTCAAACAACACTTCTTCTTCTTCATTAATTGCCGTTTCTAATGGAGGTTGACAATGACTTCTGTAAATTCGTGTCTATCCTGAGCTTTTTTTATGAGGGTGTGGATGTCTAACATCCAAACACGCACCATAAATAATGTCCCATTATTTATGATGCGTAACCAGGTCATCCAATACACCAACCCTAATATGCGAATTTAGCATATTTTCTACTCTTCTGTACGAATGACATCAGACGTATCGATCTCATAGCCTTAGCTGTTTCCTGTTTAGTTTTGCCAAGTTTGGGTGTAAAATCCACCTTATTAGCCTCCATACTTTTGGTAATATCCCAAATTCTAAGCTAGTCTGCAGTATCATACATAATTTTTTGTACAGTTTATTTCGCTTCTGTGAAAGTATTGGATATATCTCGTCCGGACTGGCTGATTTATATGGATCTAATGAATTAACTGCTCATTTAATTTTGTCCTGATTCACGATAACTTTCGTACATGCCTTACACCATAAGTCATGGAATCTAGGCCAGTTTGCTGCCATGTCTCTAGTGGTATTAGTATTGAATAAGGCTTAAGATAGTGCACCATAGAAACTCTTTCCGGGTCTCTTCAAAACTCTGAGTGTAAGTAATTGATGCCTTTTGGAGCAAGTGAATACTTGAGGTAGCCTTGAGATTTCTACAGTCTATTATATCTCTCCTTCTTTACGTTTCTCTTTTTGTCCTTCTCAGGTCCAAATTATACCGGTGATGAATCGTCAAACGGGCCATAGGAAACTCAATGGGAAATTTTAAATTGTTGAATTGCTGCTTCCCTAATTATTTTAGATCAAAAGTCATAAAAAACTGTGTGTAGATGACTAAATTCTAAATTAAAAACAAATGTTAAAACCGTTCTACGAATCAAATGTACTTCAAAATTTTGCAAAAATATAATAAATTTTTCAGACCACCCCTAAAAGTTAGGCCACACGTAATACAAAAATATATTATAACGTGTATGTTTTATCATATTGATATCAGATGTTTGACAATTTGAATTGTCAATTTTTTTTATTTTATGATTAAATCATAAACAATGAATTTTACTAAATACTACTACTACTGAACAATATTACTTTGCGAACAATAAATTATATTGTTTACAAATCGATCAGTATAATGAAATGTACTCAGTTGACGAAAAATCGCATAATGTTGTATTAGGCAATCGCGCGAACCTTTTCCTATCACTACCGGATCTTTATTTAACGTAAGATATTCTAATACACTAAAATTTAATTCCATGTTAAGTTATACAACAATTCAATAAATTCCAATATACTGTTACTGTGATCTTTATACACTTCATCTAATTTATATTACGATGCACGTCATCGGCGTCATAGCCTGTGACGTCATATGGTACCAACACGAAATATTTAGGGTTTAGGTGTGTTCTTTTTAGAATCACTTTACCGAGTACACTGGCATTACAGCCACTAGACATATTTTATTATATACGCGTTGAAATAATATTTAAAAATTTCTATTAATGTTAACTTAAAGAAATACACAATAATATGTTTCATTTAATTTGTATAAATCCATTATAAAGAGTTTTTATCAAGAACATTTGTTCGGAACACACTGTAACTGTAATCGAACGAAGGTAAAATTTTGGCATAAATTGGTAACACTTATTTGACAGTTGCGGTGTTGACACTTTTTGTACTTTATTATTTTAAATTTTAAAGTGAATACCTCTTGTTTTATATTTTTACCTATTTAATAAAATCTGTTCTTTTTAGAACAAAATTAGTGTGTTTTATTTCAAAAATGTTACGTAAGAATTTAAATAGTCGTTGTAAAGAGATGGTAATACTTTTGCAATAATCATGTGACCTAGTTGATTTAAAATGGAATCAGGATTTTTTTATACTTTGGCAACTATGTCAACTTCGATCTCTGACGTAGATAATGACGTAAGTCGTTATCTAAATTAGATGAAGTATACCTAATAATAATATACGATAATTTCTAAACATAAAACTATAACAAATGTTATAATAAAACATTTTTATTATTGCTGTTTTCTCCTTAACTGAGTACGTTTTTTAATCAACTTAATTTTTCTTTTAAATAATAAATCACAAAATGTTTGCCATTTAAATTATAGATAAATATAACATAGTTGATTTAAATATTGTCAAATATTAGAAACGTCAATATGACCAAACGCAACACGTAATACACATTCTTTTCACGGCGTCTGGCCTGACTTTTAGGGGTGGCCTGAAAAATCTATTATATTTTAGCAAAATTTTGGAATACGTTTAAGTCGTAGAACAATTTTAACAATTGTTTTCGATACATATTTGAGTCCTCTATAAATAGTTTCCCATGACTTTTGGTGTAAAATAATTAGGTAAGCAGGAATTCAACAATTTAGAATTTCTCATTGAGTTTCCTATAGCCCGTTTGACGATTCACCACCCTGTATAATATAATATTCTGACTGATTAGATTTTCGTCTGACTTTTAATCTTTAATTGAGGTTGTCATGTCAGTAGCTGACATGACAACCCCTTATTTTAAAACATATACGTCAACGGTCTGAAGAGATACTTCGTATGACAAATGCCATTTTAAAAGTTCTACCAACATTAGTAATGGCTAGTGTTATATCAATTACCTCTTTCCGTTATGAAGTTACCTCTTCTTCTTTTAGTGCCGATTCCACTAGTGAAGATTGGCTATAACTATTGCAAATTCGTCTCTATATGCTGCCCTTCTTAAAGCGTCTATATATTTAACCCGATTCTATCGCTAGTGTTTTTTCAGCCAGGATATTAGTCATCTACTAGGACTTTTTCTTCGATTGTGCTCTTCATAATCAGCTGCAACAACTCGTACTTCTTATTTCTAAGTATGTGCCCCAAATATGCTGTCTAATATATCTATATTATGATCGGTCCATGATATTTTCATGCTTTTATCAGCAGAGCTGACCATGATCATGACAAATAAACTTTAACAGGTTTATGTTACAATAAGGTAGTTCTAGCAGTTTATATGGTAACATTTATCGAGCATAGAGGACTTTACTTTTATCCATAATAACCCGTTATGGTCTTATTGTAGAAAACTATATTACAACAATCCCTTTTCAATTTATAAAGTAACCTAATGGCCGTTATTTGAACAAGAGGATTTCATGTCCATTGATAATAACATTATTTTTTCTTTTTAAACTTATGGTTATCTGTGATAATTTGCTTTGTTTCTTCGGTTCCTTATAATATACCCCCTTTAAATCAAAAATTTAAATCTTTATTTGTATGGAATCCGTTTTCTTTGGAATCCAATCAGCAATAGATAGATAATTTTCAGATTCACAGTTTCTTGTTATACATCATTCATTATAGGCGTTTTCCATGATGATTAAAGTAAGTCAGGTAGGAGAGAATCCAAAATTTTTCAAATTAAATTTTTTGAGGCTGTGCGTTTTGTCACCATCCTGAAGAATAATACGGATGAGAATTTTATTTTTATACAAAAACTTTACTTTTTCGGTTGTTTTTTTTTAATACATTTTGATCCATCATCTGCAATAAAGGTGTACAGTTTGGGTATTCGAATAGTTTATTGTATTTATTTGGGTGGCTTGAAGCATTGTCAGTACAATTAAAATTTTACATAAACTTCTTCACTTCTGGGACAAAGTCTTTATGGAACCATTCACTTAATACCTCTCATAATTTGTGTGTTCCAGCAGGATTTAAACACGGCATATATGTGATTCCATCTTCGCTCACTTTCCGAACTGATGTATTTGCTTCTTTAGAGGATGATACCCAAAAAATATCTTTTGGGCAACAGTGTCCAAAAAAGACTACTCTAGTCTGCATTAGATTTGGTCAGGAAAAGGCACAGTTACATTTAGGGTGTAGCCATCCAACACTGATACAAACATAATCTTTCTTTGTAATTATAAAATTTGATCTTTTGTTTTTAGAATTTTTCCAGATACAGGTATGTGTTCTTGCATGAACCGCGTATAGTTTTCTATCTTTGGTCATTTATCAACTATTAATGTTTTACGCTTTCCTGGTTTATATTTCATCTTTTCACGTGATCCACTATCTTTTGTTTTTTTTCTTAAGATCGTGTACAGTCATATTCTTTTATCAATTTATCAAGTTTTCTTAATACTTAACTTCTCCAAAATGTCCATTATGTCTCTCAAAGTCTTGTGCTTCCATTTACTTGGCATTTTTAACTAAAATATTCTCATAAAAAACGAGGAAAATATGTACGCACGTGTGCACCTGATAAGTTTTGAGGTTAGACTTTTTGACTTGACGGAGCGCATACGCGATGTGATGTGTAGTGACGCGGGTATTGAAGGTATTGGATGTGTCAATTTATTGAAATTCCGGATTAGTGAGTTTCTACTGTATAGAACATATATATATATATATATATATATATAATATATATATATATATATATATATATATATATATATTGTTATGATATGTAAAATCGAGAAAAATATTGGTTTGTTTAAAATATTTCAAAGTTCAAAAACATTAAAATAATTCAGATAAGTAGGATAATAACCAACAAACATTTCGAAGAAGGAAAGTCTTTAAATTTTTGGATTACCTGTATTAAACAAAATGTAAGCTATGCATAAATTATTTTCTTTGTTATAATATACTTGAGTGACCCGCATAATTTTAAGTGAAATCCAAAGACAATTGAACCAGGTTTTCCAAATACATTAATGCAGTGATTAAGGACAATAGAATAGATTTTAGAAAGATAGGTTTTTGTTAGTTTTTAAGAATTGTAGAAAAATATTATTTGTAAATAAGTTTTAGGAAATTTTATAATTATAGGTAAAAATTTGTTTGTTATCGAAATGAAAAAAATGGGAGAATTGTGACGAGCTTTGATTGGCGGTAGATTTTTGAGAGAGAAAAAATAATCAGTTGGTTTCCAAGGGTGCAAGGCGAACGGCCGTTGTTTCTCGGGTAGTTTCCCAGAGGTAGGAAGCAGTAGCAGTGAAAGTTTGTGAGTTTTCGTGTAGTTAGTGTATCTGACAGAAGCTGATCCAGTAAAAGATTGTAAGTCATATTTTTCTACTTATATTCCAAGAGTCACTGTTCAGGCCAACGAGAGATTCAGTTTATCGTAAAGAAAAGATATTCCAAGAGTCATTTTTCACTCAGGCCAACGAGAGATTCAGTTTATTGACAGAAGAAGAAGCTAGCATAATTTGAACGATTCGTGCATTTGAAGGAGATCATTAAGGACGAGATACTTGCATAAATTTGTTGTAAGATTGCTGATTACCTAGGGAGCGCCTGAGAGTAGATAATATAGTCTACAAGGAACAAGGATTTGGACCACTCATCATCAGAGAGAGATATTTTTGTTTTCTGCAGTTTTTCTTTTATTGATAACACAATTTTTACACTTAATTTAGAAAGGATATAAATATTTTGATTAGGAGAGTTAGAATAATTTGGGATTTTGAGATTTCAATTAATATTGTTTGTACCATTAATTTTGAAGGTTCACGTACGTAGAACAAAATTTTGAGAATTATTATATGAGATTTTGTTTATTGAAAACATTTGAGTGTGAATTATTTCATTATTTTTATTTCAATATATAGTGTTATATCATATGTGTTTTTTATTATTCCGGTATTCTTTGGATCTTACCTTTCACATGTAATAGCATAGATATTGAAGCACGAATTTAACCCTGAGATAAGAGAATTAAAAAGTGTGATAGAGTCATAATCATATCATTTAAATAATTTTAATTAATTAATTAATTAATTAATTGCTTGGCGCACCAAGACTTGAAATATCACAATAATATATATATATATATATATATATATATATATATATATATATATTATATATAAAAAATAATTTAACGAAACTATATTAAAAGGAGTCTGAATGCTTCGCTCCTAAATAAAAACTGGGACAGCAAGGTTAAAATAAAAAGTGGGATCGCATAAAGCACAAATTCAGGACACACAAACAAAGAAAATAAATTTAGTTTGCAGTTTTATGACGACATAGTTTTGTTATTGAACATTTGGGACGGAATTAGTAGAAAAAACTTGTATTTGACTATAGTAATATTGCTTAGGATGTCGTTAATGTATTAATACCTTGGAACTTTATAGACTTCACCATATAATTTAAGAAATAAAATAGTGTTTAACCTCTAAGATAATCATTGAAATATTTATATTTTCATGTATATTTTAGATGCAGGTTTTGTTTAGCACAAAAGGATATACTATTAAGGTCTTAAAAAGATGATATTAAACGTCAGTTAAATTTAGAGCAAGAATATTTATACTCCCTTCATTTTATTTATAAATTAGTTTTGCATGTTTTTGTTTCTTTTTAAATTCCATCCATTTTCTCTTTTTCTAGTTTGATATAAATGATTTAAAAAGCACTTTAATCCACCAAATCAAAAAATATACACTTTTTTTATTTTGTGCATTTGAAACATATATGAAATATTTCAATGATTACCTTAAGCCTGGACTAACATTTGTAACTCATTGTTGCATATTGTCAACAAACAGGATAGCATTTTGTCCAAAAATATGTGGCGTTTGTTTCAAAATAGAGTTTCTTGGACCCAAGATTTTTTTTCATCTAAATTGATAACAGAACTGTGTTCGGAAGAAGATTTGTCATGGCCTACTAGAGTCGACGAAGACTTTGATGAAGGTATAGGTTCTATATCCACGGGAACTGTCAGTCTTATGCTCCTTCCACGATAGCACGCGCCGTTTTCACTATCCACGTCGCTATCGTCGCTGTTTGCCTCGCTGTTTGTGCTAAATTCGTCCATTTCGTGTTCTGTATCTTCGTCGTCGTCTTGAAATACAGAATCGCTAGAAAATGATTGTACTTCGAAGTCTGGAATATCAGTTCCTAAAAATTAACAACTTAATATTAATAATAATCCTAATACTATACATAATTAAATAAATACTAATGATTAAATTAAACAAGCTTCAGTACATTGTTAACTGTTAACTTATTCGTGTGCTTACAGCGATTCAAATTTGAGGTCTTATAGTATTTTTTACATCTAGAAAAAAATTGAGTATCCTGCAGTGGTAGCAGGTAATTTTGCAAAGAAAAGCATTAAAACAAATTTATAAGTAATTGTTAAAAGTGTATAAAGATACACGTTTATTTCCATATAGATACCTTCAGTTAGAAGAGCAAACATAAGAATTGAAGAGTTTAAAGCAGTTTGATAAGTATTTAAGACTATTTACCTAGAGGGCTCCAAAACCTACTTTAACACTATCAATTTTATCAAAAATACAGAATATGATTTCGGAAGATCATCTTTTAACTAAGGAATGGAAAAAGGAATTTTTTTTATGAATTACCCCCAGACTGCTGAAATAAGAATCTTTGGTTACAATAGAGACCTCATTAAGCAGTTGGATGTTAAAATTTGTAAGGGAACACATGATTAACACAAAAAATATTTATATTCATTATTCAACAAGACGATGCATTTCCTTTCATAAAAATACTGTGAATTAAAGCAAAACTTGTTACCAGATCGAGATTATTTGCTAAAGTTAGCTTTCTGTGGCTTATATCTAATGTCCAAAAAATCATACATAAGAAACTATTTTGCTTCAAACAAAAAGATAATAGCCATTCATTTATTTTGACAATCATTTAATTGTAAAAAAATGAAAAAACACGTTTTATTTTTTTTTGAGGTTATGTTTGGGTCCATGAGTCTAAATTCTTTTTTGGTTGAGTACTTTTTAATAATGTACATATATAATCTCGTGCTGGTTCTAGTGAGAACAAGGAGCTCAGTAATCAACGTGAAGATAAAACCAGCTGTAGACTGTGGTCCGACTACAAAATGTTATAAGCAGAATTTTTCATTAAGTTACACAGTAAAATAATTACAAATAAAGACAAACATTGATTCCAAAGCAGCCAGAAAAGTTTAGAGAAGCATTAGCAGTAGCTGATCTACCAGTTACTAGGGGAGACCCTAATAAAACGTGGGAATTCACAAAGAAATGGATCACTGAAGCCATTAACAATACTAATCTCAAAGACAAAGCAGCTAGGAAAAAACATTGGATGACTTAAGAGACTTCAATGTTGTAGAAGAAAGATGAAAACGAAAAGAAACGGCACATCAAATGTAAAGCAAAAAGAAATAGGGATATGTACCATAAATACAAATATAAAATACTTATGCAAACGGGACAAAAATATTTATATTAAAAACATATGTCTACAACTAGAGGAACATGCTGACCGCCAAGAATGTAGTGGACTTTTCTTAAAAGTCAAGTATCTAGTGAGAGAATTCAAACCGCAAACACAAATCATCAAAGATTATAGTGAAAATACCATAACAAACTCAGACGGTATCGCAGAGATGTGGAAACTATATTGCGAAATACTATTCTCTAACCACGACCCAGACAATAATACAGAGAAAAAAAGTTATGAAAAAGAACATCATATCTTGAAATCAGAAATTAAGGCGGCAATTAAAAAGCTAAAATTCAGAAAAGCAAAAGAATAATATGAAATAGTAAGTAATGCTTAGAATTTGCAATGACATCTGCAATATTGGAAAGTGGCCAAATGACTGGGGTAAACTCACGTTTATTTTCATATATAAAAAAGTTTTACCTACACATTGCAGTAATTACCGTACAGTAGCATTGATATCACACGCGAGCAAAGTAATTCTAACCATCATCAATGAAAGACCAAAATCAATTCTTTTACCACAAATTCCCCAAGATCAATGCGGATTCGTCCCAGGTAAATGAACAAGTGAACATATTCTTCATATTCGTCACATTAACAAAACATCTCGAGAGTTTACCATAAAAACATATTTATGCTTTGTTGACTCCAAGGCCTTCGCTACCGTAAAATGGGATAAAATGTGGCATATACTTAGAGAAATGAGTACGCTAGAACATCTAATCAATTGATTACAAAAACTATATGTAAGTAATACTGCTAATATGAAAGTTAATAATGTGGTTTCGAAAAACTTCAAATTAAAATCTGAAGTTCGACAGGGATGCATAATATTCCTCATTCTATTCAATATATAGTGAACATATTATGCTTCAAATGTTTGAGGAATGGCAAGGTAGAGCAACGATAGGAGGAAGAAAAATCAAAAACCTACGTTATGCTGATGACACTGTTATATTAACGTCATCATTAGAAGAACTGGAACAAATTATAAATATATACTGTATTACCGTACTAGGCACGGTAAGCACGGAATATGGTTTGAAAATGACAATATAGAAAACTGAAGTGATGATCATCGATAGAATCAGAAACAACCAAGCAGAGATAAAAAACATGACAGGTTACGAAGTGACACATCAAAATAGCCAGATTAACAACAGCCAAACTCACAAAAATTTGGAAGAACGCTGACATCACAAAAAACTTGGACCATGGACCGCCCATCGCACAAATATCTCAATTCTAACAGAACTTAACATAAAAAGTAGTCTCATCACCTATCAATCAAAATATACTAAGATATTTAATACATATAACTAAAAGAAGAGAAGGCATGGAGCGAATGATAGTTGAAGGTAACATAGCGGGTAAAAGATCCAGAGGAAGATTTACAGTACGATGGTCTGACCGAATAAAGGACATGGCTGGTTACTCATTCTCCGAGTGGAAGCAAAACAACACGCACAGGGGAGAGTCATAATTGGATAAAAATTATATGACGCCACTACATACTTATGAAGGAGAAAAGATAGAGGAGGAGGTTGACTTTCTGATTAGCATGGTATTGTTTATTTTTGAAATATTGCGGGGAATATTTTACTATCTTAAACAGCTAGAATAAAAATGATTTTTTGTTATTTTGACCATGATGCCCACCTAAAACAAATTGAAAAATCATAAAGACAACTTGATGCTAAAAGAATAATATATTTTTTTGACGTGGCTTCTTTTTTTTTAAATAATTTTAAAAATTTTAGAACCATTTGAAAATTTTAATTAATCGCCAAATATTCTACGATAATTGGAACTAAAGGTATTGCAAAAAAAAAACAAAACACGTTTTATTTTTTTTTGAGGTTTGGGTCTAATTGTCTAAAAAATTTTTTTGATCTGATATTTTTTGATATAGAACAACATGGTATTTTTATTTTGGAATATCTCTAAATAACAAGAATGAATTAGATGCTCAGCACAGCAAGAAGTGATCGGACTTGGAGTCCCTGCTAATTATAACAAATATGGCCAGGAGCACCTAGGTCCCAGAAATGCCACAGTCTTGGTAATATGGGCCTAGTCTGAGTGATAGGGATAATACAATGGATTCGTATTAGGAGATACAAGTGTCTGAAGAACCCACAAAAGAAGCGCTGATTCGATCTACCATAACCGCGATAGATAGTATTATACTGAAAACATCATCAGACATGCTATAAAAGCAAACCGAATAAGATAGGCAGGTCATGTGGTAAGACCAGATATGAAGACAATGTTCTTTGAGAGACCAGATAGTAGAAGATCAGTAGGCCAGAAAAAAGGAAGGATGATGTTGAAGCCGATCTAAGATTGAAGTACAACAATGGGAAAATAAAGCACAAGATCGTAGAAGATAGGGGGGCTATAGTGGATGCAACAAAGATTCACCTCGAATTGTAAAGCCAGTCAAGAAGAAGAAGAATGTGTACTAAAATATAGTTACCTAGATAAATTAGAAAAGCGAACGAAGTTAAGAATAAGCTATAAAGAAACTTTTATGAAAATGAAGGCACAAGGAGAATAAAGACTCCCGATTTTTGCGTGTAATTAAATTAATTATTTACATTTAACATTGACAATGACAGAAGCAACACAAAAAAAAGAAAGAATCCAAGCATTCGAACTCTGGTGTTACCGTAAAACGCTCAGAATATCCTACATGAGCCATACGACAAATGCGGAAGTCTTGCGGAGGATGAATAAGGAAAGAGAGCTTATGCTTATAATAAAAGATCGGAAAACACAATATTTTGGTCACATCATAAAAAATCAAAAGTATGAACTGCTCCAACTTATAATCGAAGGCAAAGTCAATAGCAAAAGTGGACCAGGAAGAAAACGCAACTCTGGGCTTAAAAAACTACGGCAATGGACGAACATGACATCCATAGAACTATTCAGGGCTGCTACAAATAAGATTAAATGGGCAAATGTAATGGCCAACGTCCTTAAGGATAAGGCACCGTACGAAGAAACATTAAATTACTTACCTAATGAACTATTACAACTACTAATAGAAGCTAAAGGAGCTAGCTTCGGTTTTAAATTCGGAATATCGACAACTCTGTCGTACAGTCCTCTATTACTCCCGCAAGGGGATCCCCCGGGAGTCGGATGGGTAACTCTAATATCTATGGGATAATAAAAATCGTACAACTCCGGGACATCGGAGAACTGACACTGGGATGATTTGCACTTGTGCGCTGGCATGGGAGGAAGTCCCAGAGTTGTCGATGAGTCTCTACGTTCTAGATATGAACTGCCCGATGATGAACAGGTGATATTGCTGGGTCGGCGTGGGATATCCAGATGACTGAAACAAAAATGACAATACATTAAGGAAAATATATCTAAATAAAATCAGAGATAAAAAATATCCTCTCACTTTGGAGAAATATCTCCGAATATAAATATATAAGTCTAAAGAAGATTAGTATTATTAAGACTTACTTAATTATTATTAAATGTTTTTTTGTATTATTCATATATATTCTCATCACATTTGAAATAAATAAAAATCATTTAATTGGTATGTTGAGATAAACAATAATACTTCACTACAAAACATCTGTTCTTAATTAAATATTTTGAATCATAATAATTTGTATCTTATATGGGCTATATATCTAATACATCGTTCGGGTAGCCAATTGGGTATAAATAGTTAACTAGTCAATAGCACAGAACGCATCAATGGCTGATGATTAGCCACAGCAACCACAAATCAAACGTGTTGTTTGTCGGGAGAGCTTTATAGCACAAAAGATACGTTATTGCCAGATGGAATGATGCATTGAGCTTGATGTTTTCCTTTTGTTTGTTTTGTCTGATTAAAACTTGACTGACAATTTTCACTTTTACTTCAAAATTACATAATGACTGCATTATATGAATGGTTCGTTAAGCAAAAAAAAAGATAAAACTTATTAATAACAAAGCGAATAGCCATTTTAGTACCGTAGAAGTAACAACTGCATTTAGATATTTTGATTATCTGATTTTAAAAATATTATTCTTTCTTTTTATAGCCGCTATAGTTTTTTAAAATACCTTTGAGGAGAAGCTATGGTCTTTAACAAAATTAAATAAAGTAATTTTTGTAAGTTCTATAGATGCTACATTACTACTTTTCAATAAAAAACAATATGAATCAAGAATAATACATATAATATATATATATATATATATATATATATATATATATATATATACCCATATGAAGAAATAAGAAAAAACAGACCATACATTATTTGTTAGTTGCCACTAAAACGTATTGATGACTATATAGAGTGTGAGTGTCCAGAAAAATCTCGTTGACGGGTTAAATAATACTCGCCCCTCTTATGGTGGTTTAAACTTCCTTTGTTATAATTTTCAATCGTTTTAATATCCTGATAAAATCATCTACATTTTCTGAAAATCGTTCTAAATGGCTGTTGAGGTAGCAAAATTCAACTCGATATAATTATCTGCCTTACGATTTTCAAGAAAATGTTACACTACTTTAACAAACAATAGTACATTGTTTACCGGGTAGGAAAAGATTAACATTCCTGGACGACTGTGAAGATTGCCAAGTCGAGGCGCAAGCCGAGACTTAGCAACACGGAGTCCAGGAATGTGGCTTTTCCTACGAGGTAAACATACTATTTTTCCGCAAATCGTTTAAAATTCGACAGATATTGATTGATTTAAAAAAAAACGCGATAATTTTATTCCCAAATAAATGGTGCTTTGAAATTTCGAATAAAATTACTTGGGTTACTATGGAAACGTATTGAGGTTGAATTGTCAAACTTGACGCTTATAAATTTAATTGCTGGTGTTCTCGAAAGTAAAATGATAATGAAATTTCCATTCCTGGGACTCCTTCAGAGCTGGTTGAGGCAGTGAATACTGCTTCATTAGAATTATTGCCAAAGAAATCAAGAGAAGTACGAAAATGCATACAGACGTTTTATGGATTATCGCATGAGTAAAAATACGAGTTCTTTCTCAGAAAATGTTGTAATGGCATACTTCCTAGACCTTTGTTTAAAGATGAAATCTTCAACATTATGGGCCAATTATTCAATGCTGAAGTCAACCCTTGCACTTAAACACAATGTAGATATATCTACATACTCAAAACTTCGTTCTTTATTGAAACGGCAAGCTCAAGGTTATAGGGCAAAGAAATCTAAGATTTTAACGAAGGAAGAAATTGAAAAATTTATCCAGGAAGCTCCAGATAAAGAAAATTTAATGATTAAGGTAATTTACAAGGTTTTAATTTCTATTTAGATTATAGCTTTATTTATTTTTTAGGTAGCTGTAATATTTGGTATTTCTGGGGCCTGTAGAATGGATAAATTAGTCCGAATGACTGTACACGATATAGAAGACTTAGAATCTAAGCTTTTAATCAGCATACCTGATTCGAAAACCAACAAACCAAGATCATTTGTAATTAATCAGATCTACTTGAATGTTTATCGAAAGTATGTTTCGTTAAGACCAGAAAATATGAACAGTGACCGATTTTTCTTTAAATATCAAAGCGGAAAGGGTTGTAGACAAGTGGTAGGAATTCATCAATTTAGAAAAATGCCCAAAATAATTGCTACTTATTTGAACTTGGTAAATCCGACAGAATATACTGGTCACTGCTTTCGTCGGTCTTCTGCAACAATATTGGTTGACTCTGGTGCCGACATAACTAGTTTAAAGAGGCATGGCCGATGGAAGTCATCAAACGTTGCTGAAGGATATATCGAAGAATCGCTTAACAATAAGGTTGAGGTGGCAAATAAAATTTTCACAGTACAAAATATTTAACAAAATGACACTTCCACCCTGCATGTTGTCCAAAATGTTTCTCATAGTTCTAAGAGTGTTCCTCCAATATTCAATAATTGTACTAACTGTCAAATTACTGTAAATATAACAAATTGATCTTAAAAATGTATTCAGCAATGATTTGATGTTTTCAAAATATAAATTAATTCCTTATAAGCAATGTGTTTTCTATCATTTATGTAGAACACTAACAACTGTACGGAAATATCATTTCCTTACAGTAAGGAAATGATAGTCCTGACTTTTTCTTCAAGAAATTTTGACAGGAATGTCAAAATTTCCTGGCGATTTGCGGAAAACGTTATTATTTAATTGAAATTTTTCCACTGATGTTAATTATAAAAGCTTATAGTCTTAGATTCAGAGATGTAATAAAGATTGTGATGAGGCCACATATCAATGCAACAGCTACGAGATATAGCTTTAACAATAGGTTCACAATTAAGATACCAAGCAGGAAGACTGGAATGAAGGTGTAGCCAAACAAGTCGCTGCTACGTGGTACACGGATGGCTCAAAAACCTCGGAGGGTGTGGGAGTCGGCATAGTAGAGACATATAAAATAATATATTTCCCGGTAAGTATATCTAAGGATGTGACAGTTTTCCAGGCGGAAATAACGGCAATGCATCACGGCGTGGAAAAAATGGAAAGACAGGAAAGAACGTTTCGCTAAGTTGCCATCTTAACAAGACAGTCAGGCAGCACTTTAGACACTCAATTCTGCAGAGGTTAATTCTAAGCTCATATCGGATTGTGTGTGTACTTTAAATAAACTAGGACGCCGCAGCAAGGGTGTGGTAACCAGGGTACCGCGAGACAGGGTCATAAGGGCAATGAAAAAGCAGATGAAATTGCCAACCAAGGCTCATCAACGCCATGCATTGGACCGGAACTCTTCTAAGGCGTTGGAAAGACAGTAACAAGAACGGCTACAAGGAAGTGGATAGCTCACAAATCTCTGGAATGGTGAAGGAATTCACCAGGACAAAGACAGGCGAAACAGTTTATAACAGAGATTATCAGATGATGACCTGTGCAGATTTTGTCACCTCAAAGAAGGAACAACAGAGCACATTATATGTCAGTGTGACAGTCTGGCAAATGTGCGGTTTTTTGCATTAGGAGAAGAAAATCCACCAACAAATAGTTATATGGAAGGTACAGTCTCAAAGCTATTAGACTTTTTAAGAAGGGCCAGGCTACATAATAATATCTAGGACTAGAGGACCACAATAGATCTGAAAAGGTTACAGTGAAATAGGCCAAAAGGCCACTTTTCTAAATCTATCTATCTATATATCTAGATTCAGAGGGCTGTCCAACTCTGTGAGACTATAGTCTTCCTTAATAAAATATAATCGGAGAAAAATCAAAAATTGCTGCTGGGACAGAGATCACATAAAACAGATGCGGTGGTATCGAAAAATCCCAAGGACATAAAGAGACCTCGAAAGAATTCTATTACTCTCCGCAACAAAGAGTTGCTAGACCTAAAAACTCCAATGAGCAGATAAAGTCAAATTGCAATGTCACACAATCATTGAGGGTGGCAATGGTACAGAGACGCCATTGTGATAGTCAACTAGATCAGGCTCAAGTAGACCTGATCATCAACAAACTGAAACAATCAAAGGACGGGGGTTCTATCGAAAGTCAAAATCAACTTCTATTATTCCATAAAATATCGTTTAGCGTAAGGACTCATGAGGAAACTTTTCTAACGAATATGCAAAAAGAAAAGATTACTGAGGAATTAAATCTAGTTGATATCATTAAGCGCCCCATGGTGTTCTCCGCTAGAAAGCAGCTAATGAATAAATTCTCAGGACCGGTCTCACGAAACAAAATCAATATCTTACGACGGTAGACTGGTTTTTGAAAAATCAGAAAATAGACAAGGACCTACAAATCTTAATCTAAACGATCAACGAGGTCTCCTACAACACTTTGAGAGCTACTTAAACTTTCATTCCTTCAAATTGGGCTTTTCAAACTTCTTAATATTTACAAATTAAGCCCCGATGAATTAAAAAAAGGGATAACTCGGATTTTATGGGTTGTAGAACATTGTATTTTTATAAATACCAGTAAAAAAGCAAACATTTAAAAATAAATAAGCCTACATCTTGATGCGTCTGAGTTATTTTATATATTTATAAGCTTAAAATCCTAGTTCTTTTTCGAACTTGACCAGGTTCTTGAATACTCGTAAAAATACCATAAAAATAAATCATTAGTCTTAGTTTTCTATTATATATTGTTTTATTCATATAATTTTTTCTTTTTTAACATTACTATGTTATTATTAGTTTATTATCTACCTTTCTTCCGACCACCTGCCCAGCTGCGTTTTTTTAAGTGGTATCCCCATTAGGCCTAATTCATTGACAATTTCCAGGCGAGATAATGTTAAGAATAATTATTATATTTATAAAGTTGTTTACGAGCTATTGTTTTTTCATTTTCTTTGATTGTATAGGCTGCGTTTCTATTTCAGTATCGATGGTTAACGTTTGCGAAAGAACATAAGTTTGAATTGGCGTTGTTGTGAATTTTTTATCTTTCTTCTTCTTTTTTGAGTGCCTCTCCATTTGGAGATTGGATATCATTAAGGCGATTCTAGTTTTATTGACTGCTGTTTTAAATAGTTCGTTAGTGGTACAGCCAAACCACTCTCTTAAATTTCTCATCCAGGACATTCTTCTACGGCCTGGATATCTGCGTCGGTTTTTATCTTTAAATTATTACAATTTTTGATCAATTTAACCACATATACTTTCGGGGGTGCAAGCATTTTGAAAGTTTTAATTGGTGTCCAAATTTTTCCATGGTTTTTCAGTCTTTATCTTTAAATTATTACTTTATGTATAATAAATTATACATATTATATATAATTATTATTATCTTTATAAATGTGGTGTTTCCTGGTAATAAACTAATACTATGAAAACGAACTGAACCTTCTGCCGTCGGAGAATTTCCTTTATTTTCACCATAAAAAAAAAACAAAAAAACCATGAATGTGTGGCTTGTGTGAGTCCATTTCAAATAGGTAAAGAAATAATAAATAAGACTTACTCACAATAAATTTAATTTAACTATCAGACGACCGGTTTCGCTTTCTACAATATGCAAAGCATCTTCAGGTCTCGATACAAAGTTAAACAAATGCTGAAATGATAAAAACCCATATTAGGGTGTTGTCTAATAAAGATAAACAAATTAGATGTTATAAATTACAATTACAATATTCAATATTCAATATTACAATAATATTGTAATTTATAACATCTAATTTGTTTATCTTTATTAGACAACACCTAATATGGGTTTTTATCATTTCAGCATTTGTTTAACTTTGTATCGAGACCTGAAGATGCTTTGCATATTTTAGAAAGCGAAACCGGTCGTCTGATAGTTAAATTAAATTGATTGTGAGTAAGTCTTATTTATTATTTCTTTACCTATAAACAAAAAAACGTTTGCCAACGACAGTGAGCAATAATGGCTTTTCTTTCTTACTGTGAAATAATGATGTTCCGTTAGCTAACCCAGGATATTTCTTTAAAATTTTGATGAATTTAACTTTGCCGATCTTGTAAGCTGCTAATGTTGTGTCGCATCGTAAAAAAGTATGGAGCAACAGCTAACAGCAAACAGCTCTGCAATATTGTCGCCATATATAAAATTGTATAAAATATATTGTTTATAAGTAAAATCTTTTGCATATTTTATTTGTTACATATTTTTATCACTAAATTTATAAAAAGCAGTTATTAGATAGCTGTATCAAAGAGTGTCACGCAAACTTTTGGCAATTTTAAATTTGAAAGTCGTTTTTCTGGTGTACCCTAAAAAAATTTAGGTTTTTTTTTCATTTTTCTTTGCGAATGTTTTCCTATGTGTGGTTGAATGTGTCATTAAATCTGGAAATTAAAAAATATATAAAGAATACAGCTTTGTTCTCGCTTTAGACTAGAATAAGCCCAGAATGTGTAGTCAAATTTTAAAAAGGATTTAAGTGATTCAAAAAATCGCCCAGATATGTTTTTGTTATATATTTACGATATATACCCCTAAAGATTTTCCGTATTTTTTTCTTAACACAAACTATTGTAACAAGTTAAGTTTACAACATCGTTTATCTCTCACATCACCTGCTACATCACAAGTAATAGTCGAAGTTTCCATACAATCCCCCACGTTCATAAACCACTCCGGTTATCCCGACAAGCAATTTCTTTGTCACCGCTACCACCATTCGCAATAAATCCCCACGAAGCAGTTCTCGTCAACAATGAACCTATTTGAAAACAAATTGAGCATAACTGTGGATTTTCACTCGGCGGTTTGAGTCGTGAGACCAGATAACATGGTCCTGAGTCCATTTCGAATCATGGCACGACAACGTTCAGTGGCTTAGTATCGCTATCCAGTCCTAATCCGCACAATACTAACAGCCGTTTCTACACTAGTGTAGATTTCCTAAAATAAGCTGCTTCATGAATTCTGTAAACACAAAGATCTGGTTTTATCACGTTTTGGGACCTTATTTTATATACTGTTTTGTAAGAGATTTATCCTGAATTAATAGCATAAGGATGGATTTAATATTTGTAATTCTTATAAAAGTGATATCAAAAAATATTTCAAAACACCCATATAAAAAAAACGGTAAATTGTCAAAAATAATTGAATAAAAGGGTAGATATTTAATAAAAATTGATTTAAAACTTGATATTGAACAACTAATGAAATAAATATTGCATTATTAATATAAAATAATATTACTACTTTGTTCAATGATTTCATGCATTTCAACACGAAAAAAAAATGCTTAATAAAGTTCTATAAAAAATATAAACTAGATCTTCTTCTTAATATGCCATACACCAAAGTGCGTAGGCGACTATCTCATTACTAGAATTCTGTTCTTGGCGGCGTGACACAGCTCGCCTGTATTGTGTATTCCTGTCTATTCTTTAATATTCCTTAACCAGGATAATTGTTTGCGGCCGGCTCCTCTCCTACCTTCGATCTTCCCTTTTAGAATTAACTGTGGTATTTCATATTTTGCTCCTCTCAATATGTGCCCAAGGTAACCAATCTTGCGTTTTTTAATGAATTCAAAGAGTTCTCTTTCCACGCCGGCTCTCTTAAGGACGTCATCGTTTCGAACTCTATCCACCCAAGGTATGCGCATCATTCTTCTCAATGTCCACATTTCACATGCTTTAAGTTTGTTGATAGATGTTTTTATAAAGTCCACGTTTCCATGCCATAAAGCAAGATGGACCATATTTAGCACTTGACCATTCTGTAGCGTATTTCGAAATTTAGGTTTTGATTACATACTAGCGGTCTGAATTTCACAAAAGCTTTTCTTGCCATTTTTATTCAAGTTTTTATCTCGTGTTGTGGATCCGATTGGTCATTGATTGTGGTGCCAAGGTATTTAAAAGTTTTCACGCGTTTTATACGATCGTCAAATATGCATATTATCGGGTTTTCTGGAGGGTTTCTGCTAATGACCATATATTTCGTTTTCAAAATGTTGATTTTGAGGCCATATTTTTTACCTATGCTATTCACCCTATCAAGTAATAACTGCTGCTCTTCCAAATTATCAGTTATAATCACTCTGTCGTCCGCATTGCGTAGGTTGCTAATTGGTATGCCGTTCACCTTAATGCCTAATTCCATGTCTTCTAATGCTTCCGCAAATATATTTTCAACATATAAATTAAAAAGCATCGGAGAGAGTATGAAGCCTTGGTGGACACCTTTCCGGATTTCAAATTCATGCGTATATTGGTCTTGATCAATCCTCACCTTTGACATTTGGTTACAGTATAGATTCTGAATAATTCTGATCTTCTTCTGGTCAATGTTGGCCCTATGTAGTAGTTCCATCATGATATCATGTATAACACTGTCAAATGCCTTCCGTAGTCGATGAAGGTGAGATAGACATATTTTCGTTGATCTAAGCAGTTTTGTATTAAGGTCTTCAAACATAAAATTGCCTCTCTTGTTCCTAGTCCTTCCTTAAAACCGAATTGTATTGACCCGCTAAGTTCTTCTAGTTTTTTTGAAATTTTACCACAAAACTTATTCGAAAAATGCCATCGACAATATAACAAAAATGCTACGGTGCAAATATAGGGAACTACAAAATAGAATAATAAGATTTCTTTATGGTAGATTTGTGTACAAAGAAAAATGTTTTAAAACATGGAAAAAACTTAAAGCAATGAGACAAAGAGCATATAAGCAGGAAAGTTGTAATTATAAGAGAACATGCTGCAAAAAGTGCCCATGGAAATTAGTAACGCCTTGTGAATGTTCCGTGTAGCTAAATAAGTGCAAATAATTTACAGCGAATTGTGGTAAAGAAATTTTTGACGCATTCTGGGATCACTTAGACTGGGGTCAACGAAGAATTTACATTTCCTCGTTAAGTTTATATTCCCTTCAGTAAGAAACCAAGTGCTTCAAATACAAAGCAAAAACATTCATTCACCTACCTGCTGAAAAAAGGAAACAATAAATTACGTGTCATAAATACAATACATTAATATAGGCGTGGTCAAGTAGAGACTGGCCACTCGGCGCCTATCTTCGTGTGCCATATCAGAATTATCCGACGTTGGCGATTACCATTGCGAAGGCTTCTCGATCTTCTGCAATATGAATTAACTGCCTTGCATTTGGTATCTGAGTCATTCACGAATGTTTTTTTAACCAAGAAACTTGTTTTCTTCCTACACCTCTACGGCCCTCTATTTTACCCTTAAGGATCAGTTGTAATATTTTATATCGACCTCCCCTTACTATATGTCCCAGATAAAACATTTTTTGATGTTTAAAAGTCTTTAGCAGTTCTCTATCTTTGTGGACGCTCCTTAGTACTTCTTCATAAGTTTTTCTTGCTGTCCAAGATATCTTCAGCATTTACCTATGAACTCACATCTCCAATGCTTCAATTTTGTTTATATTCGATACTTTTAGCGTCCACACTTCTACACTATACAAAAGTACGGGCCAAACATAGCACTTAACCATTCTTTGCCTTAGTTCTAAACTGAGATGGCTATTGCAAAGACTTCACTTTCATAAAAGTAGTTTTAGTAATTGCTATTCTACGTTTTATTTCTATGTCTGGATCTAGTTGGTCCATTATCACAGTTCCCAAATATGTCATTTTGTGAACTTTCTCAATTGGGACTCCGTTTAATTGAAGCTTTGCATCGGGATGTGGGTCACGACTAAACACTAAAAATTTGGTTTTGTTTTTTTTATTTGTTTGTTTTGTTTATTTTAATGCCCATTTCCTCTCCTACCTCGTAAATACGATCGAGCAGAATTTGAAGACCTTCAATATTATCTGATAGAATTACTGTATCGTCTGTATATCTAATCACATTAAGTAGTTCTCCGTTGATTTTTATTCCATATGGTTGCCTCTCAAGTGCCTTTTTAAATAACTGGTCCGACTTGTCTGACTCCTCGTTGTATAGAGATTTCATCAGTCTAGTTATCTCCAATTTTTACGATAGCAGTTTGATTCCAGTACAAATTTTTAATGACACGAATATCCTTGTTATCTATTCCGATATTTTTCAGTATTTGCATTAATTTTACATGCTGTAATTTATCGAATGCCTTTTGGAAGTACACGAAACATGCAAATACATCATTTCTTTGGTCACGGCATTTTTGTAATAGGATGTTTAGCGCAAAAAAAAGCCTCCCTGGTTTCCATAGCATTTCTAAAACCAAATTGGGTATCTTCAAGATCTTCTTCGCATTTGCGTCTAATTATGTTGTGAAGTATTCTGAGAAAAATTTTATAAGTGTGGCTCATTAGACTCGATATTCTGAGCATTTTTTCGCATTGTGTTTTTTAGGTATTGCGACAAAGATGAATTTGAGCCAATCTGCGGGAATAACTCCGGTGTTATATATTGATTTAAAAAGTCTTACTACTACTTTTATGTTATCATTCTCTATAAGCTTCAGCAACTTAGTTGGTGTATCATCTGGACCACAAGCTTTTCTAATTTTAGCATTATTTGTAGCTTGTTCTACCTCACATTTCATCTTCAATTTCTCTCATCTTCAAACAACTGATATATACAGCTGCCATTATTTTCTTATTTCGTGCTCATTTACAATAATTTTGTTTTTATTGTCATTACAGAGAAAACTCGTTTTTAAAATGTGTTACTCATTTCTTTTAGTTTTTTTTTGTGCACATTAAAGTCGTGTTTAGATATTACATCCTCCATTTTATCGCATCTTTCTCTCATCCATTTTTCTTTGGCTAATTTGATCTCGTTTTTTAATTCTTCTATGCAGGTGTCTATATTCTATTACATTAGATTGTATCAGTCGGCGTTGTTCCATTGATTTCAAGATGTCGTCTGTCATCCATTTATTTTTCTTGATTAAGTTTTTTCTATAATAATTGTTTGTGGAGATTTCGGAAATTGGTTTTTAAATTCACTCCATAGTTCTTCTGTATCTTCTAGTTGTTCTAGGAAGATTTTTATTCTATTGTTAAATTCTTTTTTAATGTTATGTTCGTTTTAACCTTAGTTTAATATCTGCTATAAGTGGTTGATGATCAGATCCAATATCTGCCCCAGGATATGTAGTGACATTTTTGACGGTATTTCGGAAACGCTCATTTAGAAGTATATAGCCTATTTGATTTCTTGAAGACTCAGGGTTATTGCCATCATCAAATGGGGCTTTCCAAGTGTATAGTCGTCGCTTGGGTAGTTTAGACCAGGTGTTTGCAATGATCATATCGTTTTCTTTACAAAATTCTGTCGACGCTGTCGAAGTCGCCTATAATATATAAAATTTCGTGTTTATTAAGTTTCTGTAAAATGTCTTGGATTTGATCATACAACTTCTCGACTTCATTGTCATATTTTCTATCTGCAGTCGGGGCATATATTTGAAGTATGTTAGTTTTAAATGATTGAGTATTTATTTGGAGTAATAATATTCTATCCGAGACTGGTACGAAATTGGTCACATATTTACTCAGTTCTGATGTTACTCATATACCTACACCATTTTTGTGATGCGGGATTTCTGTACTGTTACAGGAATAATATAATATACACTTTTGTTCTTTTTACATAATCCTGAATCTGACCATCTCATTTCGCTGATTTCCAGTAAGTTTATTTTCATTCTTTTCATTTCTTGAATTGCGTTGTCAAGTTTCCCAGCTGCAAATAGACTTTTAACATTCCACGTGCAAATTCTAAAATTAGATTTATTCAATTTCGGATTTCTTCATGAGGTTTTTGCATGTTTACAACCTGGAAGGCCTCGTGGTATAAATAATTCTCTCCTCTCCTACCAAGTCTTGGCCTTCGCTTTCCATGATTAGTAACGGTTTGCAATTGCAGTGTCAATTCTATGGTGATTTTTCTGGGGGTGCTTTATGAGCCGTTAATGAAGTGGTTTCCCTTTGTCGTTTGCATTCTTATGCCCTTGACCATTATTTGTTGATTCATCTGCCTTTGGGACCGATTTCTCAACCCCAAAACAAAAGAATGCCCTACCACAACTCATCCGCCCTAAGCCGTTGGTCAGTAAGTGAGGGATTGCTTATACCGGCAATTACTCGGACGTCAGAGCCTCATTTGTTATGAGGCAGGATGCACCGGATGACCATCACGCGGGCAGGTGAGGTTGACATTTGGATAGGAGAGGCTATACGTTGCGCATCACTATTCCTTACATCCCCACCATCAGCGCCTATAGCTCACCAATTTTATAGCATAAAATCCCACCTAGGTAAAACAGATCAACAAAAAGTCCTAAACAATTTCTTGCAAAGTTTATGTAAAATGTCATCTTATTATTGCAGAGCGTCTTCCAGTTAACTGTACCTGGAACCACTCCTTTCATCAAAGGCTAAGGTTTTTTGTAACACAGTTTAAAACTTACTGTAAGAGCATGAAACTTCTATTTATTCGGTCTATTAAAGCCAAAAAATGACCAGTAAAATATCTGTGTGATGCATAAAAATGGTAATTTAAAAGAAGGAATATGAGCGCAGAATAGAAACAGAAAACAACAAACACGCGAAACAATGCAGTCAGATACCAAAAAGGCAAAAAATAATAGCAGGTATGTGGTAATCACAATGGACCTCTAAGGAGTACTTCCGAGCCCACGCCTGCAGGCGTACGCGCTTCACTACAAAAAATTTCTAGTACATAATTTTACCATGTTCAATAATGCTAACCATGATACAGTTTGCTAGATTTAGCACAAGGGGCGAATGCTGTCTTAAACAATGAACTTTTGCAAACTGCAGTTTTAAGGAACATTACTATAAATCAAAAGATTTTGGTGAAAGGACACACACACAAATGCCTTGTGATTCATCCCATACTAAAATTGAAAAACAGGGTTATCAACAACCTTTCTGCCGATTACACTTTTATATCAAAAACTTATGCACCACAAGGACAAATATTCAATAAGTTACAAATTTATGAAGAGTGGCAATTGTTGCCTAAAAGAATAGGCCGAGATTTGCTCACAGGCTCAGAAAGATTTGCCGAATTTTTTCTACTCAGAAAGTAAAATAATTAAAAAGGAGAGATACCAAGACCTACAGGAATTAAAGCACAGGAATTAAATGACAATTTGTCATATTATCAGTAGTAGTAATAAGCGCTCAAATCTTAATTTGATAATTCTTTCTTTATATTTTCTTCTAATATTTGTGATACGAACATAGATTAAAATATTTATGTAACTCAATAATAGTTTTCTAAAAAGAGCAAATGATATTGATTTATTTATCCATTTTAAACTTTTGATTAAAGACGTAACAGTCCTAAATCGTTTCTCAACTATTAGCGACCATAGACTAGTCCGAGCCAAGCTGATCATTGATAGTATATTTGAAACAAGAAACAAAATGAAAAATAATCAAAAATTGGACATGAAAAAACTAAAACAAGAAAAACCAACGTACGAAGAGAGAATAAAGGAAATATTTCCGACCAAGGAAGATATAGAACACAAATATATTGTTGAAATAAACATGATATTTATTGAAACTCCAATGAAAGTGGGTAAAAATAGCACAGACAACAACAAAAAAAGAAAGTTTCATATCCCAGGAAACAAAAATTCTTATAAACACAAGAAAAAAATTACTAGAACAAGAGTGCAAAAATAAAATGGAATACAAAAAAATAAACAAAACTATGAGAAAAAATATGAAGGAGTATAAACGGAGAGTACAGGAAGAAAATATAGAGAAAACAATTGAAAAAAATAGAAACAAGTGCTTAAAGCAGAATCTGGGAGACATACAAATTCATAGCATAAAGAATAAAGAAGGAGTGGAGACCAACAATATAAGAGAAATTTTACAGATAAAGCACGAATATTAAACAAATATCTATAAAATAGAACAAAAACTAACCCAAGGAATCCGTAATCAGTTACAACTCAAAATAAAGAACGTTAACTCTAACCTACAACCAGAAATCAGTCAAAGTGAAATAAAAGAGGCACTCAAAGAAATAAAGAATAACAAATCTCCTGGGAAAGATGGAATATATTTGGAAATGCTAAAAAATGGGGGAAAACTACAGTGGAAGTCCTTTATGTACTAATGAATAAAATATTGAACACAAAACAAAGATCCACCACATGGAACGAGGCAATAACACTATTACTATTTAAGAAAGTTGATAAAAAAGGTTTGAATAACTATAGGCCCATTACGCTACTTAATGTAATGTACAAACTACTAACAAACAGATTAACGACTAATTTAGATAATTACCAGTCAAGAGAGCAAGCCGGTTTTAGAAAAGAATTCAGTAGAAGCGACGATCTGCTTACAATAAAAATATTAATTAAAAGGGCCATCGAATATCAAATCCCAATGTATATGGCATTTGTAGACTTTAAAAAAGTATTCGATAAGGTGGAACATTGGGCAGTAAAGTACTCTACAAAATGTGAGAATAGACTATAGATATACGGATTTAATTTCCAATATATATGATCAAGCAACAACACCCATTAAAATAGTTGAACAAACGGAGCCTATTAAGATACGGCAAGGAGTCAGACAGGGTGACACTATATCACCCAAACTATTCAATTAAGCTTTGGAAGACGCTATAAGAAAATTACAATTGGAAAAACGGGTACCAACATAAACAGCCAATACTTGAATTACTTGAGATATACAGACGGCATTAGAATTACAAAATATGATGGATAAATTAAACGGCAAATCAGCAAAGATAGGTTTATAAATGAATTATAATAAAACGAAAATTATGACCAATCATCCAAAAGAATTAATAATTACAATTGCACAAACAACTTTAAAACAAGTAAAAGAATATGTATATTTGGGACAATTAGTTAAATTAAATAAAGAAAATCAGACCGGAGAAATAAAGAGAAGAATACAGTTGGCTTGAGTATCCTTCGGAAAATTTTCCTATATACAAAAAAATAGAAAATACCTCCAATATTTAAAAACAAGAGTCTTCAACCAATGTATACATCCTGTTCTCACCTACGGTTCTCAAACTTGGACGTTTACAAAGGAAAACATGGAAAAAGTATCAAAGACCCAAAGAGCCATGAAAAGGCAAATGCTGAACATCAGGCTATTAGACAAAAACAGAAATACTTGGATCCACAACAAAACAAAAGTGACCGATATATCAACGCAGATAGCAAAACTTAAGTAGAAGTTCGCTGGATATACCATAAGACAGAAAGAGTACAGATGGAATTAGATGAATATACACTGGAGATCATATAGTTACAAACGAAAAAGAGGAAGGCCACAAATGAGATGCTCAAATAACTTGAAAAAACACGCAGGCCCGAAGTGGATACAAACTGCCTACAATAGAGAGACATGGCAGAATAAAAACGAGGTCTATGTTCAAAATTGGATAGCAAAGGCTGTATAGATAGATAGATGAAAACTTTTGATTAATCGTATTCTTTTTATTTCTAAATAAAACACATAATAATTCTGTTTTATTGTAACGTGTTAAAAAATTTGTTTTCAACTATGAAATATTTATGTATAAAATTTTGTAGTACGCCCCTGAGCTTTATATAAATATTCTTGTCTTTGTGTAGGTACGCATTCAAAATCCCCAAAACAGAATTTATTTATTGCTACGTGTTAGATTTTACACTGAAAATGATCCAAGGTTTTACGAGCTTAAGTTTTTTTCTTAAGAATTTGTTGATTTGGCGATATGTATGAGAGTGCGGAGAGAAAGGAGATAGGTGGCTTGCCAGTTTTAAGATCGGCGAGGCGAAGGTTAACTTTACGTTGAAGAGTTTGCTCGAACGAGACGGTGGTGGTTATGAAGTGATCCGGCATTAATTCTCCAAAAATAGTGGAATTTTCACTCTACGTAATATGTCAAATTTGAAAGAGTGACCACTGCTTCGGTATTCTAAAGAAGTGTATCAATGTTTCAAAAGTAAACAAGATTTGTTCCCGTTTTTTCTAAGATTTTCCATTTTTCTAAGGTTTGCGTAAGTGCCTCTTCACCTCACTTATGTGTTCCTGAAGCAGTTTTGTATTTGATCGTGTCCAGAGAGTTCAACCTCAAATAGATGTAGTTGTTTTTGATCGTGTCCAGAGACTTCAACCACAGAAATGTTGGCAATAATTCCAGCAGTTTCAGTGTAAAATTTTATGTGAAAACCCAGGTAACGTTTTGTGTTTAATTTTCAAAGTAAAGTAGACATTTTTTTTAAACACGAATTGCTTTCATAACAATTTAGATAATGTAATATGTATTATATATTGTGAATCAAGGGTGTGGTTATGCTGTCAATCCATTTGTTATTTTTTTTTTTTTTTTTTTTTTTTTTTTTTTTTTTTTTTTTTATGGCTTTGGATTATTGATCCATTCAGCCACGGTATTATAATAAATACTGTTTGCTACAATATTAAATACTATATACACATGCGCAGCACATATACAAACTTATGCACGCACATACATATATAGGTATTGTTATATAAAAATAAAAAAATACAAAAAGGAAGTGAAAACATTAAATTGACCTCTATTTAAACTCTTCATTCAGGACCCTAACCAACTTAAATTAATTTACAAATAAGAAATATACAAATAATACTAAATGCTAATACTAAATTCTAATAATTAATAATTGTCACAGCGCTAAGACATAAACCCGGTTCAACACCTCGGAGGTTTAGGCCTTCTTTGTGATCGTTTTTTTTATTTTTTTATTTATTTTTTTTTTATTTATTTTTTTTTTAATTATTTATTTTTTTTTCTTTTTTTTTTCTTTAATTTTTTTTTTAATTTTTCAGTTTTTTTTATATGATTTTTTATTTGTATATATATTTTTTTAATTTTATTTATATAAGTTTTTTTTTATTTTTTATTTTTTTTTATTTTTTTTTTTTACTTATTTTTTTATATACATATATATTTTTTATTTTTTTAAATAACAATGTTCGTATTTTACAGGGAGGTACTTAATATTACATAAGATTAATTATAAAAAACAATAATTGCTAAACACATTCAATCCGACTCATTCATCCAAGTTAGATTTTTCTCTTAGTCCTTTTAAAAATTCCCAAATAATTTGTTGTATTTTATGGTTTCGTCGAGACAAGTATAAAAGAGAAGTTTGGTTTTGTGGTAAAGGTATTTGTTCTTGAGACAGGGTGTGCATCAAATATTTAATTGCATCATCATTATGCTTGCATCCAAACAACCAATGATTAATATCATCAACGTAACCATTGCAATCACAAAGTTCTGATTCGGATAGATTTAGTCTATAGAGGTATGTCTTGACAGTGGCATGGTTAAAGAGACATCTAACAAACATGGAATAAATATTTCTATTGGGGTAACTTCTTACGGCAAACGGCTCAGTAGGTAAAACTGGATGAATTTTTGTATAAAGATTATTGCTTCGATTACAGAAAGCAAACCATTCAATATCCCAATTTTGTTTTAGACTTTTCTTGCAAGTGGCTGTTAGATCGCTTCTATCTAGCCAATTTATTTCTGATCCTTTTAAGATTGCCTCTTTAGCATAAAAATCTGCTTTGAGGTTACCGGAAATACCAAAGTGTCCTTTTACCCAGACGAAATGTACAGTAGTATGTTCTTCCTGCAGCTTAAGTTGGTTTTCTAAAATTTTAACGACAAGACTATTTTTATATAAATGTTGACGTGAGTTTTCTAAAGCTAATAAAGCAGACATTGAATCTGATATAATTACTACTTGGTGGTTAGAAATTTTTTTGTTGACCGCCCATTCTAGAGCTTTATGAATTGCGAACATTTCTGCAGAGTATATAGAGCATTGTTTATTTAACTTGAACATTAGGGTTTCTTTGTGATCCGGAATATATACAGCACAACCGACTCCCAATCTAGATTTAGAACCATCCGTGAAGATCCTGCATGGATTATTAAGCTTGGCTATCTGATGCTGAAAATCAACTGTATTCTCATTGTCAAAATTGAGAAACCAAACATTGACTTTGGCGTAAGAAACATTGAAATTCGATTGAAAGAATGTCAAGTCACACGGAGTGTTTAGACGTTGAGAAACGTTAGGATATGCCACTGCCAGAATAGGAGAATTTCTGTTATGCCACCATTTGTCGACTAGATTAGAAACAGCAATATCACATATTTTTTGTAGTAGCTCAGTTTGATTGTAAGACTGGCATTTGAGAATAAATTTTTCAGCTAAAAATAGTCGTCTTAAATGTAAGGGAGGTTCCATAGATTCGGCTAGAAGATTCTCTGTAGGTGTAGATTTGAGCGCCCCTAAAACTAATCGCAGAGCCTTATACTGAAGGCGGTCTAGTTTTTTAAGACGACTATTTGTGGCAGATCCGTATAAAAAGCATCCATAGTCGAGAATGGATCTGGTGTATGCACGATAAAACATTAAGTTAATCTTGAGGTCGGCACCCCATCGATAGCGATTAACTACTTTAAGAATATTTAGACTTTTCTTACATTTCATTAAGCACTCGTTAATGTGTTCGTCCCATGTTAACTTGGTGTCCAATGTAATACCAAGATAAGTGTAGTGATTGTGAACGGGTATACTTAGGCTGTTAAACATAATGCTGGATATAACTGGTAAACGATGTCGCGTAAAAAATACCACAGCTGATTTCTTCGTAGTAAGCTCAAACCCTTGTTTAAAGAAATACTCTCTTGCGTCAGACATAATAGTTTTTATTGAGTTAATACTTTTTTGGTATAAATTATTCACAGTGTAAAAGCAGAAGTCGTCCGCATATTGTAATATATTACATTTAATGCCTATATTGTGAAGATCTACGGTGTATAAATTAAACAACAGGGGGCTAAGGACAGAGCCTTGTGGTAGACCTTGATGCACTACTCTCGGGCCAATCAATCTATCATTACATCGAATGAATACCTTTGAATGAATAGATTTAAATTGACGTTATCATAAGCTCCTGAAATATCAAGAAATATGGCAGATAGATAATTATTATTTGAGAAGGATAACTGAATATCAGTCGTTAATTGAGACACACAATCCATAGTCCCTTTATTTCTACGAAAGCCGTATTGACTAACTGGGAAAATATTTTTGTTTTCACACCACCATTCTAATCTGTTTTTCATAATTCGTTCAAATGTTTTAAGCAAACAAGACATAAGAGAGATAGGTCTTAGGGCAGTACGCTGATTTACTTTGGGTATAGGAATAACCAAGCATTGTTTAAGAGAATCACAGTTGTCTCCTTTAAGTAAAATATTGTTGTATATTTTGCACAGATAATGTATGGCAATTACTGGCAGGTTTAAAAGCATGCTGTAGTTAATGCCGTCAATACCAGGAGCTGTATTTTTAGAACTCTTAATATTTGCTTTAAGTTCGTCAGCTGAAATGGGGGTTAGTAAAAAGTGATCATTAGTGGAGATACTCGGCATAAATACTGGTAGATGGACATAATCTGGAGAGATTTTTCTAAAAAGACTTTCTACTATGTCTTCATTATTAGCGGTGTACTTTTTCTTACCTTGAATTTTGTTTACCCTTCTCCAAAGCTCTGAGGGTGAAGTTTGCCTACTAAGTGAGGAACAAAATCGAGCCCAACTAGATTTGGCTTTTGAGCGGAAAGTTCGTTTACACATAGCTTCATTCCTCTTATATTCAATAAAGTTTGAAAGGGTAAGATTGGATTTATATATTTTAAAAGAATTTTTCCTTGCATTCGAAACTGTGAGACATTCATCATCCCACCAGGGTGGAGTTTTAAAAGATTTTACTGAGGGTTTGATAATTTTAAAAGATTTGTTGGCTGCAGTAGTAATAGAATCTAATAAAAAGAATATCATTTCATTGGTTTCGTTTGTATTTGATTCGTATCTGAAGGTGCTTTCTACAGAATCTCTAAATTTTTCCCAATTTGCATTGGACATGGACCATTTATTTGTAGATGTGAAAATTGTGTTTTCAAATTTTATATCCTGCACGGAAAGTCTAATGGGAAAATGATCGGATCCATAGGTATCTGAAAGAACGGTCCAGTCAAAGGCTGAACATAAACTAGAGCTTATAATAGTAAGATCTACAACCGATTTGATATGTCCTGGAGGAGTAGCTCTAGTAGCCGACCCGTCATTTACAACAACTAGATTAGGAAATGCATCTAATGCTTCTACTAGTATATTACCATCGACGGAACATAAATTGGATCCCCATAATCCATGGTGAGCATTAAAATCTCCGGTAATGATACAATCATTGTTAATTTGAGAAAAAAGACTAACGTAATCTTGCATTGTTACTCTAACTTTTGCTGAACGATACACACTCAGAATAGAATAAATTTTTTGGCCAATATTAATATTTACACCACAAACTTCGAGATTAGGATTGAAATTGTTAACGAATGAAATGGGCTCATAAATAATGTTATTTGCTAAAATTACGGCAACTCCTCCATATCCCTTACTTCTACTTTTATTAACTATATTAAAATTATTGAAGCAAACAGTATCAGATGGTTTGGACCAAGTTTCTGATAAAAGAGCTATGTCAAAACGTTCTTCAAAAAGTAATTGATTTAAAGAATATTTGTTTGCATTTAGCGAACGAATATTCCATTGAATAATTTTAATGCGTTTGGAAGCCATTAAAGTTATGTAAAAATATTACCTATAATATCTTTAATTTTATTTTCTAATTCAATTTCCTACATTTTAAGATTAGATTCTACATTTGAGGAAGAATTACAATAATCCTGGATACTTTGTTGGATCAAATTTTTAAGTGAAGCACTCAGCTGACTGATAAACTTATTGAATTCATTAGGAGGATCAGGGTTTCCAAACTGAAATATAGATCCCGAACAGAAGCTGGTCTGGTATTCTCTACGAATAGGAGGAAAATTAGGAGATGTATCACAATTTTTTCTTTTTTTGGGGGGACTAACTGTAGGGGAGGATATATGCTTGTAAGTATTATTATTTTTGTAAGCAGTGTTAGAATTCGAAGGTTTAGCAGAAGAGCTTTTTAATGGAGGGAAATCGGTGTCACAGGTAGTTAAGGGTGCAAATTTGTTTTTTTGAACTAAACTGGAATAACTTGGATTTTCAATAGCTTTTTCAGCTTCTTTAAACGAAATATTCAAGTTAGCCATAGCTTCTTTAGTTTTCTTTTGTTTCAAATATTCGGGGCATTCTTTAAAAATTGACTCGTGGTTATTATTTTTACAAAAACGCAAAATGCAATACATTGATCAGGGCAACCAATTTTTCCTTCATTGCCGCATTTTTTACATCTTTTTTGTGACTTACATTGGGTGGTTGAATGACCATATCGAAGACAATTAAAACATTGCATAACCGGACTAACATATATTTCAACTGGACATCTAACTTTATTAATGTAAATATATTGGGGAATTAATTTACCCTCAAAGCTAATTATGACCATTTGTCTAGGAACTCTTTCAGATATACCATTATTTTGAACTAATCTAGTCATTCTATAAACTTTTTTAATAGGAATATTAGACTTAATAGTGTTGAGCAATGCATTCTCACTTAAAGTAGTATCCACTCCACGAACGAGACCTTTTTTTTCTGTTAAATAATTTGGAATATATGCTATTAAATTATTCTTTTCAAAAAAATCTTCTGTAACTAACTTATTAGCTACAGCACCTGAATCTACTTGGATTTTGATACGGTTTTTACCTACACTAACAATTTCTATAATATTTTTATCATAATTGGATAATGAAAGTAGTTTCTCTCCAAGTTTCATTGGATGCAAACGACCTAAATTTAAATTAATATGTTGAACAAATATAAAAAAAGGACCATTATCACTAGAACTAAATCGATTAGCTGAGTTAAATACCTGATTTTTCTGAATATTTGTTTTAGGCGAAGTTGAACTCAAGTTTTTGTTACCAATATTGTTTTTAATATCATTCCTATCTCTAAATTCAATGTCCTCTACACCAGGATCTGGTGGATCCTTCCCAGAGATACCATTTTTGCCCGCGGACATGACGGGGCACGACGTTTAACAAAAAAATAATAAAAAATTTCTACTTACAGTACAGTTGACAGAATACCAGAACTTAAAATATAAAGCAAAAAAAAAACAAAAACGCTAAACACCCTGTGTTATATCTTGAAATACACTTCTGCACTTCACAAGAGATCGAAATCTAATAAAAAAAGACTTTAGAACTACTTAAATATATAAATTTTCCCGAGGAACTCTTAAACGCGTCCAAACACTTTGACAGTTATTTGACAGATGAAAATTAAATGTTGACAAATGACAGCTACCTTTAATTTGTTTTCGTTTGTGCCATTTTTATTTATTTGTAAAAAAGGTCAAACCTTAAGATATTCTCATTTAAAAACATATCTTTAATTTCAATAATCTATTTTGGCCACAGTGATAAATAACCTGGTAACAATTTTGAAATATTTTGTAGCAATTTCCTATTGTAAACAGATAGGACAAGTAAGTTTTTCTTTGTAATTTTGCATTTTGCAACTATTAATATAGTATATTTTTTTGTGCCATTTGTATTTTTATAACTGTTTACAGGTAGCGGGTAGGAACTCCTTTCGGATAGTCCCATCAGGGGAAGTAAATCAATCCCTGCCTTCCGCAAATTCCAGGTGTTTCCTGACCCGGGAAACTAGAACCTGCTAAGGGTCCCTTGTCCAGGGTCACGGATGAAGTCCACAAGTCCACAGGGCGGAGAAGAAGGCCTTCACAACGGTCTGCAGAGCGGAGGTGGCAGCCCAACGGTTTTAGGGATTGTATAAAACTAGCACTGGAAAGTGGCAGCTGGCTGATCCAACACTAACCACAGGCAGACTGAAATGGGTGTGAATTAGACAGCATGTGGCGTGGTGACATTCACAGAAGCGACACATGTACAGCGGTGTAGAAGACAACGGGAAACCACTACACTAATATTTCCCCAGCAAAATTACATAATGCTCATGGAACCTACAACAACGGCCCTCAGTCCCAAACACCTCTTAAATGAGGAGAGGGTGCTAAGAATCCCCCGAAGGAAAACAAAAATAATAGGCCATGGAATGTGAGAAGTCTATATGAAGCGGGAAAGGCCGCAAATTTAATTCAAGAAATGGAAAGACTTGATATCGATATACTGGGATGCAGTGAGGTAAGATGGCCAAATACAGGTACCTGTGTAATAGGTAACTATACAGTATTCTATTCTGAAGATGAAGGCACTCGAAATAAAAACGGTGTAGCAATAATTACATCTAATAAAATGGCCAAATTAGTTTCTGGATCACTACCAATATCAAATAGAATAATGCTAATAAAAATAGACAGCAAACGAGTCAATATGAATATTATCCAGGTATATGCCCCAACTAGTCAAAGCACAGAAGAAGAAATAGAATAATTTTACGAAGACCTAAACAAAACTCTACTGCAGACAAAGAAGCATGAAACCAACATAATATTAGGAGACTTTAACGTCAAGATTGGAAAAGCAAGAGAAAATGACACGGTGGGGGAGTTTGGCCTCGAAATAAGAAATGAGAGGGGAGATAGACTGCTTCAGTTCTGAAAAGAAAATCAGTACAGTATAATGAACAGCTTTTTCAAGTTACCACCCAGACGTCTCTACACGTGGAAATCTCCAACAGATGGAATAGAAGGACGCATTACAAGAAATCAAATCGATTACATAATGGTCAACAAAAGATACAAAAACGCAGTAAAAGCATGCAAGACATACCCCGGAGCTGACATCCCCACCGACCACAATCTTCTTCTTGCAACAATTAGGATAGAATTTAAAAGGACAAAAAGAAATAAGCAAATATTAACTATTAACAGCAGCTATTAACCCAGATAAGCTTGAGAAGAATCCACTAGTAATAAAATACGGGAAGAAATACATAGACACTTAAGTAACAGAACAGTACAATTGACACAAACTCCCGAGGAAGACTGGCACTATATTGAGAAAACACTTACAAGAGTAACAGAAGACTACCTCAAACAAGATACACGAAAAAAGAATAAACCATGGATGACAGAAGAAATTCTAAACATGATGGACGAAAGAAGAAAATACAGAGGTAAAAATGAAACAACATAAAAGTAAATACACAAGAATATCAGAATAAAGATCCAACAAGCAAAAGAAACCTGGCTAAGTGAAAGATGCCAAGAAATTGAAGAGTTGGAACAAACACATGATACTTTCAATCTACATAAAAAAGTAAAAGAAGCCACTGGAATATTTAAACAAAACTCCTACGTCTTTCATCGAAGATAAACATGGGAACCCGCTACTGAATACAGAAGATCAAATACGTAAATGGAGAGAATACGTGGAAGAGATGTTTCAAGACCGAGAGAGGACGAACATTTACATGCAGGAGGCATCGAATGGACTTATATAACAAAGCAAGAAATTATCAAAGCGGCAAATCAGATAAAGAACGGAAAAGCTGTTGGGGAAGATAATATTTCAATTAAAATAATGAAGATATTACTAGACGAACACATCGAAGTAATGGAAGATATATTTAACAAAATATACGAAACAGGCATAATACCAAATGATTGGCTGACATCGATGTTTATACTGCTACCAAAGAAGACAAACTCCAAGAAATGTGAAGACCATAGGATTATTAGCCTGATAAATCATATGTTGAAGCTTTTCCTATGAGTAATACACAATATAGTATACAATAGACTAGACGAACACACTGGTCAAACTCAGTTTGGTTTTAAAAATGGGTTCGGAACAAGAGAAGCACTTTTTTCAATACGTGTGCTAGTTGAAAGATGTAGAGATGTCGATTCTGATGTATACTTGTGTTTTATAGACTTTCAAAAGGCGTTTGACCTGGTGAAACATGATAAACTAATAGATATTTTAAGGTCATGTAATATTGACGATAAAGACTTAAGAATCATTTCAAACCTCTACCAAGAACAAAAGGCTAAAATCAGAATAAAAAGCGAAACATCTGGAAAAATCAATATCGAGAAGGGAGTAAGATATGGACGTGTCCTATCACCTTTGCTGTTCAATGTTTACTCTAAGAAGATATTTTAGAAAGCTTTGGAAGGCACTTCGGTTGGTATAATTATAAACGGGCAATGTATAAATAACCTGTGATATGCTGATGACACTGCCATACTGGCAGATAATGCTGAAGCCCTGCAACGCTTAATGGATCGAGTAACGACAGCCTGTAGAGAATTTGAAATGAAATTGAATACAAAGAAGACAAAAACGATGGTCATCTGGAAAACAGATCTGGAAAGAGTAACAGGAACAACGTACCTTGGAAGTAATCTTGATGAAACTTTTGACCACTCACTAGAGATAAGAATACGCCTGGAAAAGGCATGCACAATGTTTTAAAAGATGCAAAAAGTTCTATGCAACCGCCAGCTGGGGATCTCATTGAGAACTAGAATACTAAAGTGCTATGTTTTCTCCATCTTGCTCTATGGTGTTGAAGCCTAGACAATGACAAAAGCAACACAAAAAAGAATCCAAGCATTCGAACTCTGGTGTTACAGTAAAATGCTCAGAATATCCTACATGAGCCATACGTTAAATGCGGAAGTCTTGAGGAGGATGAATAAGGAAAGAGAGCTTATGCTTATAATAAAAGAACGGAAAACACAATATTTTGGTCACATCATAAGATATCAAAAGTATGAACTGCTCCAACTTATAATCGAAGGCAAAGTCAATAGCAAAAGAGGACCAGGAAGAAGACGCAACTCTTGGCTTAAAAACCTACGGCAATGGACGAACATGACATCCATAGAACTATTCAGAACTGCTACAAATAAGATTAAATGGGCAAATGTAATGACCAACGTCCTTAAGGATAAGGCACCGTAAGAAGAAGATAACTGTTTGTTTGAGACAAAAATAAATTTTTATTTCATTTCTCTGAACCATTTTGTCTTTTATTTTAGAACAATCTCCTAATTTTTTTGTGCTTACTTTTTAGGAAGGAAGAACCTTTTTTATTTCCTCCAGCAAGTTTAGGATTCTTCAAAGCGGCGTCCTTCTTTGAAATAGTTAGAAGTCTTTTTCTTGTTGTCTTATTTTGCCCAGTTGTCCAGGAGATTTATGTAAGTAACTCTTAGTTTTATTTTTTTTTGTTGTCGTCCTAATCCGACTCCTTGTTATTCAATTTATTCACGACCCAATTAACCCCTGAGTGCCGTACGCATAAGTATTGACTATTTCGCTTGCCCTATCTCCGTCCCAATAATTTCTATCCCCAATTTTCTACCCCATGATCTTACCCTAAGGTAGGCAAAATATATCTTCGTTACAATATTCTTCTTATTATTGCTTCTAAATTTTATAAGTGTGCAATATTTTTTGACAGAATGCTCTTAATTTTGATATTGATAAAAAAGATAAAGAGTTTGACACTGACGCCGATGAAATACATATTTTATTATATGAAATATACAACAAATATATTTTAATACAGTTTCAGTAAATAATAGTAGAGAAAAAATACTAATAGAAAATATTTCCATTACTTGAAAATGCCACACACTTCGGATAATATTGTTGCGCTCTATCATTTAGCTCTTAAAACCGTTTTATTTCTTCGAAAAGAATCTATTTTACCCCCGACGTGCCAAGAAATACGAAAACGTAACTTATGGTCGACTATCTAGATGGAAACGTTGAAGTCCGGGAATAAACAGCCACAAAACTAAAGGAGACCTTGGCAAAATGTTGTCGTCAACTAAATTTATAATGGCCCTCAAAGTAGAGTGAAATTTATAATGGTATTTTTTATTGTAACGAAGCATTTTTCTTGTTAAATCGAAAGATAAATAAATACAAGTAGACAAATAGTGAATAAAGACAATACATAAAGCTTTTTGTTTGTGCAGAAGTTTTTATAACCAAGCGCATTAAATAGATAATAGAGAAAGATTTTTCAGAAATATTTTTAAAGAAGGATCTAATAGACATTTTGATGTACTCAAAGAGGACAGCCTTATGTTATAGTTTTTTTTAATTTATTTACGCTGTAACCACAAGGAATAAGCCACAATTAAAGATAAAAAATACGTTTATTGACGTTTCAATTTCCAATTCGGAAATCGTTCTCAAAATACAAACAGTAAATTAAACAAATTTTGTTTTTTGTTACATAGTGAAAAAATTCTTCTAATAATTTAATTTTATCTGACTCATTTATATTGACAATTCAGACATACATTATGCATTTTAAAGTAGAGGACTTTAAAATGGTATTGCCAATATTGTTGAGTTGCGCTCCTGGGACGACTTTACTATAAGATAGTTCATTCGATTACATGAAATCAACTTTAACTTGAGAATATCCGTCAGAAAAAATCATAGCATGTAATTCGTCTTTAAAAAGACAAACACATGACATGATGACAGTAAAATTCTCCCGTTAGTGATTCCATAGTAAATTATGAGGGAAAAACCAGGAAAAAAACCTCATAATATTATCCCGACATTGTAAGTATTTGTTCGTGAATTTAGTTTACCTTCAACAAACATCAAAATTCTGATTTTATATGTTACGTTATTTAAAAAACATAAATGATGTATCCTCTATATGTTACTGACTTACTAATACTGGTATTTTCTTATTAATAACTTCCTCTTTCAATATTGGTAACCAGATCTACTACATTCTGCCGAGGAATTTGCGACACAATTGGCCTCATTTAGCATAATTAGAGCAATTACAATTATGTAAACACGCATGGGATAATGAACATAGGGTTCAATGGAATAATTCAAATATAGTCCTAAAAGAAACGGATGGTAAAAAAAGAAAAATCAAAGAAGCGGCTCTAATTATGCTAAATGAGGCCAATTGTGTCGCAAATTCCTCGGCAGAATGTAGTAGGATCTGGTTACCAATATTGAAAGAGGAAGTTATTAATAAGAAAATACCAGTATTAGTAAGTCAGTAACATATAGAGGATACATCATTTATGTTTTTTAAATAACGTAACATATAAAATCAGAATTTTGATGTTTGTTGAAGGTAAACTAAATTCACGAACAAATACTTACAATGTCGGGATAGTATTATGAGGTTTTTTTCCTGGTTTTTCCCTCATAATTTACTATGGAATCACTAACGGGAGAATTTTACTGTCATCATGTCATGTGTTTGTCTTTTTAAAGACGAATTACATGCTATGATTTTTTCTGACGGATATTCTCAAGTTAAAGTTGATTTCATGTAATCGAATGAACTATCTTATAGTAAAGTCGTCCCAGGAGCGCAACTCAACAATATTGGCAATACCATTTTAAAGTCCTCTACTTTAAAATGCATAATGTATGTCTGAATTGTCAATATAAATGAGTCAGATAAAATTAAATTATTAGAAGAATTTTTTCACTATGTAACAAAAAACAAAATTTGTTTAATTTACTGTTTGTATTTTGAGAACGATTTCCGAATTGGAAATTGAAACGTCAATAAACGTATTTTTTATCTTTAATTGTGGCTTATTCCCAGTTATAAATAGTAATTAATTTACAATGCCACAAGAAAATAGCTTCAGAACAATAGTAACCACAAGGGTTATTAGCGACCTAAAAAATATAATAATGGTCAAAGTTAGAAAAAATTACAATAATTGATACAGTCCTGAGTATTTAAGATAACTTATTGTGTTTTTTAATGTTTTCCCAAGGCTTTCTTTATATTATTTGGGATAGTGTGCTTCTTTATTGCTGCTTCGTATGTTTTGCACTGAGTTAGTATACATATGCTTCACGGAGAGTGTCACAATTTGTGTAGAGAGGTGATTATGTGTAAAGTTACTGTATCCTAGTCGCAAACGTGTTATTCTCACTTGGTCGTGTCTATTCGTTGTGGGTTGGATCCACGGTTTCACTAATTGTTTGATTTCCTTTAGTTTATTTTGTGATGCGCTCTACTTATTTTGCCACGCACTTAACACTTTATATTTTATTTCTGACTTGAAGTCATCTGAAGAAATCTACTAATAAGAATGAAGTCCTGGCTGAAGGATGCTAAATGGGATAGTTCATCTGCTGCTTCATTTCCTTATATACCTGAATGTGATGGAACAAGCATAAAGTCAACAGTGATCTTATTATTATTTAGAATCTCTATTTCTGATTGGATATATGAGGCAATTGGATTATTGGTATATAAACATTTGATAGTGTAAAGTGAGCTTAGGGAATCGGTTATTATGAGAGACGGGGACTGTTTCGGCTCTTTTATGTGGATGGTATGAAGTGCTTGGTATATTGCAAACAACTCTACAGTATATGGGAGAGGTGGAAAAGTTAGGAAATTTGTTGGGAGAATTTCAGAAAATTCAAGATGTAGGCCATGAAGGTTTCGTCTTGCTCTTTCGTAAAATGGTGGATCGAGTCTTGTTGTAGAAAAAGTGTCTTGAAATTGCTCTGTGAACGTATTGGTATAAGTGGGGTGTTCTCTATTACTAGCTATTTTAGAAGCATATGAGAGAGAAAGGCATTTGCGTTGTTAATTTAGGAGTGATTTTGCTGTTAACCATTGTAAACGGATTGTGGTCTGAGTTATTTGCTCCAGGATAAGTAATATAAAATCTATCTGATTTACGAATACAAAATCTATCTAATTTCTAACAATGTAGTTTTCTGTATGTGAAGGAGACGTCTATCTATAGTCTTATTTTGGGAAGCTAAAACCAAATATTGCCAATTACCATATTTTTTTGGCCAAATTCTGTGAGCTTTTCTTCTCCACCATTTTGAGTGAAATTATTGTTAAGCTTCGTAACATCGCTTTCACTCGATGATAAAATGGAAGATTTAAACTTTTTCATCACAATAGTGATGAAAATCTATCTGTAAATGTGTTTTTTATACACAGCGGGCATATATGGGTCTAAGCTATTTTCTTTTGAGTTAAAGGGTGGTTCGGTTGATTCCACATACATACTTTGAACTGAGCTTGTGTAGTGTGCTTCCTGTTCAATTCTACTTGCTAAATGATGTACTGGATCTACAGTAAACCTTTGTTTGAGTTGTTTGCAAGAGCACCATAATCTCATTTTGAACGAATTAAGGTTTTGTTCACAGTCATAAGAAATTGAAAGTCAGCACCCCGTTGTTTTTGTGAGATACTTTTCATTATGTTAATGCTGTTTTGAGCTGACAGTCGAAGTGAGTGGATGTGGTCTTGCAAAGAAAGTCGATTACCCAGTTTTAATCCCAAGAAGTTAATCGATTCTAAATAATTTATTGGTGAATTCTTTAGGTAAAGTTTCGGTGGTATAATGTTCTTCTGTTAAGTATTACTGAAGATAATTTTTTTCGTTTTAGTGAAAAAAAATTCTAGGCCAGTAGCCTTTGACGAATTCTCTAGTTTGTTTGAATTGAATTCTCGTCATAATATACCATGATCCTTAGCAAATAGACGGGCTTTGACAAATGGGCTAAATGATGTAGCAACGTCAATGATGTAATAAGGAAAAGTGCAATATTAAGAATGGAGCCTTTTGGAATGTTGTTTAATTGGATTTTGGAGTCTGACAGAACGTAGTTTATTCAAACTTTGAAGTTTCGTTTATATTCATAACTGTTTGAAACGTATCAGAGTAGCTGACTTTTTTAAAAGTAAGCTATAATAATACATAAGTGAAAAATTCAATCAAATGCAATAATTCAAGTAAGTTTATACTACCGTGTAAATATACAAAGAATATTATTTTCTGGCAAGTTATTAGTTTTCTACCTCATTTAATAATTCCTGCAACTATAACATTTACGTACTATACCAAGCAAGACGCCAAAACTTTATTCAAACTTGGCTGGAATATAGAACGATGAGATATTTGTTTTTGTGGAGTGATTGTGGCCCAAGCAGAAAACCACTTTTTGGCTCACCGTTTGTTTGATTTAAAGTGCGGTGCTCTTTTATGTTTAACTCCAGAGTTTTGGCCAAAATGGAGTTGAACTCAAACTTTTGTTAATATAATTTAAGTTTTTAGAAACGTAAAGCTTTTAAAAAGTAAAAACAAGTATGGTGTAATAATTTTAAAATAAGTTTATGCAGATTTTAACGAGAAGAATCTCAAAGAGTACAATATAACTAAAAAAAAGTATGCAAAAGCAATAGGAAATAAAAATAAAATAATAATAAGCTTGAGAGAACTATTATCTCTTATGAACTGAAGACAACTGACGGTTGATGCTTCTGGTATGTAAAGTATGATTTCAAAATGTTAATACAAAATAAGTACTGTGTGTAAGTTAATACAAACTGAAAACTTTGTTTTCAAAACTTCCACAAAATTTATCTTAAACTCTTATCACTACAGCTGTTTCGGCTGATTGCCTTTGTCAAGTGATCTATTTTTAGCATGCGTTTACATTTTATAGTCTCTAATGAAATATATTGAGGAGGGGAGAACTGTTTGTCTCAAGTTGGTCATTTAGAATTATATCTGTGTTTTTTAATTTGCTGATTGCCATAGATTCTAACAAAGATAGCTTAAGGCCTTTATTTTGAATACGAAAAATTTTAAATTCGTCATTAAAAGAATGAGTATGTGCTAGAAGGCGAAGTGTGTATGTAGAATCTGTTTGGATAAAACGAACAAACAATTAATAAAATGTTAAATTAAAAGTTACACAAGAAAGTCTTGAAATTAGTATTTCCACCACCAGAGAAAAAACCTAGTACCTTCTGCTCGAGTACATATACAGGCAAAATATCAACAAAAATAGTTAAATACATAAAAAAAGGAATAAAACTAGCTTTTAGAAAAAATAACAACTTAGGCAAATATATTAAAAACAACAAGGGCCAAAATAATAAACACTTACACAGTGGTGTGTACAGACTTAAATGTGGCGACTGCCCAAACTTACATCGGTCAAACTGGTCGAAATTTTAATAAATGAATAGCAGAACATACGCATAGATTCTCCATACGCACTTCACCTTCTAGAACATAATGATTCTTTTAATAACGAATTTAAAATTAGGTAAAGAAATAATAAATAAGACTTACTCACAATCAATTTAATTTAACTATCAGACGACCGGTTTCGCTTTCTACAATATGCAAAGCATCCTCAGGTCTCGATACAAAGTTAAATAAATGCTGAAATGATAAAAACCCTATTGAGGTGTTGTCTAATAAAGATAAACAAAGTAGATGTAAATTGCAATAATTATTACCACAGACATGTAATATTGGCATAATTATTGTAATTTACAACATCTACTTGATTTATCTTTATTAGACAACACCCTAATATAGGTTTTTATCATTTCAGCATTTATTTAACTTTGTATCGAGACCTGAGGATGCTTTGCATATTGTAGAAAGCGAAACCGGTCATCTGATAGTTAAATTAAATTGATTGTGAGTAAGTCTTATTTATTATTTCTTTACCTATTTGAAATGGACTCACACAAGCAACACATTCATGATTTGAATTTAAAATTCTTCACATTCAAAATAAAGACCTTAAGCTATCTTTGTTAGAATCTATGGAAATCAACAAATTAAAAAACACAGATATAATTCTGAATGACCAACTTGAGACAAACAGTTCTCCCCTCCTCAACCTATTCAATTAACGATTATAAAGTGTTAACGCATGCCAAAAATAGATCACTTGAGAAATGCAATCGGCCGAAACAGATGTAGTGATAAGAGTTTAAAATAAATCTTGTGGAAGTTTTGAAAACAAAGTTTTCAGTGTTTTATTGTTACAAAATTCTAAATTTACACGAAATTTTAAAGTTTGTATTCACAACGTTCTGTCAGACTCTAAAATCCAATTAAACATCATTATAAAAGGGTCTATTCTCAGTATTGCACTTTTCTTCATTGTCATAATGTTTTAGACATCGCTAAATCATTTCGCCCATTAGTCAAAGCTTGTGTATTTGCTGAGGATCTTGTTATATTATTACGAGAATTCAATTCAATCAAACTAGAGGATTCGTCAAAGACGAAGATTCGTCAGCAATACTTAAAATATGCATATTATACCACCGAAACTTTACCTAAAGAAATCACCAACAAATTATCCAGAATCGATTAACTTCTTGAGATTAAAACTGGATAATCAACTATTTTGGCAGGACCACATCCAATCACTTCGACTGTCAGCTCAGAACTGCCTTAACATAAAAAAAACTATCTCCCATAAAGAATGTGGTACTAACTTTTAAACTCTTATGACTGTGTACAAAGCCTTAATTCATTCAAAAGTAGACTATGGTGCTGTTGCATACAGCCAAAGTTTACTGTTGAAAGTACTAAATTTAGTACATCATTTAGCAAGTAAAATTACACTATGAGCACCCTACACAAGTTCAGTTCAATGTATGTATGTGGAATCAAGCGAGCCATCCCTTTAACTCAAGGAAAAATAGCTTAGCCTCATACATGCCCGCTGTTTATAAAACACAAAATACATTAACAGATAGATTTTCATCACTATCTAAACTAGAAAAAGTTTAGATCCTTAATTTTATCATCCAGTGAAAAAGCAATGATACAAAGCTTAACAATAATATCACTAAAAATGATATAGAAGAAAGGCTCATAGAACTATATATATATATATAGGAAAAAATATAAAGATAAGATAATATAAAGAATAATTAAGAAAAAAATCAAAGTAATCAATCAAGTGTATTTCATGAAATAATTAAGAGATTGAAGAACTAGAAAGAAAATATAATATAAGAAATATGCACAAAAAAATGAGAGAAGTGACCGAAATGGGTGAAAAAAGTCAACAAGGACAGTAAGTTAATAGATTTACCAAGACATTAACAAGATGGGATAAGTGCGTTTGGGAACTTTTTCAAGATAACAGCGGTGAAATGCAGGAGATACAAGAATTAAATTATTTAGAGCGACAGAAGATCACGATAGATGCAATCAAATATGCTATCAAAAATTTTAAAGATAATAAGGTAGGTGCATTAGATATAATACCTGTAAACCTGTTAAATCTAGTAGAAGTGAAGACTTTTTCAACACGGTGTACGATACGGGAATAATATCCCGTAAATTATTCCCTTGTTATATGATGTCCTTATTACATCATTGTAAGTAGGTGTAGTAGTTTTATTTTTCATTAGAAGAGGTTTTTACAATCTCAATATTCTATGTCTAATTTTTTTCATTACTTTTTTAAAGATTTTATTTAACGCAATGGAGAAAAAAACATCTAAGACAATCAATTTCGTTGGAAACGAAATTTGCAATTTTAAATCGCTTAGGAAAAGAAGAGAGATCTATGGCAATTAAAAAACCTTTTAGTTTAGGCGAATCAACTGTAAGATAAATTGTTGTTCTAAGAAAATTTATTATTTCTGGTACAAAATTAAGCGCCAAATTTTTTTAATCCATAAATGGTTATTAAATCCATCAAAAAGCTCTTGAAAAAAAAAAAGAAAAAGCAGTTAATGTTTAAAAATCAAAGACCAAAGACAAAATTGAGAAAGCGCTAAAACGTATAAAAAATGAGACGGCCATGAGACCAGATGAAATACCTACAGATATCTTAACAATATTAACAAAAAATCATATGGGCACACTAATAGAATTCTTCTTCTTCTGGTTCCTATCCGTCTCGGATGTTGGAAATCATATTGGCAATCATAACCTTGCTCGCTGCGGCTCGAAACAGCTCCGTTGGGGTTTTCTTAAACCATGTTCTTAATTTCCGCAGCCATGATATTCTCCTTCTACCGGGTAATCGCTTACCTTTGACTTTACCTTGCAATATAGACTGTAGCAGGGAGTAACGGTGCTGATTTCTCATAACGTGTCCTAGATATTGCAATTTTATGCGTTTGATCGTAAACACAATCGCTGGTTCCTTCTTTATTTTTCCTAGAACTTCCTTGTTCTAGTGTGATCCTTGCTGTCCATGATATTCTCAGCATTCTTCTATAAAGCCACATCTCAAATGCTTCAAGTTTTTTAATAGTGGTGTCTGTAAGCGTCCATGCCTCCGCCCCGTACAACAACACAGAGAAAACATAGCATCTCAAATGTCTCATTTTTGTATCAAGTGATTTGTTGTGACTTTTGAAGATGGCGCTCATTTTGTTAAAGACCGTTCTTGCCTTTCCTATGCGGCACTTTATTTCCTGTAAATTGCTCTACTGTTCGTTGATAAATAGTTCCCAGGTAACAATACTATTTTACTCGTTCTATCTGCGTCCCATTAATGTATAGATGAGCCCCGTTTATATTCTCCTTGCTGATAATCATTTGTTTCGTTTTGTGAGTATTAATGTTTAGTCCGTACTGTTGACTGTACTCGTTTATTCTGTCCATTAGCCTCTGAAGTCCCTCTAAACTATCTGCTATCACCATGGTGTCGTCGGCATTTCTAACATTGTTTACTCTTTCACCATTTAAAAGGATGCCTTCGTCTATTCCGTAAAGAGCCTCGGTAAAAATTTTCTCTTAGTACATACTAAATATCAACGGCGATAGGATACATCCCTGTCTAACTCCACGTAGTATTTTTATATGATCTGTTTCTTCTCCGTTAATTTTTATGTATGCGGTCTGATTCCAGTAGAGTTCTGAAATTATTCTGAGGTCTTTGTCATCCAGGTCTGCCTCTTTTAAAATGTTTATCATCTTTTGATGTTGAACTCTGTCAAATGCCTTTTTATAGTCGATCAAGCACGCGTATACGTCGCAGTTAACGTCCCTGCATCTTTGAATCAGTACTTGTACTCCGAAAAGTGCCTCCCTGGTACCCACTGCGTTAATGAAGCCGAACTGTCTGTCCGATATTTGTTCCTCACACTTCTTATAAATTATTCCATGGATGACTCTAAGAAACAGTTTCAACATATGGCTCATTAGGCTTATTGTTCGATATTCTTCGCACTTTTTAGCCCCTGTTTTTAGGTATCGCTATGAATTCTGACTCTAGCCATTTATCAGTGATGATTCCTGTATTGTTTATTTTATTGAATACAGCCGTGATCCAAATTATTCCTTCTTCCTCCAAGAGTTTTAAAAATTAAGCTTCGATATTATCAGGCCCTACAACTTTCCTGCTTTTCGTCCGTTTTATTGCTTCTTCTACCTCGGATTTAAGTATGTCCGGGCCCGTCATCCTCTCTGATTAGGTCTAGATTTTTTCTTTATTGTCTTTAGTCTCACATCCATGACTCCCACTAATGGTATGTGGTCAGATTCAATGTCCGCTCCTGGATATGTTTTGACAGATTTAAAACTGTTTCTGAATCTTCTATTTACCAATGTATAATCTATCTGGTTTCTAATTACGTTATGGGGTTTATCTGCTGGTGCCTTCCATGTATACAATCTCCTCAGCGGTAGTTTATAAAATGTGTTCAGAACCACTAGCTTGTTATCTTCTACGAATATTTCTAGTCTGTCAGCTCTTTCGTTTCTTTGTCCTAACCCAAAAGGTCCGAGTAGAGATGTTTTTCGTTCGGCCTCAAGTTTTGCATTGAAATTCCCCATTATGATGCTGATTTCATGTTTAGTTATTCGTTCTAATATATCCTCTATGCTTTGGTAGAGAGTCTCTACTTCCTCGTCGTCTTTATCTGCAGTCTCCATGGTCTAGTTTTCCATCCAGTGACCCTGAGTAGGATATCTGTGATCTTTTTTGTCAATGCTTCCTGTTCCGTGCCATCTCATCTCACTTATTCCCATTATGTCAATGGTCATTCTTTCCATTTCCTGAATGGCATTGTCTATTTTTCCACTCCTTGCCATAGTTTTCACATTCCATGTGCAAATTTTTAAAAATTGTGGTTTTGCTGTTTTTTCTTTTTCATAGGTACTCATAACTGTCCCCCCCCCCCGGAGATCCGATTGGGGAACTTACTCCGGAATCGTATTTAGTTGTGGGCATTACCATAGACTATTACTAATAAAATTATTCAATACTATTTATTATACGAAAGAATTTTTAAAAGAATGGTTAATATCAATATTTATTCCAATAACCAAAAACATCAAACGTAATGAAGTGTGAAGAGCACAGGACAATTAGTTTGATGAACCATACTCTAAAAGTGTTCTTACGAGTGATACACGAACGCGTCTATAAAAAGCTAGATGATAGAAAAGCTGAAAACCAATTGGAATTCAGAAAAGACTTTGGCACCAGAGAAGTATTATTTACAGTACAAACAATAATCGAACGATGTCGAGATGTCCATTGTGACGTATTTATATGTCTAGTCGACTTCGAAAAAACTTTTAGACAAAGTACAATACCAAAGAATGGTAAAAATACTGAAGAACACAGAATTAGATGAAGAAGACGTGAGAATTATTGCCAATCTATACCGATATCAGAAAGCCATAATACGAATAGACCCACAAAAATCGAAAGAAATACCTATAAATCTTGGGGTAAGACAAGGATGTGTGCTTTTTTCTTTTACTTTTTAATATGTATTCGGAAGAATTGTTTAAAGATACATTAGAAGACGTAAATGAAGGCTTTTTTTAAAGAGTACTTCTGAATAATCTTAGACACGTAGATGACACAATACTCCATGAAGACAGCAGAGAAGGACTACAGATCTTGGTTTACAATATACAAGCGAAGGTGGAAGGCAAAAAAGGACCGGGGAGAAGGCGCACGTCCTGGTTAAAGAATCTGAGACAATGGAGTGGGAAAACATCAATAGAACTTTTCAGAACGGCTGCAGATATAGTCAAATAAGACATGATGATCGCCAATGTCCTTAGCATCCCCATCCGGGCACGTTAAGAAGAATACCAAAATATACTTTACAAATAAGATAAAAAAAAGTAGTTAATGTTAGAAAATTGATGGAAAAACATTGTGATTTAAACTGGAAGACTATTAAAGAAACAAGCTATTTTAAACACGTTTTCGAACGAGACAACTTAGGAAAATATCTACCTGCAGACGAAGTTCATAAACAATTAGTTTACTTTTTAACAAAAATACTATTAAAGTAAACAGGTTCCCCTGGTTTTCTCTTAATGGACACGATATGAATAAATATAAATAGTCACAGAAACGAATAGAAATATGGACCAGTTTTTTTAAAGCTCTTGTATGAATTTGTTTCAGATATTCCAAGTAATTTATACTGCAGCTTATTTCTTTTAATTTTTGGAAACTTTTTGGTTTTATGCAATTTAAAAAGGCTATATTACGTATTCCTACTTTATCAAGGCAAGTCATGTCTTTTGTTATATAATTTTTTTATATGCGCTTTTTTGTGGAACGTATCCACTGCATAAAACGAGACCTGTAAACTTTTAAATTTAAATTTTTTTTTTAATAATGTAACTTGCATAATTAAAAGTTTATAAAAAATATGTATATAATTTAACCCAACGTAATACAGAATTCTATCTTTATCGGAAAATTGGTTAACTCTCATATAAACTCGTTTTATACATATTTCATTGTGTAACTGTAGTAACCTTTTAGAAGAGAGTTCATTGAAATATATTTGCATTAATATAGAGCATTGTGTAAACAAACCTTCAAGCTGTTTATTTCCACGAGCTTTGTGAAAAAAGTTTCAAAAATAAACGCTCGAAAATGAAGTCCCTAAATTTCAATAAAATTATCATTCCTTTTAAAGTCTGTTTCTCCACTTTTGCCTCAGACCGTAGGGAATTTGATTTAAGCAAAAGCTCATATTTTTTAAGTCTTCGGAGAGCCTTTAAAATGGAATTTCTAAATTCGGTAAAATTAACAATTAAATCACACCATCATCTGGAAACTCCCCTTTCTCAGATTTAGGCCATGGCTCAATTTAACTAATTGGAAAGGTTTTGGACCTTCCTGCTAGCTGCTCACTTTTTAAAATAATTTTACTGCATTGCGTTGGATATTTCTGAGATCTACACCAAACAGACAAAAAAAAATTAATGTAAGGCTACAATCAGAACTTTTAGAGAAGTGTATGACTCGAAATAAGTAGCTTATTCAACATTGAGCTATTTAATAGGGATTCTTAATAATTTTCGGTTAAAATATTGCGGTTTTTAGTTAGAAAATGAATCCGTTATAAAAATTACTTTAGCTATTACACTTTAATATTATTTTATTATGTGTTTAATAATATCTAGCCTTATCTATTAAGGAGATAAGGGCGACTTCTACATAAGCTAGAACATTTTTCTCTTAAGACAGGTTAGTGGAAAGTGTTTTTACGGTTTATACCAGCGATGTTCCTTATTATATTTCAAGTAATATATCGTTCTTTACTGATGTCATAAAATGCCAATTTAATGAAGTTAAATGAAGTTAAACTCTATTTAACACGTTCGCTGCCGACTATATTTTGTAAATCAATGCCTCCGTGAGTCAGCCATTATTTTTTTTAAGTGCTCCTATGAGCCTCATATAACAAATGTGTTGGTCCCATCGGGACAACGCGGCCCAGTGAACCGTACTAATGCTTCTGTGCGCCGTTGGTCCGTCGCAGTAAACATAACCTAACATAAATAAACGAATTTGCATTTCCTATTGTTCTTGTTGATTGTTTTTCATTTCAATAAATTGAACGAATAAATTGCTGTAAGTATTAAATAATGTTTAAATTACAATATTTTTACAACATATTGTGTAATTTTAGATGTCTCGACGTTCTAAACCTCTGACAGAACGTGAATTGCAAAACATTGCAATCAATTTTGGAGATCTCTCCGATGACGATGATGAACCATTCGAAGCTTCTGATAGTGAGTACCTGTGTAGTTCAGAAGAAGAATCAGATTCGTCAGATTCAGAAGAAACGGTGGAAAATGTACGAAAGTTTTTACAGAGAAAAAAAATAAAATTAGATTCACAACCTACTCGTCATGTTCACGATAATATCAATCCAGGACCGAAATTAAATTCAATGCATGATCCAGAACAACCTAATTATAATCTTCAAGGTAATATCGTTCCAGGACCGAACTTACATTCAATACTCGATCCAGAACCGAACTTAGATCCACACCGTAGTGAAGATCCAGTACCGAATATAGAACCAAATTGGGGTCCAGTAGTAGGTACTTATAAGCTAATAGCACCTTTTTCTATTCCGTCAGGAGTAAATGATGGAGTAGCTGCAATGTTGGCAAATGGTACGCCTGGAGACTTTTTTGATGCTGTGGTCGATGACAGAGTAATTAGTCCGATTTGTAACCAAACAAATATATATGCAACTCAGTCTGTACTAACTGCAGACGCAACACCAAGCTCTCGCTTACATGACTGGATTCCAACGACAAATATTGAAATTAGAAAATTTATAGGACTGGTTGCCTGGATGGGTTTAGTGAAAATACCAAAAATAGCAGACTATTGGAGTAACGATAACCTATTCTACAATAATTTTGCAAAGAATGTAATGTCTAAAAATCGATTCGAGATGCTGTTAAGGATGTTTCACTTTAATGATAATTTATTGGCAGATATAAGTGATAAACTGTATAAGTTAAAGCCACTTGTCGACATTCTGACTGCAAATTTTAAGTCTTTATACGTGCCGGAAGAATATGTCTGCATCGATGAAACCCTATTACCCTTTAGGGGACGCTTGGGTTTTAAACAGTACATTAAGACAAAAAGACACAAATATGGTGTAAACATTTTTAAAGTATGTTCTGGATCTGGATATACTTACAGTTTCAAAGTATATGCAGGGAAAGAAAATAGTTCTAACGTCACTCCAAAAAGCGTTGTTCTGTATCTTATGGAGGATTTAGTACATCAAGGAAGAACTCTGATAACCGACAATTGGTATACAAGTTTACCGCTAGCAAAAAAAATGTTGTCCGTCGATACACACCTGATAGGAACTGTTCGAAAAAATCGAAAATATTTACCCCAAGAAGTAGTAGCTGCAAAATTAAATAAAGGGCAGATTGCTTCTATGGAAAGTGATGATGGAGTGACCATTACGAACTGGAAAGACAAAAGAAATATTTACATGCTTTCTACTAAACACGGCAATGAAATGGTCGAAGTATCTTGTAATCGACAAACTAAACTGAAACCCAAGGTGGTAATAGATTACAATAAAGGCAAAACGGCAGTAGACTTATCTGACCAAATGGGAGCGTATTCCAACCCCCTAAGGAAAATCGTAAAATGGTTTAAAAAAGTGGGGTTTGAATTATTATTAACTACATCAGTTATAAATTCTTTTTTAATATATAAGCTTGTAACAAATAACAACATGTCGGTGACAGATTTTAAAAAACAAATAGTGAAACATCTAGTTACTTATAAAGAAACCACTACTGTATTACGAAGTGTGTCAAATAATCACCATCAGCTTGAACAGAAGGCAGACGGAAGTAAACATCAACGAAGGAAGATTTGCAAGAACTGCTACAAAAAAAATAGTGAGCAACACGGCCGTCAGTATGCTATGAACAAAACTAAAAAGTTAGACACCTTTTGCAAAAGCTGTGACAAGGAATCTTTTCTGTGTATAGGTTGTTTTAATGAATTCCATAGAATTTAAATAATTTTTTTATTGGTTGTTTTACATTATTTGATTTTTCTGTTGTTGAAAAACATGTTTGTATCAGTAAATATCATCCCAAAGTTGTAAATAACGTTTTTGACTTATATGGGACCACATTTGTCATACTCCATAAATCGCACAAATTTGGTCCCATAGGGCCAACATGACCTGTTAATGCAATACTTGCGTTGGTCCCATTGGACCAACGTGGCCTATTGAAGCAACATCAGTGATGGTCCCATCGCATCAACATGGCAGCGAACGTGTTAAACTTGGTGTTCCCAGTGACTACCACTCTTAAGCCGCGATCGGTATCGCTTTTAAATCTCCCGCCATAGGTATCCTATTAGATTTTATCTAACATGATTAAGTGCTCCCTTTTTTAAGGTATTTGGTACTTGGCAGTATTTTTTATAGCTTATATTGTTATTTTAATTTATGTATTTAATATATTTTTTGGAAAATTGAATGTCTGGCATGATAAAATATAATTTAGTATAACTGTTGCAAATGAAAACCTTATACAATTTTTTTAACGATTTTAATAAAGAACTGTTTACGACTAAAAAAATTAACAACAAAAATAACACGTTATTAATTTAGGAATCTTCTACTCTGTTAATACAAGTCAAAACTATTTTTGCAATATGCTCTTTATATAGTCTTTACATGCTCTTTCTACATGTTCTTTCAAACATGTATGACATCGGTATTGAGTAAATCTGTTTTTTCCCTTCGGGCAAAATTTATTTCGACAGCATCAACTCGAATGACTTTATTTTCTAGAATATTTCTAATTTTTTGCCTTAGTGGAGTTGACAGCGATGTAATACTTGATCGACGAACACTATGGGGCTTCGTAAGTTGCTTAACAAGATGTGTCAAATATATTCTTCGTTTGAACTTTGTGTACGCATTGCTGTAGTAAACAATTTGTGAATTTATGTCAGCAATATTAAGTAAAGAACAAAAAATAGTTTAAGGGCAACGGTTGCTCACTCTTGCAGTCGAATATTCTACCTTCATCCTTTCCACCACATCAACAACCCCTTTTGTTAGATTATAGAATGTTATGACTGAAAGTTTTTCTGGATCATACTATGAGCATCGTTCTTTAGTTTATGAGGACCAGTTGGTTGTTTACATGCATAATTTTCAAATGTTATGTGTATAAATCATTCGTAAGTCTACAACAGCGTAGATTTTATGCCATATTTCGCAGGTTTATTTGCAATATACTGGCGGAACTTGCATCCTTATCTGAAACCCTCAAGCATCTCATCCACTATTATGTAACTACCCGCCGAGTAATGTTGTAAACACTTCCCAACAAAGTTATCCAGAAAAGCCCGACAAATGCACTCATTTCGTCAAAATCTGTAGGAGAGTAATGTTTTGCGTTCCTGGTGAGTCTAATTTTTTGAAGTTTCTAGTGACTAGACAAAACAATGAGTAGGGCATTGCTGACCGAAGATTAAAATACGAGGCTCGAAAGAAAAGTAATACAAAAAAAAAATTTAAAATGTTTTGCGGTAATGATCGCAGGTTAAATGCAAGTAATGCGTGATGCTTCAAATTGGTAAAAATATACTTGTGTCATACTTTCTTAAAGCCGCGTACCTGACATGCTTCCTATAAAAATCGTAAAAATTTTGGAGGTAATTGGAGTTCCCATTAACAACATTAGATATGCGGATGACACTGAGATCTTTGCCGAAAACATTGAAGATCTTCAGAGACTGGTGACCAGAATATCTGAGTATGGAGCAGAGTATGGTCTAACAATAAATGTCAAGAAGACGAAATTTATGAGAATAACGACCATTCTTCCCCGCTTTAGATGTGTGATTGTCCCTCACAATGAATCGTTCTATTTAAGGTTCCATCGTGAGTTCCTTACGGGGTCTCGTCGTGGCTGAAGGGGGGGTCTCCACTTTTGTCTGGTTCGACGTCTTTTGTGCTCGACTTTCCCACGTCCCTGGTGGTGCACTTTTTGTTGTATTTTGATTCTGGCGTGTGTGCCCACTAGTTTGCTTACCCTTCAATGTGCCTTGGCGTGCCCGTCCGGGTCCTGGGTTCGCTGTTGTTTTCGGGCGTTCGCTCTGCCTGGCGCTGGGCGGGACGTGGGGGGCGACTTGGGGGGGGGAGCTAGGGTGGGGTGGGTTGGGTTGAGGGGAAGGGGCGGATGTGGATTATTTATTGTTAGTTGGCTGGGGGGGGTGGCACGTGGGGGGGTGCTGTGGTGGGTGGGTTGGGGGGGTGAAGTCTGCGGTGTGTGGGGTGAGTTAGTTTACTGGTAGGGGGGTCGTTAGTTGTTGAGGGGGTTAGAGACAACGTGGTGAGGGATGGGTTTGTTAGGCGGTAAACTCGTGGGCGCGCGTTTTCAGGCAGAGATTGCGGGTCTTGGTATGGATGGTGTTATGTTGATAACGAGGTAGAAAGGCGGTGTTACCCTTGGTAGTGGTTATTTGTAGTGGTTGTGTCGTGAATGTGTGCCAATTCGGAAATCGTTCTCAAAATTTTGAGAACGATTTCCGAATTGGAAATTGAAACGTCAATAAACGTATTTTTATCTTTAATTGTGGTTTATTCCCAGTTATAAATAGTTATTAAGATACAATGCCACAAGAAAATAGCTTCAGAACAATATTAAGAAAGGATTAGTATTTTCCAAATTACCCTCTGACGCATTCCAAAATTCCGCAAGTTGAGACAAATACCCTTATCAGGTAGTTTATCAATGATTTGAAAGTTAAAGGTATTTGAAAAATAAACATATCTTTTAATACGTCGAGGGGTCAGGGGGGAGATTTCGGAATGTTTGTGATTGAGGGGAGAGAGTGGACATCAGTTCGCAGTTCAAATCCATCAAATCAGTATCAGTTCAAATTCCAGCACTGAAGGAGCGGCAGTCTCTACTCGCCCCAGCGGCATATTAGTGTTTTAAACCAGTCGGTATATTAATAAGTTCGTGTCAATATTGTATCACCGACAAGTGTGTATCATATGCAAGTTATCGGCGTTTAAAATACATTGTATTTGTTTAAATATATTTGTTTAAACGTTCTTTTCGAATCAGTTTTCTGGGTGGTCCTTCAAAGAAATATATATATATATATATATATATATATATATATATATATAAAGTGAACCTATTTCCCTAAGGAAAAACCTTGTTCCCCAAGGGAAAAAACCAGCGACCTATTACTGGTGCGCGAAACAAAGCCAAAGGACAAAGGTGTAAGGACAAACACCTACATCTTCGCTCAGACGTTAAATGCGACATCAAGGAAAAAACTGGAGCCATTCGAGCTGTAGGTATACAGAAAAATTGTGAAAATATCTTGGACAGAACACGTCACAAACAAAGAGGTTCTGGGAAGGATGAATAAAGAAATAAAAATTTTAAATACAATAAAAACAAGAAAATTGTGCCTATACTGCTTCGTCACGGAAGCAGTATAGGCACTATGATTTAATACCTTGAGTTTGGTTTTAATCCGACGTCGGCCGACGTCGCCAGATGTCGGATCTGGAGAAATACGGTTCCAATGTAGGTGTACACTTACACAAGGAGAGAAAAACGTGGAGAGGCGTAGACTGTCATGGCTACGTAACCTGTGAGAGTGGTTCGGCAAATGAATTTTTCAGAGCAGCTGTCTCAAAAGTCCGAATAGCTATGATGATTTCCGACCTTTGTCGCGGAGATGGACTTGAAGAAGAATATAATGACCTTGGTGTTATCGTAAACAGCAGCTTAACTTGGTCCGACCATACTAATTCTATTTATAAACGTGCTAGCTTCAGACTATATCCTATTCAGAGGTGTTTTTCGAGAGTTTCAATGCAGTCATTCTGTAAACTTATTCTTTACGTTAGACCCATTCTTGAATAGTCTGGAGCAACGTGGTATCTTAATTTGAATCGAGACAAAACTTTGTTGGAAAACCACTTGAATTCCTTTGGAACCGAGAAGACCTTATACAGAAATATTTAGCATGACTAAGCTAACTTTTTTTGAACTTCGCCGACAACGTTGAGATTTAATTAGCATATTTAACATATTAAAATTCAATTTTGGTTAATCTCGATGAAATGTTTACCATGAATCAAAATGAACGGCTCAAAGGTCACCGGTTTAAACTTAAACTGGTCAAAAAAAGAGCTACAAGATCAAGACAGAACTTTCTACCAAATAAAGTTTTTGAGAGCTGAAATAACCTTCTTCATAATGTTGTGATAGACTCCGAAAAACTTAAGTTTGGGAATGTGACGTCGTGTTTCGCGCAGAAAGGCGGACCGTTTCTACCAGTGGCGGACGAAAACCGGTAGCTTTAAAATAAATTTTTATAAGTATATTCACTTAAAGTGAGAATGAGTTTGTCAATTTTTATTTTTATAGTTTTTAATATTTATGAAGTTTATAGTCAGGCATTCAATAAAACAATGAGTAAACTATTAGAAGTACTTAAATAAATAACAAATATTCATTACTTACACTTTATTAACATTGCCAGGAAGGAAGAAAGGGTTTCAACAACTCAAAAAAAAATAAGTGATTTATTTTAACAAATTAAATAATGTATTTATTTTATAAAAAAATATGAATTTTAAAGACTTCTATATTTTGTTATATGACAAAGGAATATCACACAAAAACACGTCTATTCCGAAATTTTAATTACTATCTTCATCATCAGAAAAGCTTTCTTCGGATGAACCAGTATTAATAAAAAAATTTTAAGTGGTCCAGCGTAGAGTCTAATAAATGTTCTCTTGCGATTTGAGTGTTTTCATATTTTTTTACGTGTTTACAAATTATTGTGTTAGCCCACTCTTCTATCAACACTTCTGAAAATTTTGCTCTTGTTATATTTTCAACATCATATTAAATGTTGTGTTATGAGTGGCCACTCTACCTTTTACCAAAGCCCATATTTTTTTAATAGGGTTTAACTCTGGATGATAAGAAGGCAAGCGAAGTACTTGATGGCCATGTTGTTCAAGCTTATAGTCTAACACATAAACTGGTGAAAAACGTGGTTTATTGGCTTGAATAATTTTATATAATTCCGGTTTGGTCAGATTTTCTTGAACGGGAATACTTTTTTCTTGTAACCATTTTACCATAATATCCCTACGGCTAGCAGACGTCACATTTTTTTCGATTAGTACATTATGGTAGGATGCGTTATCAACCACCAAGATCGAATTTTTAGGTAAGTTAGGTATAAGCTGACTTCTGACCCACTTCATAAAATTAAGATAGTTCATATCGTCATCGTAAAAGTCACATATACCATTTTTGATGGTTTCTTCTTCTCCTTGGTCCAATTGAGTTTTTTTTAACACGAGAACGTTTTCTTTTTCGACTTGTAAAATATGAAATAAGCGCTCCATTTTTATTAACTTCTCTACCTTCTTTTCTTATTTTGGATAAGGTGTTTTTACTTATACCTGTAGCTGCTAGAATCCTATCTCTATAATTACCAATGTTAAATATTACTAGATGAAAATATTGACAAACAAAATGCTAACATTATTCTGCTTCCTCTACCAAGGCATTCAAAAACAGACCAAACTGTTTTATATTATAGTTAAAATATTGTTTTTCTTTTAAAGCAAAAATTGTAATTTAAAAGTTTTTTTTGTAATTTTCTAATTTATTTTTGTCCATAATAATAATAATAATAATCTGAGATAAGGCATACATTATTTGGTATACAATTCAATATCCTCGAAAAAATAATCTTTAAAAACATTAAAATTTAATAAAAAAGAGACAAAAAAATTGAATTGCAATCTTAGTACTCATTTACTACAGTCCATTTTTATCAACACTATCTTCTCATATAAATAGAATCTTAAAAAATACAAATGATCTTAAAAACTAGTCAAAAATTATTTATAACACAATACTTACTCATTATAATAAATTTCATCATACAGTGACCCAATCTCTTCAGGATCATCATCAGTAAACATCGGCAGTTTACAGTTTTGCCTCGTTGGCGGATTAATCATTCCACTGCCTCCTGCGAACGAGGAAAATCGTGGCGTGTATCTGTCCCAATTCGAAGGCATGCTTGCAGTATCCAAGGACCTTCTTATCCTCCGTGGATTTAGCTGATGATGTACTGTAGCTTCGAGGGCCATCTGTAGTTGCCTCTCTTCCTCTTCTTCATTTTTTAATACCTAAAGATGAATTTGCATATATTAATTTTGGTTTTAAATAAGTAGTTATACAAATATTGCTAATGGTTAAAATTATATTGCAATATTGGGTTTGTATAAATCTGTCGGAGTTAGTTCACAGATAAAGTTTAGTGGGTTCTTTGCTAACCACTTTAGGATGCTAGAAGATAAATTCAAATAAACATCAGTATGTTAACAAAACATTTCTTATAAAAAGTATTTTTTTATTGATATAAAATATAATATATTGAATACACTACTATATCTGTTGCAAAATCAATGATTTCCTATAGTAACAATATTATACAGATATTATCGTTCTAAAATATATATGAAAGATAGTTGATGGAAAATGTGTGAGATTGTAAAGCAGAATTTGCTTTGTTTTTTTAACAATCTTAACCCATTAACGCCCAAACAATGAAAAACAATAATTTTTCCGTATTTTATTATTGAAACTAGTTAACGCATGTTTTATTGACTAGAATAAAACATTCGATAAAGTACGATATAAACAAGTAATGAATATCCTAAAATCAAAGAAGATTGACTACAACGACCTCAGGATCATATCAAATTTATAATATAAACAGCGAGCAAAAGTATGTGTTAACGAACAGCTATCAGAAGATATTGAAATTACAAAAAATTGTTTAAAATCCTTTATAAAAGGTATATAAAAAATGCCCCAAACGGGCTATCACAAACACATTGCAAAACGTTTTCGGATTGATAAATCCATCATCAGTGCAAACGGTTATACATGCCAGTAGCCACCAAAATATATGGGTCAAAACTCTTTAAATGTTTTAAATTTTTAGTTGTTTTACATTATTAATAGTTATAGTTGTTATCAACAGGTCCTCGTAGACATTTCGTCTCAGGACCATTTTACTTATGTAGAGTCATACGCCGCCATGTTACCTATCCAACGGTAACTTGAACATCACAAATTATAACTATTAATAATGTAAAACAACTACAAATTTAAAACATTTAAAGGTTTCGACCCATATATTTTGGTGGCTACTAGCATGTACAACCGTTTGCACTGATGATGGATTTATCAATCCGAAAACGTTTTGCAATGTGTTTGTGATAGCCCGTTTGGGGCATTTTTTATATACCTTTTATAAAGGATTTTAAACAATTTTTTGTGATATATGGTATACAGCCAGCTACAGGAACTTAGTTTCCTAGTGGAATTTTATATTGAAATTAGATGTGCAGTGAGACAGGGATGCGTATTTTCGCCAATTCTTTTTAACTCTGCCTACTCCGAAGAGATCCCGAAAAAAGCTTTTAAGAGTGAAACAGCTGGAATAAAAGTAAATGGAGTTCCCATTCACAACATTAGATATGCGGACGACACTGTGATCTTAGCCGCATTAAAGATCTTTAGAGACTGGTGACCAGAATAGCAGAGTATGGAAAAGGGTATGGTCTAACATTGAATGTCAAGACGACGAAATTAACCCGAAACATTGGTCTAACGGACCACAGCAAAAGGATAGTCTGCTAATGGCGGCAACAGTGTAGGCCGCATGTAGTGTCTATTTAAATACCTTCTTAATAGTGTAGAACGAGCATAGTTCTGCAGTATCGTAGCCATCGCTTTAGTTTACGTCGTAGTAACAGTAGTTTTCAAAACGTGTAGGTCTAGTAAGCCAGTTGTTTCGAATTGCAGTGTTTTATGATAGGTCTAGCAGGCCACTTGTTACGGATTGTGTACTGATAAACAATAAGGTAATTCATATTTTTTGTATAATAAATATAATAACTCAAATTTTTTTTAATTTTGTAGTAATAATGAATAGAGCAGGACCTAGCGGAACTGGACGTAATAAAAAAGTAAATCTGGCTGACCCAGATTTTGAAAAGAATATACAAAGATTACTACTTGCCAATGATCAAGATTTATATTTATCAGACCAATGGACTGACGAGAATATGAGAGATATTATAGATGATTCGTATGAAGATCCCGACATGTAATTCGGCAAAATGAACTCTCTAGCAGCGAAGAATCGAATTCAGATCACAAACTTTTGGAATTAGATGAATCGTCGAATTATTTACAATCCAGAACCGACATTTTACAAGTAAAAGGGGATATAAACATATTGAAAAGAAAAAATGGTTTTCAGTGGCAGGGAATGGAGCCTCCAAGAAATAAAAGGACACGAACACATAACATTGTCAGAGAATTACGAGGCATAACAGCGGTAAGCAGAACTCTGGGAACTGGTCCTTCTAAATCAGATATTTGGAAGTTGTTGCTTACTCATAAAATGTTGGAACAAATTGTAACATGGACAAACCAAAAAATTATTATAATGAGAGAAAAGTTATCTGATTCGACTAATACATCAAACTACAGAAGCACAAATATAGTTGAGTTGAAGGCTTTGCTTGGGCTTTTTATGCTATCTTCAATTATAAAATCTTCTTTTATATATCTTCAATTATAAAATTTTCGGTCAGCCAATATTCAAAATGACGATGTCTTTGAAAAAATTTAAAATACATTTATCGTGTCGTAGATTTGACAATAGCATGGATCGCGAAAAGCGGAAGAAAACTGATAAAACAGCGGCTATTTCAAATATTTTTAATAATTTTGTGACTAATTGCCAGAGGCTATACACGTTGTCAGATTTTGTAACTGTGGATGAGATGCTACTTCCATTTAGAGGTCACTGTGGTTTTCGAATTTATATGTCCAGTAAACTTGCGAAATACCGCATAAAAGTAATGTGCATGACAGATGCTAAGAGCTCATATTTCTATACTGGATATATATATATATATATATATATATATATATATATATATATATATATATATATATATATATATATATATATACCTACGTAGGGAAAGATTCGGATGGTGTTGGACTTTCAGAAAAAGAACTGAAGCTTTCCAAGCCTGCTTAATGTGTCATTCGACTATCCAAACCAATAAAGGGCTCTAACTGCTGAAAACTATTTTTCTTCAATAGTGTTAGTCACAGAGTTGCAAAAACGCCACCTCACGTATGTGAGTACAATAAAAAAATATAAGCGAGAAGTTCCTTTGAAATTCCAGGCTAATAAAAGTAGGGAAATTGGTACAACACTCTATGGTTTCTCCAATGACATAACCTTGATATCATATGTACCGAAAAAAAAATAGAGCTGTTCTTTTATCATCCTCCATGCATCATAGCAAAGACAATGAATTATGAAAACCAGAAATAATTCGATACTATAACAGTAAAAAATCGGGAGTTGATGTTTTAGATATGAAGTGTGCAATTATAGTGCAAACTGCTGGACAAGGTGTTGGCCCTTAGCCGTATTTTATACACTTATAAATATAAGTTCAGTCAACAGTTACATCCTTTATCTTTGTTACAAAGATAATAAATTACTTTCACGTTTTAACTTTGTAAAATATTTGACCTTTGAACTAATTTAGCCTCATCTAAGGCAAAGACTTGAAACAAATCTTCCCCGAGATCTTAGAAAGCAGATAGAGATTTTTTAGAAATAAATCCCGAAGTGCCTGTCGAGAATATCGTCGACAATGTTCCAGATGATAAGCTTCCCAAAAGAAAATTGTGTAGCATTTGTCCATCATCAAAAATGAGGAAGACGAACTATAAATGTGTGAGTTGCTCAAATGCTATTTGTTTGGAGTGTAGTAGAAAGGTTTGCGTTACCTGTCTTCAAAAATAGTAGGTAGCTGAAGTATATTTTTTGTTTTATCTAAAAATATACATGTATGTTTATTTAATTACGCCTAATAATGTTGTTTTCTATATTAGACTGTAAAAATGTAAATAATTTTAAAATAGGTACTTTAAAGTTGTCTAAAATTTTTGTAAATTTTTTTGACTTTTGTTTACTATAACAGATCTGCTAAGTTTCCTTAAGTAATAAATCACACTATATGTAATATTCTTATCTTCGGAAGCTCAGGATATGATCATACCGATGCTCTGGAATATTACCTCTTAAGACAGATATCAGTGATATTAATTTTAGGTCAAGATTAATACGCTTTTCGATGATATTATTAGTTTAGTATCCGTCTTAAATAAAAATTCTTTACTAAACTATGATATTTTTAATAAATAGTTAACATTTTAAACACTGACTTAATAAAAACAAAAAATGTCTTTTATTATTTACTAAACAACGATTTCCCTGAATCCTCAAGACAAAAATTCATTTTCCCAATTGCACCTCTGGGTGATATTTCAATCGAAAATATTACGTTTGTTCGGCTGATACATTTGTCCCCGCTACAACTTTAATTAAAGTACGAATAAATCGTCTCTCGACAATATTTTCTGTATCTCTGAATGGAAAAGCGAGCTGAATTTCAATTGATATCTTTTCATAACAGGACAATACATTTTTTCGAACTCAGATAAAAAATAAATAGTTGGTGATTTTCTTAAAAAAAAAAAATTACGAAAAACATTTGTGACCATAAGAGGGGTTTGGATATAATATACCGGATAAGTATAAAGTAAAGACCTTATAAAGCAAAATTTATAAATATTTTTTTTTTCGATAGAACCTGCTCTTCGCAATTTAGATCTGATATTTTCTCACTACAGTGACCTTCTTGAAGTGCCGTAGGTAATTATTTTAAGTGGCAATGACTTTCTGATTGAAGGAAAAATGCTAATCAAGAAGATTTGATAATGCTGGTAGTTAGCGAGCACACTAAGGGATACTCAAAGATGATAATGGTAAACTCATTACGGACATCAACAATAAAGTAAGATTTTGGCAAGAATACTTAATGAAACTATTCGACGATGATAGAATGATACAAGAAAAACCACAAGAGCAAACAGGACCAAAAATAATAATGTGCGAATTAGAACAGGCAATTAAAAATGCAAAGACCGCAAAATCAGTAGGCTTAGATCAGATACCCACTGAGCTAATTACTCGAAGCTAATTGACGAAGAAACACTGCATATACTTTTAGATCTGTTTAACAAAGTATATAAAACAGGAGTAATACCCCAAGATTGCGTGCTGTCCACGTTTGTAACACTATTAATGTCAGTACATGCGTCAGAATGCTCCCAGTACAGAACAATTTTCTTAATAAGCCACACACTTTGATATTTCTCAAAATAAGACATGGAAGACTATACAAAAAAATAGTAACAGATATAGATGACACCCAGTTTGGATTCAGAGGAGGACTAGGAACGAGAGAGGCTCTGTTCGCTTTTAACGTTCTTGCGCAAAGACGACTAGATATGAAGCAGGATCTCTATGTCTGCTTTATAAATAATAAAAAGGCTTTTGATAGGGTACGACATCAAAAACTCGTAAAACTGTTAAAAGAAAATAATGTGGATAAACGAGATATGCGGGTTATTGTCAATATGTACTGGCATCAAAAAGCAAATGTTAGAATCGAAAATGTCGGTACAGAAACAATAGAAATCAAAAGAGGTGTTAGACCTTGTTGCGTGCTGTCTCCATTGTTATTCTTTCTGTACAGTGAAGCTATTTTGAACGAAACAATATCAGAAGAACAACAGGGTATATTAATAAACGGAAAAAACTTAAACAACATTCGCAGACGACACCGCTGTTTTTACAGTCTAGAAGCATTGCAACACTTAGTAAATAGATTACATCAAGTCAGTATCAAATATGAACTCCAAATGAACGTTAAGAAAACCAAGTTCATGATTATTTCAAAGCAACATAAGTGAGCCGCAATAACCAAAGCAGAGACAGAATCGGTCAGAACATTACCATCGATGACTTTAACTTTGAGCGCGTTAGAGAATTCAAGTATCTTGGATCAACAATAACTGAAGACATTAACGGATCACAAGAAATAAACAACAGGATTCAGGCCGGCAACAGATGTATTTTTGCCCTCCAAAACCTTATAAACTCATACAATCATACGACCCGTTGTGATGTATGGAAGCAAAACGTGGACGATAACAAAGGCAAATGAAGAGAGACTACGTGTTTGGGAAAGAAAAAATCCTAAGGAAGATCTTTGGTCCAGTGCTTGATGAAGCATCAGGACAATATAGGATAAGAACTAATAAAGAGCTTGAAGAACTTTACCCAGACGCCAACATCATAAAAGAAATAATGTCCAGAAGACTCCAATGGGCAGGACACCTCAGAAGACATTCTGACGAACGAACAGTAAGACTGGTGTGGGAGGAAGTTCCAACTGGAAGACCACGCGGACGCCCTCGTCTCCGGTGGCGAGATAATATAGCAAGAGACCTAAGCACTATGGGCGTGGAGAATTGGATGGAGTTTGCTTAAGACAGAAAACAGTGGAGGCATGTTGTCGAGTCGGCTAAAACCCACGAAGGGTTGTAACGCCACGGAGTAAGTAAGTAAGTAACACAGTAGAAAGGCCAAATATCGAGGGAAAATAAGTAGAAAGAGTGAACAACTACAAATATCTGGGAACCTAGGTAAATAAAAAGAATGACCAAGGTAGAGAAATAACGACACGCATTGAAATTGCAAGACAAGCATTTATAAAAATGAAAACAATGTTTGTCACTCAAGACCTTCCTTTGGATCTGAGGATAAGAGCATTAAGATGCTACGTGTTCTCGACTTTGTTGTATGGAATGGAAAGCTGGATATTAAAAGTGGGTAATATAAAGAAGTTGGAATCATTTGAGATGTGGTGCTATAGAAGGATTTTGTAAATACCACGGACCTAACGAGTTACAAATGCAGAAATGTTAAGAAGGCTACAAAAGGATTGCGAGGACATAAAACACATCAAAACCAGAAAGCTGGAATATTTAGGCCACAAAACTAGAGGTGTTAAATATTAAATATTAAGTCTCATAATGCAAGGTAAAATCAAGGGTAAAAGATTCATAGGAAGACGAAGAATTTCCTGGCTGAGAAACCTAAGAGAGTGGTATAGTTGAAGATCAGTAGATCTTTTTAAAACAGCCGCCAATAAAGTACGGATAGCTGTGATAATAGCCATCCTCCGATAGGAGAAAGAACTACAAGAAGAAGAAGTAGTTGGAGAGAATCAAATTTGGGTAATAGGCAGCCCGATCCAGCAGTTCAGAGTCATTCATCAGACATAAAAAAAGAATATCTTGCTCATCGTAAAAGAGTATTTAAAACCAAATCACCCGACACTGATGAAGCAGTGGAAGTACTAATTACCGCAGCATCTCAAATGTCTCTTTATATCAAAAGTTGTAATCTAACAGAAATTAAGAAAAAAATAAGCAAACTTTACTGATGACAGACACCAGGTTTTGACTTAATTTTATTCATCATCATCACCCAGCCCTCTACGTCTATTGCTGGACATCACGTCAGCACTTTTCATCCAATTTATTGACATTTTCTTGAGATCTTGAGAAGCTAGAACACTTGAGAAATCAAGCATGAAACCACTTTTGTGGTTACAAAGTTTTTTATCTAATAATAGTTATTTTATTCACAAAATACACCTGACTGCCATTTAAAGTTGCTCATTACGTACATTTAAGGATATACCATCTATTATAAACGTGGTCCTTTACTAACGGATATATAAATACAAAAATATTTTTCCAAAGACTAGTAGATAATGGTATTCTAAGTACTCAAACTTAACTCATTTATTGTCAAAACCCACTTATTACTTATATTTTAAACTGTGAAGTAACTACAACAGCAATTATAACATTTATGTTACATTTATCTGACATGCCTAGCTAATACCCGTTAGATTTAAAAATACTAACTTTTAATGTTCAGCGAAAAAATACACCAGTTTTCTATATTCATACAGGAGTTTATTCTAAAGTATTAAAAATTAGTTTAAAACGGTTCTTAGGCTTTATTAAGAATATTTAGCAGCACTGAGCACAACTTCGGTCTTTTAAAAAGCCGTGGATGAATTTCAAATTATGTAGTTGCTCTCCAGAGCTCTAAGCGAGCATGGCACTTAAAGGTAACGAAAAAAGTGGAAGAGAATTGCCGTTGCACAGCAATAAAAAAATATTCTATAAATTTTATAATAAATGTTATATACAATCAAAAGTATAGACATCAATATACTCTAATGTGAGATAAATGCAAAATATTTGGAAATCGAAACAAAATTATCATTTCTTACTGCAGTTTGGTCTAATTAATAGTGTTAAGTAATTATAAGAAGATAATCTATGTTACTAACGGAATCATGTATTATTTATCTAACAATTTATCCTTTTTAACAATAACTTATAATAACATTTATTAATGTGATTCTGCGTCTGTAAGTTCTTCGATGAGGATCTTGTAAGTTATACGTTATTTTAGTGCCAGCGTTTACTTCGACAGGTCGCATTTTTGACCGTGACTTAGTCAAAATATACTACGGGACTAAAATCTTTACTATTCTTAGATAAATGCTAACAACGCGACCATTGAGTTACCAGATTATTAAATTAGATTTTTTAATTTGTTTTGGGATTCAAAAGTCTCACTGTATCATTTATTTGTTTGTTAACTATTCTCCTGAGTTCCTATCCTAACCTACTATAACCTAATTGAGTTCAATTATCGTCCTGCTGCTTTATTGCCTAAGGTGTCATTATGAAATATGCTCAAACAGGAAAAGAAAGCTTAATGAAAAGCTGACTGGAGAAGTATTTAAGATTAAACGCAAGTAAGAAGTGTTATTATAACATACTTGCAATGTAAAATACTGTTTTTTACTTAATTAGACCTTTAGAAAATAGCTGCTCTCTTTCTTTCTCCCCTTCAGATATCCACCCTTAATATCTCTAGGCTTATTTCTCACTTCGTCTAGCCACCATAGTTCCACTAAGCATTCTACTAGGTATTTTGTTATTATCTATTCTTATGAGTTGAGCTGCCCTGCACAATCTTTATTTCTCACGATCCATGTTTCTGCGCCATATATATTTTGTATTTTACTTCCTTTTGGATATCTGTAAATCCAAAAAAATATACTCCGTGTTAGAAAAAATAATTCTTGTTGTTGTTGTGTCCTTGTTTATATTATTGTTTTAGTTTTATCTAAGATGTATTTTACCTCCTTTTGGATATCTGTAAATCCAAAAAAATATACTCCGTGTTAGAAAAAATAATTCTTGTTGTTGTTGTGTCCTTGTTTATATTATTGTTTTAGTTTTATCTAAGATGACGGCTGGATCAATTTATTTTTTTTTTAATTTCTACATAATATAATAATACAACATATAATCTAAAATAATTTTCCAAATTTATGAAATATCTAGTAATTAATGTATAGATTATTATTATACGGATTATATACAGACGAACTAAATACGGAATCCACGAAATATTTATACAGGAGAAGAATATCAGAGGAGATCGCCGGGAATGAAATATTAGAAAACGATATCAAGGAAAGCTGGGAAAAACTCAAAAATAGCATAATTAGCGCAGTAACAAAATCACTTGGAGAGAGGAATATAACAAACACTAACACATCAAAAAAGAAAATGTCATGGTTTAAAGAGGAAGTGAAGACAAAATGTGGAGAAAAGAAGAAAGTCTTTTTGCAACACAGAACACAACAAACACAAAAGGCATATAACCACTATAAATGAATTAGAAATGAAACAAATACTTTAGTTAGACAAATTAAAACGGAACACTGACAGAGCTTCCCAAAACAGATGGAACACGACTTCTACGGAACACCAAAGGAAATATGGAGGATGATCAGAGGACAAAGAAAAGCGATGAACGAACTAATAAAAACGAAATACATTTAGAAGGAAACATGGGTAGACTACTTTCAATCCGTATTTGCTAAAAGTGACGATAATGAACCACTAACATCAGAGGTGTCGACAAACGAAGAAATAAACATTGAGGAAGAGGAGGTAGAGGAAGCATTAAGGAAATTAAAAAATAGAAAATCACCAGGAGAGGACAGAATACCAAACGAACTCCCAAAGTACGGAGGACCAGATCTAACCAAACAACTATTAAAACTAATCCAAAAAAATATTAGAACAAAACAAAATTCCTCAAGAATGAAGATCAAACATCTAATATTTCTCTTCAAAAAGAGAGACAAATCGGACATGGAAAATTACAAAGGAATTAATTTATTAAATACAAAACATAATTAACCAATAATTACAATTATTAACATAATTAATTAAGTACTAAAATTAACAACCAAAGTGATAAAAAATAAATTGAATAAAATGATAACACTAGCAGAAGAACAATAAGGTTTTAGGTCGGGAAGATCATGTACCGACGCTATATTTATAATGAGATAACTGCAACAGAAATCATTAGAATACAACAAACTGGCATATATACAATTTGCCAACCTGAAGAACGCATTTAAATTAAATTGAAGGACATTATCCACTTATTGTACACAAGAGAGATGTTCTATTAATAATCAAAACGATCGAAAATATCTACCAAAATAACACAATAAAAGAAAAAGTAGCAGAAGAGCTAACCGACGCTATTGAAGCTGGCAATGAGGTAAGACAGGAGATTTATTGAGTACTCTATTGTTCAACCTCAATCTAATTATGGATAAAATAATAAAAAAATTAAGAACTACAAAAGGATACTAAATGGGAGAACAACAACTTAAAATAATCTGCTATGCAGACGACGCAATATCACTATCTCAACGTGAAGATGATTTACAATGTATGCTGCACCAATTTAATATAACCGCCACAAAATTTAACATGTTCATTTTCACAAAAAAGACAAAATGCATTTACAAAACAATCATCAGACCAATAATAACATATGCGGCAGAAACAAGACCTGATACAGAGAGGACAAAAAGGATGTTAGCAACAGTAGAGATGAAAACACTTTTACACCACAAAAAAAATTATGGTAAGACACTATGGAACAGAGCTAGAAGTACAGATATACTACGTAAATGCAAGGTATAAAAGATCAAAAACTGGGTAAGAAATAGAAGAATAGAATGGAACGATCATATAAGCCCAATGATAACACATAGAGTAGTAAAGACGGCAAGAGACGGTTTCCCAATAGGAAGATGATCAGTAGGAAGATCACGAAAACGATAGAACGACAACTTACTGGAGGCACATTGAAAAACAGACAAAGTCATGTCTATATAAAAAGAAGAAGAAGATTATATACGGATATACTTATTACAACGGATTCTTAAAGACAAAATAGAAGACCGTAGGGGTGTAGGAAGAAAACAGGTTTTTTTTTTGTTAAAAAACATTCATGAATGAGTTATCAAATGCAGGACAATTATTTCATGAGGCAGAAGATCTAGAAGTCTTCACAATGGTGATCGCCAACGTCGGATAACTCTGATATGACACTTGAAGAAGAAGAAGAATAAATTAACTGTAAAAATGTATAAATACAAAGTATACTAATATTAAATGCTGACATAAAAATACCGAAGCATCTTCACATTGAGGATCAATCATTTTTATTTATTATTCTTTCTAAATTTGAACCAAAATCCTTATGCTATGCTTTTTTATTTTAAACGTATATAGAAACATTTTATATATACCCTAATCTACACAGGACCCAACTATAATACCAACATGATAATTTTTAAAAAGGACTGACACTGATATGTGAGATGGATTATGCTGTCTCCTAACAATTCAACATATTGCCACAACAAACAGGCCATGTATACAAATGCTGAGCTCATCTCTATACATCACCGACGTCCGTAGTCCAGTTAGCAAGCTTGTGTTAACACTGTTAATCAGCGGACACAAATGTGTAATGAGTGTTTTGACATAGATACGATTTTAATCATTGCTGCAATTCTTTATAATGTTTTTTTAGTTTTGGTGGAGAAATATTGTTTATTAAAAAAATGAATACTTGAACTAATTATTATTATTATTGCATAAAAATAATTGACTTAACATATCGTCAGCGATCTGACAATACCTGCTACCAAACGTTTCCAATTTTAAAATCGTCTTTACTTGACCTTATAATTAATAGAGTTTAAGAATTTTATTATTATACAGGTAGTCTACATATTTTTAGTTTAACTTTTTAAAGATATTAAAAATAATGTCGGATAGCAGGTTTTGTAACAGATTTTGTTAGAGTTAGCAGATACTGCATGAACTTAACTATGTAGTTACAAAAATAGCGTTTAGGTACTATTTCTATTTTGAACTGTTTTTTTTAGAAGCTCGATGTTTGGTTTGTATATCTCCCTCTTGGCATTTTGGAGAATTTTTCTTTGTATATGGGAGAAGAACGTAAAACATGTGACATTCTTTTGATAATGACACTCTTAAAATCTTGTAAGTGACTGATTTTTTTGAGGGAATGCCAAACGATTGTTGAATAGCTTTGGGTAATCTATATTGATTTCAATGTTTTTGGTCTAATGGGAAGATGCTAAAATTCTTCGTTAAAATTTAGTGTAAATTAAATTATTCCTTCGGGATTATAACATAAAGCTTTAATATCTACAGCAAAATTATTTCTACCAGGTTTTATTGTGGACTACTGCTGTAATTCTGATCTGGCATAATCTTTAAAAAAGTCGTGACTTAGTTGAATACCTTTATATGGATCAGGTTTTATTAAAGGTTCAAGGATTCAAGGTTCAGGTTTAATATAAGTTAAAGATTTTGAATGGCTTTTTTGCCCACAAGAACATAAATAAATACACCTGGTATCAGCACATAAGAGGTCTAAAATCGATAATAGATTATTTCATAACAAGGCAACAAATTAAGCTAAGAGTACAGGACGTAAAGGTGAATAGAGGAGCAGAGTGTGGTTCGGACCACTGCCTGATAGTAGGAAAAATATATACACCATTCGTAGACAGGAATCACACAGATATCAATAAAGAACACAGAGAAAAAATAGAAAGAACGACGTACACCTTAGACAATCTAGATAACGAAAGCACACAATTACTTTACTCCTGGAGACTAACACAAAAACTACAGGAATCACACAGATCAACGACGGATGAATACGGACATATAAAAAACTGCATGAAAGACGCAGCGTTAGAAGCCTTAGGGCCACAGGGACGGAGAGTAGATAAACCATATTCATGGGATAAAGAAGTGGAAGAAAAGATAAAAAGAAAGAAGGAAGTATATCAAAAGTTATTACAACAGGGAGACGAACAAACAAAACAACAATATAAAAACTTGAATAAAGAAGTCAAACGAGTAGTCGTTAAAAAGAAAAATAGTGCATGAGAACAAAAATGCCAATACCTAGACAACCATATAGGAGGGACAAAGAGCTCTGAAGCCTAGAGAACTATAAAAACAATGAGAACAAAGACAAAAAACCAAGTCATAATAAATAGAATACCAGAGAACACATGAATAGAACATTTTGAGAACTTATTAACAGAGAGAAGAGAAAGGTTTAAACAGACAAATGAACAAGTGCAAGTAGAAGGAAGAATAGAACTATCAATAGAACAAGTGAAATAAGCAGTTAAGGGAATGAAATTAAGAAAATCTCCAGGCCCAGGCGGAATACATCCAGAGTTGATTAGATATGGATCATCAAAACTGCTTAAAATGATCCGAAAATTATTCGAAAGATACTTAAATGGAGAAGAAGTTCCAGAAGAATGAAGACAATCGTATATCTCTCCAATACACAAGAAAGGCACAAAAACGGATCCTAAAAACTATAGAGGGATCGCAGTGATTGCTACTATAGGCTGATTATATTCAAAATTACTGAGAAACCTGATATAAAATGATATTAAAGATAAACAACCCAAAGAACAAGCGGGATTTAGGGCCGGACGCTCCACTATGGATAATATTTTCACATTAAAAATTGCAATGGAAAAACGAGTGCAGAGAAATAGAGAAACCCATATAGCTTTAATAGACCTGGAAAAAGCATATGATATTGTACCGATCTTCTAACTATGGATAGAAATGGATAACTTGAAAATAAACCCAATTCTTATTAACGCCACTCAAAAATACTACGAACAAAACTTTGCAAGAATTAAAATGGGACAAGAAATCACCTCTCCTTTTCAAACAACAAAGGGACTAAGACAAGGCTGCTGTCTGTCACCCACCTTATTTAAAATCTATTTGGACAGATCCTTAGTGAAATGGGTAAAAAAAATGTAGAAACATGGGAATAACGGTGGAAGAAAAACTACACTTTTCTTTGCGGATGACCAGGTAGTAATTGCCGAAGATAGCTACGATCTTATATGGTAAGCAAACTGCAAGAAGAATATGAGGTGGCAGGTCTAAACATGAATATGACAAAATGTGAATATCTATCAGTGGGAACAGATGAAATATGTGACCTAGTCTTGGAAGATGACAAAATCAAAGGCGTACAATCCTGCAAATATTTGGGGGTCATTTTCAATAAGAAGGGAAATAGCGCAAAAGAAATCAGGGAAAGAATAAACAAGGGTAGAGCAGCGGCCCGTGCCTTAAACTCTCTTCTCTGGCAAAAAACAATTCGACGAGAAACCAAAAAAACACATTTACGGTAGTATAGTCCAAAGTATTACACTTTACGGTTCGGAAGTATGGGACGTCACCAAAGCTAATAAAAACAAACTTATGACGACAGAAATAGATTATCTGACACGAAGCTGCGGTAGATCGAAACTAGAAAGAGTTAGGAACGAACAAATAAGAAACGAAATGAAAATGGAGCGAAATATCAATGATGACATAGAAAGAAAACAATTAATCTGGTTCGAACATGTTAAAAGAATGCCAGAGTACAGATGGCCTAAAAGAGTACTGGAATGGATCCCTCCTGAAAGAAGTAAGAGAGGACGACCACGGAGAAGTTGGCGCAATGATATTGATGAAGCAATGGCGGCAAGAGACTTAAAAGAGGCAACTGCGTATGACAGAAAAAGAAGGAAATTGGAGGCGGAGAAGCGGCGACAGCCGTAATCAATCCGTTATTATTATATATATACATATATATATATATATATATATATATATATATATATAATATATATATATAATATATATATATATATATATATATATATATATATATATATATATATATAATATAACGGCATAATTAAGAAGTGCGTTTGCCATAACATTGATTTGGTTTTAAAATGTGCTATTTTGATCTATTATTGTTTATGTGGTTTAAATTCCCTGGATAGATATCGGACTTTGTTATATAGCTCATGGGATTCACACCGGTTTGCATGTCTCTCTAGTTCTTTGTATTCTTTATTTATATTTTTATTTTTATCATCCCTACATGCTCTTTTAATTTCTCTATTTAAGCTTGCAAATTCGTTTTTGTTGTTGTCGTTTTGATATATGAGAGATTTAATTCTCCTTCGCTCTTTGAGAAGTTGTAGCGTTCTTTCTGTCATTTAGTGTTTTTTTTTATGATCTTTTTTTTGGCTCTGGTTCTTTCTAAGAAGTTTTTATGGCATTTCTGAAACCTTTCCACATTTCTTCCGGGTCTGGAAGATTAATGCATCTCTAAATGTTTTCGGATTTTAAATCTTCAGCCGGTTTTGATTTTGATGCGGCATTGTTCTTTTAAGTTTCATCTTAAAGCAAGCCCATAACAATTTATGATCGGATCCACATTCAGCCCTTGGTCTAGTTTTTACGTTTGTAAAACATGTCTTTCATCTGTTTCTAATCAATATGTAGTCGATTTGGTTCTTGTATTCTCCATTCTCTCTTTATTTAGTATTACTTAATTGCTTTATTGTTTTCGACTCAACTTTAGAATATTATTTATGTCCGCAAACCATTAATTGTTTTCAAATTAAATATAGTCTAGGGACAAAGCTGTAGCGGTATTAATTGTTAACGGTAAAACAATTAAATTACCATGAGAGTAATTAACACGCAACATAACAAATGTTTCATCAATGTTATTCAAATCGGCCAATATCACGAAAATACTTCAGGGAAGTTCTACACAAATTTCAGGGAAACATTAATGACCATAAGCGAAGTGGACAAGGAATCACAAAAGATAAGCCCCATGATATTCCCTTCAAAAATTTGTAAATGCTTATTAGTAGAGTCCGGATTTCTAAGTATAACGCTTATGGTAAATAATAAAAGCAGGAATATTTTCTTTTTAGCTATTAACGAAGTCAGTTTTTTATGCTTTTTTTGCTTTTTCTTAAATTTGTTTGCGGTGTTTGAAATGTTTCGTAATTTTTTTATATATATTTTCTTGTCGGTTTTGCATTTGACATAATTTTTATATATTTCCATTCTTCGAAACATAGTTAATAAAAGCCTCTCAAAAAATATTAATTATATCGACATTCTTGCTAATCTTTATTTGTCAATATTTTCGCTCATATCTATGCACCTAAAATTGGATAATTCCAATTCTGCAGTCTTTGAGAAAAACCCCTTTGAGACTGTATACGATTAGATTGTTTAGTCATATATTGTTGCTTTTCATATACGCATGAGTATATAAATGTTAAATATTTGTGAATTAAAATGTCAAAGCAAAATCCGTTAGTGAATAGACAAAAGAAATACAAATAGTCAACATTCGAACATGATAAGTTATTTTGTAAAGACGGTAAGTTTTATTGGATAAATTATCCTTATCCATAGGGCGTTTCCTATTAATGTGAAAATATTAAGTAGAGTTTTCTGCTTAAAAAAATCTTATAAATATGTGGTCGTGTTTCTAAAGAAATACAGGGTATTAAGGTTTTATGAATAAATATTTCTCCATCACTTAATTTTATAGTAGAAAAAGTATCTATCTATCCAACTATCTATCTATCTATCTATCTATCTATCTATCTATCTATCTATCTATCTATCTATCTATCTATCTATCTATCTATCTATCTATCTATCTATCTATCTATCTATCTATCTATCTATCTATCTATCTATCTATCTATCTATCTATCTACTATCTATCTATCTATCTATCTATCTATCTATCTATCTATCTGTCTATCTATCTATCTATCTATCTATCTATCTATCTATCTATCTATCTATCTATCTATCTATCTATCTATCTATCTATGTATCTATCTATCTATCTATCTATCTATCTATCTATCTATCTATCTATCTATCTATCTATCTATCTATCTATCTATCTATCTATCTATCTATCTATCTATCTATCTATCTATCTATCTATCTATCTATCTATCAACCTATCTATCTATCTATCTATCTATCTATCTATCTATCTATCTATCTATCTATGTGCAATTTTGGACATAGGCCTTCTCTTCCTTCTTCAACGTCTCTCTATTGTAGGCAGTTTGTATGAACTTCGGCCCTACGTGTTTTTTTAAGTCATCTGATCAATTCATTTGTGGCCTTCCTCTTTTTCGTTTGTAACTATATGGTCTCCAGTGTATAATCATTTTATTCTATCTGTCGTCTTTCTGTCTTATGGTATGTCCAGTGAACTTCCGCTTAAGTTTTGGTATCTGCGTTGATATATCGGTCACTTTTGTTTTGTTGCGGATAAAAGTATTTCTTTTCTTGTCTGATAGCCTGATGTTCAGCATTTAACTTTCCATGGCTCTTTGGGCCTTTGCTATTTTTTTCATGTTTTCCTTTGTAAACGTCCAAGTTTGAGACTTGTAGGTGAGAACAGGAAGTATACATTGGTTGAAGACTCTTTTTTTAATATTGGGGGTATTTTACTATTTTTTAGTATATAAAAAAGTTTTCCGTATCCTCTTTATTTCTCGGGTTTGATTTTCTTTATTTAATTTTACTAGTTGTTCCAAATATACATATTCTTTTACTTGTTCTATAGTTGTTTGTGCAATTGTAATTATTAATTCTTCTGGTTGGTTGGTCATAATTTTCGTTTTATTATAATTCATTTGTAGACCTATTTTTGTTGATTAACTATTTAATACATCTATCATATTTTGTAATTCTTCCTTTTTATCTGTTATTAATACAATGTGTCTGCATATCTCAAGTGATTCAAGTATTGGCCATTTATGTAAATACCCCGTTTTTCCTATTGTAATTTCCTCATAACGTCTTCCAAAGCTTAATTGAATAGTTTGGGTGATATAGTGTCACTCTGTCTGACTTTTCGCGGTATCTTAATAGGCTCCGTTTGTTCAACTATTTTAATGGATGTTGTTGCTTGATCATAAATATGTTGGAAATTAAGTCCGTATATCTATAGTCTATTCTCCCATTTTGTAAAGAGTTCTTTACTGCCCAATGTTCCACCTTATCGAATGCTTTTCGTCAAAGTCTACAAATGCCATATACATTGGGATTTGATATTCGTTGGCCTTTTTAATTAATATTTTTATCGTAAGCAGGTGGTCGCTTGTACTGGACACTTTTCTAAAACCGGCTTACTCTATTGACAGGTAATTATCTAACTTAGTCGTTAATATGTTTGTTAGTCGTTAAGTTAATAGTTTGTACATTACATTAAGTAGCGTTATGGGCCTATAGTATATTAGATCTTTTCTATCGCCTTTCTTAAATAGTAATAGTATTATTGCCTCGTTTCATGTGGTGAGTATTTGTTTTGTGTTCAATAATGTATTTATTAGTACATAAAGGACTTCCACTGTAGCATTTTCACCTTTATTTCATCTTTCCCAGGAGATTTGCTGTTCTTTATTTCTTTGAGTGCTTTTTTAATTCCATTTTTACTGATTTCTGGTTGTAGGTCAGAGTTAACGTTCTTTATTTTCAGTCTCAACTGATTACGGATTGCTTGGGTTGGTTTTTGTTCTGTTTTATAGAGATTTGTATAATATTCGTGCGTTATCTGCAAAAGTTCTTTTATATTGATGGTTTCCACTCCTTTTTCGTTCTTCATGCTATTATTTTGTACGTTTACCAGATTCTGCTTTAAGTACTTCATGTTTCTATTTCTAGAAAACGTATATGTGATAGAAAACCCTGTAAACAACTATTCTTCGGGATATTTAGATTTAAACTAATTGCTGCACGTGATTTTAAATTAGGGAATGTTTTAAGAAAATATTTATAATTTAATATCTAACTCAATAATCTGAGATACTATTTAAAAACAATTAAAATAAACATATATTTTAACATTTTGTATCTCTCTAAAGAAGTATTTCAGGATACATAATTATTGCATTTTTTGCAAGCAACGAAACTAAGCAGAAAACACTCTGTATAGATACTCTTTGATACTTTAAAGGAGCTTATTATACTGATATTATTGATTGCAGATAGAAAACAATATACTAAAATATGTAAAAACATATTTACATCAAGAATCTCTAAAACAGTTTACAAATAAATGAAGCAACAAACAATTGCAGAATCGTTACAAGTAACTTCGGGATACAGCAGAAATTTAATTTTGTTATATGCAGTACACTAGTGGAGATGGTTTTTAAAAAAAGTACTATCAAAGACATGTGCCGGATTAAAGTATTCTTTGAAAAATTTAGTTAATTGTGTTTACAAGGAAACCATACAAAAGTATAAAAAATGTTGGGAATAATTACATTTAGTTTGCTGTGAATTATAGTTTATTCGTCTTCCGGGTTTGGACCGTGTCATTTGTGAGTGACCCAAAAGTGGGTTCATCTCATGAAGGAGATGAACCCACTTTTGGGTCACTCACAAATGACACGGTTCAAATCCGGAAGACGAATAAACTATAATTCTGACTCTGGCCGTGGAAGACTACGATTTCATTTAGTTTGCTGTGGACGAAACTACAGATATTTGTGAAAGGTACGTCGCTAATTTAATCATAGGTGTACTTCACGAAGAAATCTCCACGAAGAATTATTTATTGTGCTTAAAAGAACTGGAAGCAATATATAACAATATAGTTATAATATACGTAAATGAAGCTTTAACAAATTCTTATCTTCTTGTTTCTGTGCTCGCCAATAAAATTGTATTAATGCGTTCTGACGCTATACCATATATGATCAAACCAGCATCGAATCTTAAGTGTTTTATTCAAACCTAATTGTCGAGCACACGGCCTGGAGTCGCGTTGCTGAGACTAGTCGGCTGTAATTTTCACTTGATAGTGAGACATAAGACATGGGAAAAAAGTTTCATTGAAGCTCCTTTGATGGTGCAATATTTTAGAGAAAGATTGCCCAACACTCCATTCCCACCTGAACCAGTGTTAACTCGGTAGACTATATGGTTACATGTAGCTTTATATTACGCCGATATCGAAAGATATCGTAACCCACTAAGTCACTACAAGTAAAATCTTGACTTGAAAATTTTACTTGTAGTGACTTAGTGGGTATGTCCTATGTTTTAATATTATTTTAATTGTGACGTCTAATTGTTAATAACTAATATTTACATGCTTGTCAATATATATTCTTGAAAAAGGCATGGATTTCTTGCCGAAACGTCGGAAAAAATATATAAAAATGTCTTAGTATCAAACTAAATTTTTTTTATGAACCTAACCCCAGAGAATCCACTAGAGAATCCACTAAAAAATTTATATTAAGGTTCAAGAACTAAATTCAAACTATATATATATATATATATATATATATATATATATATATATATATTATTAAAGGGAATATTATACGGAATTTCTATTGTCTTCGATGGTCTATGATATTGTGGTTTATAACCCCGTGAGTCGTGCAAATGACCAAAATAGACTACTGAGACAGAGGAATCTTCTACCTACCACGGTTTTAATATTTTATTGGAAAACACTTCGAAAGAGAGCAATTATAATAGACAAAAAATATATATAATCTAAAAATAGATCATTGTACGCAAACAATCTAGTAAGCAAGATCCAAGGAGGAATGTAATATTTTATAATACATTTTATTAAAGTTTACAAAAGTTTTTAATTTTAATAAAAATAATTTTTATATGATAAGTTTAGTTTTAAAGGAGATACCTTGCAACAAGGTATGTACATCAAAGTTAACAGTATTAATACATAGATAACTACCACATAGTATATCATTCTCTACTACTAAATGTCATGCAGGGATAGTAAGACCTTAGTGAATGTTAAGTAGTTCCATTTCAGCGGAATGGATTAAATAGTAAATCCAAAGTAAACAAGCACTGCCTCATTTAGTCCAAGAAGGCATTCCAAGAAAAGCTGTGAGAAAATAGAGTGTAAAGCAAAACTAACTACTGATTTAAAAATGTTTATTTTAAAGAGTTAAAATTTATAAAGTCTGACTGCTTTGTATGAAAACGTATCAAATCAAATATTTTTTATAACTTACATAATTGAAATTAAAAAAAGTTAGTAATAATACAAAGTGTTAAGCGTATTAAATACTTTGTCCAAATCTGAGAAAAGAAAGAGATTAAATGTTGGAATAGTTAATAGAACCAGTTTGATTCAAAATAAATATATGAATATACAGGGTGATCACCTTTTGTGACAACGTCCAATATATCTGTTATTTTAGCTGTTTAGCTAGTTAGCTTCACATTTAGAAATTAGTTACCAATATACAAGTTATAAACTAAAAAGTTGTTTTGTGTTATACGGGGTACTTAAAAAGTTAACAAATTTCAATGAAAATCGTAATAAGTTTCAACGCCATGTATAATTCAAAAAGAAGAAAATTCTGTAGCCAAAGTTATTAAATAAATGTCAAAATTCTCAAAAAAATTGATTTTTATAATCCTTTTTAAATCTAATGCAGGGTAACACAAAATAAAAATTCATTAACAGCTCAGTATTTCTAAATGTATCCAATGTATCACCATGTATTTAAGGTTAAGTTCTTCTTCTTCTTTAGCCTTAAGAAATCCAACTTTGTCTTCTATTTAGCGCCACTTGCTTCCAGTCGTGTCCTCCGATCTTCTTAATATCATCCGCCGATCTCATTTGTGGTCTGCCTCTGCTGCTCTTTCCTAACCATGGTCTCCAGTGTTGTATTTCGTGGTTACATCTCTTATCCTTCAGACAGGAATTGTGTCCTGCGAAGCTTTTTAATTTGGCAGCATGTTCTCTTGCGTCTTTTACTTTGGTTTTGCTTCTAACCCATTTGTTTGTTTTTTTTTTATCTATAAGTCTCACCCCGAGCATTGATCTTTCCATCGCTCTTTAGGTTAGATTAATATGAGTGGACGCTTAACCAGCCTTCCAATTGACCCAAGAAGTCTATTATGCCTTATTTCTAGGTTGTCTTTTCGGTACAGTCTGTTTAAGAAATGAGAAGACTAATATGTGTTTGTGCACATCTATGACAAATCAAAGAATGAAAAAGAAAAGTATTTTTAACATGTGTTAACAATTTTTTTCCTAGCTTCTTTCATGCTTTCGGCTTACAAAGTTATTTTTAGAATTATAGTCAACTTTTCATGTATCCAGGTATTACTACTAGGATAGATCTCATTTGGTATATATAAAATACAGAAATTTGCTTTTCAAGCTGGTACTATGTATAAAATGCTTCATTGAAAAAACACAAAAGGACTGTACTTGTACACTGGACTCCACAAAAACACATTAAAAAAATGGTTTATGACACAGGAGTCAGAACCCGGCCATATGTTAAAGATGGTGCAGCATTTCAATTTTATTTAAATCAATTTCAATTGCAATTATAAACATCTTTTTATATTTCTAAATTATCGTGGAAAACTTTATTTGACTTATCATGAAAAGTTATTCTTCGTTAAAACATGAAAATTTTTATTAAAATTCTCGCAGTTCAAATCAAGAGATACAAATTTTTAATGCACTTAAGTATCATAGTTAGAAACATTACAATCTAGTTTCTTCTTTATATTTAAATAATTTGTTTTTGGGGATAACTTGTTGATTGAAGCCACTTGGACCTTCAGTCAATTAACCATTGTGATGCTATGCAGACCAAGATTATATTTAAATCTTAATTTTAGAGAGTTTTTGATAAATTTCTTCTTAAATTATGACTCAGTTTAGCAATTCTATGATAATTTAAAAATCTTAATTTTCTAATGACCTTTTTCAATTATTAACTTTAAAGAATCATTTAAAAGGCTGGTTTTCGAGTTTATCTTATTATATCTGCTGCTTTATCTTCAATAAATAGTCGTTTTCTGACTCCCATATGTTTAAGATTTGTTTGTTTGTACCAGTGATTGCGTATCATCCGTTCCACCCAGTCCGATATTGTTCTTTTGGCTGTACTTCTTGCTGACTAATACTTCTTGCTAATTCTGAAGACAGTTCCAAACTTACTTTTAAACAGATTCGATTCGAGTGCATTAAGTGCTGATAGGCTAACAGATATAATTTTTATAAATCTTTCCCTTCAGTTCTTCATTATATGTCCTTTCAGGAACATCTCTGTAATATAAATTTCCGCTTAGAAAACAGTACAGTAAATACCTAGGCTACTTTTGTTTTTCCTCCGTATATTTCAAGTCTAATTTCTTTATCTTTTTAGAGCAGTCTATATTATCCATATTCTACTATTATAAAATTTGTTTTATTTTTCTCCAATTTGTCTTTTTCTGGACAGAGAATGAAAAACCCTCTGTTACTAGTTTAAACACAGGATGATTTTTAATTATCTTTTCAGATTTGAACCCGACATTCTTTTGACCTGCTTTCTGGCGTCGTATCCACCTTTCGTACGCTCCTTTCTTCGCCTTCGACGGAGGCCAGTAATAACCTCTATGGAGGTAATTAGGCTAATTGGTATCCCAAGTATTATGATTAAGCATTCTTGTCACATTTTACAACATATCCCCCCAACTAAGAAAAATTCTTGGCGAATTGGTTTCTTGTACTCAAAAAAAGTATATCGAAATCAAAGAAAGACAGTTAAGATTTTATTTCATGTGTAGTGCCTCTGTATATTCGCTTATACGTATTTCATCTGAGCAGGACTCATCAGGGTGACTTTTACAGTAGCTCTGAACTTGAAAACAAATCTTAAGTGTCTTTCTTTTATTTCGATATACTCTTTATGAGTAGAAGCCAATTTGCCAATAATTTTTGCTTAGTTAAAGGGATATGTTGTGGAATACAATTTTAACTTTCCCATTTTCTCTCTTTCCATCTTTAGGATCGCCTGTTTTACCTTGCAATTCTTAGAAGGCACAGATTAAAGCAAAAATCTGGATTTTGGTTTCATCAATAGAAATCTTTGGATTTCTACTTTCGTGATTTAAAAATGGTGAATTTCAGAATACAACACAACAATAAAGATAATAATAAATATAAAGAAATTCAGAAACAAAGAAGAAGAAAGACAGTGGAGGCAAAAACGAAGTGGCTTACAGAAATAGGTTAAGAGATAAAAGACTTACAGAAAAAACACTGTGACAAATCTTTCAAGATAATTACGCACTAGAAATATAAATAATAGACAATGTGGCATACTAATAAGCATTGATGACAGGGTCCTGACAATAGAAGAAATAAACCACGAATACAAAATCTACTCTTAGACAATAGGGAACAAGATATAAACAGATCATAAAACCTTGATATTAATTTACCCATGGTAACTTCAGAAATAAAATACGCATTAAAAAACAAACAAAAACAGAAAACTGGAAAAGCACATGGTCCCGAGAACATTTATAATGAACAGCCTAGAAATGCATTTTTAAAAATAAAACAATTTTTCACCAACCGAGTTTTTGATCTAACTTCCGGATCCTACTATATGGCATGGAAGTTTCGACGCTGACAATTAACTCAATACAATATCTAAAAAACTTTGAGATATGGATATTTGTAATTCTATGGATTTACCATATTAAAAATGAAGAAGTTTTAAGACATGAATAGAGATCGAGAACTTATTCAAAAACGGAAAACCTTTTTTAATGGATCGTTCAATTAATAGTGAAAAACAAAATAGAAGAAAAGCGTGGTCCTGGCAAACGATAAAATACCTTACTGCATAACATCATGGATTAAACAGGACTAGATATAATATCTAATAATTAAAGCACAGGATATAGTCGAATTTGCAGAAGTTATTGCCAACCCCATTAGATGCGGCAAATAAAGAGGAAAAATTACCACAAATGCTAAATATAAAAGTTATTATTAAATAGTTAGGAAAATATAAAGTTATCCATTAAATTAAAAAAAAATCACAATGTAGATAAACATGACATGACAAAAAAGTGGCCACCCTGGCAATCAGTTATGCTTGTTTTTAACAGTTTTGACGTTTATGTTCTTGTTTTCTGTGGTCGCTGTTTATCTTTTGAGTTAAAAACATTTAATCAAATACTAATTAAGCATTTCACATGTAGAGTAAGAGTAAGTGAATCATTTAGATATGGTGATATCTACAATATATGTTACTTGAATTATTTCATTGCTATAAGACGGAAGAAGTCAAGTTTATGTATTCCGAGAACCACAGTACGGTGAGCCTTCCATAGCTTTATGGAGACTGGTAGATCACCACGTTGACCTGGTACCAGTCGTAGAAGAGTTATCTCGCAAAATGATCGTTTTGTTCTGATGGAACTTTTAAGAAATCGCCATTCCACTCCAATTGCTACAAGAAACCGTCTGCAGGACGTTCAAAATGTTAATATAAATGAGACAACGGTTAAAAGACGCCTCACTGAAAGAGGACTAATGGAAAGAAGACCGGCTATTGTTTCCGAATTATAACCCAGACACTGTAGGAATCGATTAATGATTGCTCGATAACATTAACTCTGGGACATACAGGAATAGAGCCGAATTCACTTTACTGATGGATAGCGGTTCTGTTTGAAGTCTGGCGATGGTTCAGAGAGGGTTTGGATACGGAGAAATAAAAGATATGTCCAAGCTTGTATGTACTAGAGTAGAAAGTTTCAGGGTGGGGGTATCAAGGTTTGGGCTAAAATCTCATTTGAAGATCGAACTGAACTTATTTTTATTAATGGACCCCTGAATGCTCACGGGTATATAGAGGATGTTTTGGCAGAATCAGTATTTTCATTTGGTTCATTTAATAATGCACGGCCGCATACTGCAAGAATCGTGACAAATTACTGGAGGGAAGTAGGAATTAATACTACCATTCTATGTCAGCAGGAAGCCCTAATCTAAATATCAACGAACATATCGTCGGGTTACAAGCAAAATACACTAAGTCAGTTTTTGTCATTTTTGACTTAATTACATATTGATATTGCAATTTGTTTACTTTATGTACTAGCAAAATCCATTAAGTATTTTCTCATCCTTGACAACACAAAACAATAAAATTTTACATTCACTAAGTCTTTAACAACAAATTTTTGTTCAGGCAAAATCCATTAAGTGACTTAGTGTATTTTGCTGAAGGCAATTATTTGACATAGTGGATTTTACTGGTTAAATTTGGTTTTAAAACTCCCGTTAAAAACGATTTAGTATTTAGTATAAAATTTTTATATAAGTTTCAGCTTGCAAAATATTTCTTCCTCGCTTTATGTGTGGTTATTGATGAGTCAGTTGTGTCCCAGAACTTGAAACGAAAAGTTCATTATGAAACGTATTGACAAAATATTTGCCAACGTTAAAAAATTGGAGAACGGTGAGTCACATAGTTTATTATTGTTAGTTTAGATTTGATTACAAAAGTTTATTCTTATGTTAGTAAAATAAATTATTTCATTTTAGAAATACTTCAAATATTACCATCAAATAATGATAATGGAAATGAAAATCAAAAAACTTTTGCAACTTTAACACCTGTGGATCCTGGATCAGTTGTCAACACTACAAAAGGTAAACCATTTTTTTTTAATTTCTCTTAAAACATTTTATTACGTTCATAGTTCATCCTTCAATATACATTCTTACAATTACTCTAAAACAACACTCACTCATTTTGTTTTATAATTAAATTTATTTTTCCTACTACTTATTATGATGTCATAGCTTCAGTTGCAAGTTGCAAAATTTTATTTTAATTATTTTAATACTTTCACCTTTCATTCAGTAATAGAGAGTTATTAAAAATAGTTAAGGACGACACTTTTTTAAAAAGTTTTTAATAAAATTTTATGCCATTATACAAATTGAAGTTTTTTACTTCTATGTAAGTTTTAGTATTGTTGTCAATAAAATTCAATTGTGTTTTAGATATACGTCACAGTTTACCAATTCCTTGCACATCACGAGTAGAAGTGTCGTCCCAATTGGATGAAGAAGTAGCGAATGTGTACGACTTCGATGATTCCATGAAAGATAGAGACTGGATACCGCCTGTTTCGTCAGAAAATGAAAGTGATTGTTCGGAAAGGAAGGTGAGTCTAAAGAAAGAACAAAATTTGATAGTAGATGAAAACGTTGCAGGTCAAAAAAGAGAAAACCCAATAACAGAAGAGAAACGAGTAAGGTGGAACCAAGCGAAACCAGCGCTTTGGAAAAGAAGCATAGAAAGAAAAAAGAAGATTGAAGGTTTACCTTATAAAAGCAGAAGAGGAAAAACGCAGGCACCAAAGCTACCTAAACCTGTTGATTGCTCTCGTTGCAGGTATAAATGCAGTAACAATTTTTCACCGGAGGATCGTACTGAATTATGTCGTACTTACTGGAATTTAGAATTTAACAGGCAAAGAGATTTTATATTAATGAACGTTTTGTCTAAAGAAGTGAAAACACGTAGACCTAGAAAGGGCAATGACAGCAAACAAAGAAATAATGCTAAAAACTACTTTTTAAGTAACAATCATAAGATACAAGTATGCCAAAAGTTTTTCTGTGCAACACTCTGTATTTCAAATTAACCAATCATCAATGCATTTCAATATAAAAGTCAGAGTGGGGAATATGGAGGTGAAGACAATCGAGGTAAACATATTCCGTGCAACAAAACGTCGGATGAAATTAGATTAAGAGTGAAAAATCATATTGAGAGTTTCCCAGTGATGGAAAGTCACTATACAAGGAAGTCAACAAAAAGACTCTACCTAGATAAAAATCTGAATATAAAAAAGATGCATGGTCTCTTTTTAGAAGATTGCCAAAGAAATAATATGCCAAAAGCAAGCAGCATTACTTACAGACGAATCTTCTGTAAGGAATATAATTTTTCCTTTTTCAAACCAAAGAAGGATCAATGCATGACTTGCAGCGAATATGAAAAGGCCGCTCCAGAGGAGAGGACAAAGCTGGAAAAAAAGTATCAGATGCATTTAGAAAGAAAGGATGCAGCTATGAAAGAAAAAGAAGCCGACAAACAGATAGCAACTGATGAAAATGGTTTCATATCCATTTCCTGTGACATGCAAAGTGTGTTACATATTCCAACATCTGAAATTAGTTTGCTTTATTATTTACGGAAACTAAACTTATACAATTTTACAATTTATGAATCTGCTCCACCCAATGACGCATTTTGTTATTTTTGGACAGAAGTAAATGGAAAAAGGGGTAGCTGTGAAATTGGCACCTGTTTGTCACTTTATATACAATCATTAACAGAGAATAGAAAAAATGTGATGCATTTAACTATCTTCTCTGATACGTGTGGTGGCCAAAATCGGAACATTCAAGTAGCCGCTGTATTGCTTCATACTGTCCAATGCCATCCAACCCTTGATGTCATTGAACAGAAGTTTATGGAGAGTGGGCATTCCTACATGGAAGTGGATTCTATGCACAGTTCCATCGAAACCGCCAAGCACAAAATAGATATTTTTAGTGTACATGAATACGAGAATATCTTTAGAATGGCAAGAAAAAACAGAAAAGGTGATAAATCTGCTTACAAAACAAGAGAAATTGAACATAACGAATTTTTGGATTTGAAGAAACTGGCTCAGATGATGATAATAAATAAAAACGAAGACTTTGAAGAAAATACTGTTAATTGGCTAAACGTGAAATGTTTTAGGTATCAAAAACAGTTGCCCAATGTCATTCAATATAAATATAATTTTGCAGATGAGTATAAAAGTATACATGTTAATTTTAAACGAACCCTTAGCAAGAGAAATGTTAAAGAGGACGTTTCAAAAATTCTAACTATTCCTAAATTGTACACTAAGCAGTTGCCAATTTCTGAAGCAAAAAAAAGGGACTTGGTGAAACTTTGTAAAAAAAATATTGTACCTCCTGCTCTTCACTGTTGGTACGAGAGTCTACCAACTTCAACCTTAGTAAGGGACAATGCAGCCGAACCATCATCTCTTAGTGATTCAGAGGATGAAGAAATACTATAAATTAAAATATCAACATTTTAAATAATTTTATACTATCATATTTTACTTAATAAAAAATCGTTTTTTAATTTTTTTCACTAATTTTCTATGAGGTTATTTAAGTACTTTCTATAAGACCAAACTTTAAAGTACGAATAAGTCAACAATGCGATTATAAAAGTACAAGCAAAATACATTAATTTTTCAGTTTCAGGTAAAACACATTAAGTCATTGCGAGGTTAACAAAAACTAGTTTATTATAGTTCTTCCTTTATTAGATTTAATATTTTTTTTATAAAAGATTGTTCTTAAAACATGTGTGAAGATATACAGAGTGGAGATTTTATTAAAAAAACTAACGCGGATCCTTAAATTATGAATAAGAAGATGAGTCAAATTTAAAAATGCAATAACTCAAAAGCCACTTTTTTGACTTGCATCGTCGGGTTACAAGCAAAATGCACAAAAGTGCATTTTGCTTGTATCCCGACGATATTTAGAATAAAATATCGTAGGGTTAAAAGTCAACCAGACAAGCCACAAAATCTTGCAGAACTTTAAAACATGCTTAGTAAAGAATATGAATGTATTCCTTAAGTTTTTCTTAAAAATTGTTCCTTTCCCCTTCCAAATCATATGAAAACGAATATTGATCTTTAAGGGCATAATACCCGATATTAGACAATCTTTTTCAAGTTCACTCGTAATTTTTATTGTTTGGAATTCATTTCAATATTACACTATTTTATTTTGTAACATTCTAATTAAATAAAATATGCTAGGAAATCAAACAGTAATGGCCGATTATTGTTTAAAAAATAAAAGATATTGTGTATTCAATATGAAAAAGTGCATAAAACTTAAAATGAATTTTTATTTTCGGAAATTTATAGGGTGGCCACTTTTTTGCCCGTCAGTGTATATATGAGTATAGAGAGTGAAAATGCATTTAATAATTGTATGCGTTAAAAATTATGCCTAAATTTTATCCAGATATGTTTTCATACAAGCAGTCTACTATTTAGTATAACTACTACTAAGTCAGCAAATAAATTAAATTTTATAAAGTTTAATTTTAAAAATACTACGTTATAAAGTTTTAATAAAGCTAAGAAGAACAAAAAGAAAAGTTTAGAATTGAAAGTTATAAAAAACTGTAGATAATATATATAAAGAATTATTCTGACCTCAGCAATAGCAGCGGCTGTAAAATCTGGGTCTTCCATGGCCTTCTCAGTCTTGGATTTTGATTTGTAAAACATGAGAATAGCCATTAGGCCAAAAAAGCTGCCGAGCGTCGCAGCTATTCGCACTCCGGTCATGACATCGTACGTTTGGTAATAGGGATGAAGTGTCGGAACAGGTTGTGCAGTTGAAGTAACGGTAATATTTCTTCCTTCAGAGCCATTTGGCTCCGGGTCCATCACGTACGAGATAATCCTAAAACAGAAAACAAAGTAGAGTTAGTTAATTAGCACAATATTTTTTATTTTATCTCATGATCATTCACTGCTGTATCCTTGTACAGATTGAACCAAATTAAAACGGAACATACAATTTAATACATGTCTGTTTGAACTGCATTTGAAATAGTGGACCAATATAAAACTTGGACAACAATAAATCCATACCTGGGTATAGACATTGTATAAAATATCGTTTAACTATCTGTCTCGCAACAAAGTTGTTTGTGTAAGACGGGTTTGTCTAAGGAGGCGATAATAGTTCAGGAAATGAAGTTCGAAAAAAGTTAAAACCTCGCAATTTTTTCGTCCTGCATGTATCCAGTTGAAATTTTAGCAGAAGGTAGGCAATAGCCCAAGGATCAAAATCTATATCGAACCGAAGTGCGCTGAAGGGTTTTAGGGGTAAAAGCTACCCCTAATTGTCAAAAATTATAAAATAACATATTAAACGTGAATATGTGTAAGATTTGGTTTGAATTAGTTAAATAATGATTATTTTATACTTTTAAATAGAGTTCCATCATATTTCAACCCTTAAAAAGCAACCCTTGTTAGAGATTAATGCAAAAAATTACTAATTCTAAAAAAATGATTTCGCCTTGGATCGATTTGGATAAAAATTTGGATTTAAGCTCAATTCACCCGCTGCTTTATAGTTTATGTCATGTCGACGAACCCTGATTGTTCTTAGGGTGAAAACTACCCCTAATTTTCAAAAATTATAAAATGACATATTAAACCTGAATATGGGTAAAATTTGGTTTAAATTAATTAAATAATAATAGTTTCGTGCTTTTGAATAAGGTTCCATCATATTTCAACCCTTAAAAAGCGACCCTTATTAGAGATTAATATAAAAAAATTAGTAATGCGAAGAAAATAATTTCACCTTGGAACGATTTGCATAAAAATTTGGAATTCAGCTCAACTCGCCCTCTGCTTTATAGTTTATGTCATGCCGATGAACCCTGATTGTTCTTAGGGGTGAAAACTACCCCTAATTTTCAAAAATTGTAAAATAATATTACAAATCTTAAGATGAGTGAAATTTGGTTTGGATTAGTTAAATAGTGAGTTTTTTATACTTTAAAATACAAATTCATACATTTTTAACCCTTAAAAATCAATTGTTATGTGTGCTATATGTGAAAACAATTTTTTGCCAAAATTTTGCAACTTTTTAACTGTTGAAAATCACCCTTTACAACATTGCAGTTTTTACAAACTCATTTATAAGATATAAATTGAAAATAGTAGAATTAAATACAAAAAAAATTATCAACATAAAAAGGCACCATATATTCTTATACATTTACATAAATAGTTGAAAATATTTACATTTATAGGTAAAACAATTATAATATTAATTTTATTCGTCATCAATTACATCTTCATCGTGATATATGTCATCCTCATCTTCTTCAATTATTGGTGGACTGTTATTGCACCCTTCACCTGAGCACCCAGAACAAGTAGAGTTACAGTATAAACCAACTTTTCTGCACCCATATGAAACGCCGCATCCTTTTTTGCATTGGCAAAAAGTAATTTTCAAAAATTTATCGGGTGCAGGTTGTTTGTTCATGCGTACGGTAATAACAAACCATCTTTGGAATACCAATCTGTTGCTCTGATATTTTCATTGCCAAGCCATAGACATATGAGCAGATGTTTTATTCTGTTGTATGGGATTTCAAAATAAGAACGCTTAAAATTTTGAATGTATAACGCCCCACTAGCTAATATGGCGGTTTTGTAGATTATTATGCTTCGAAATGTACTGTACTATACTAATGGAATTTTCCGGAAAAAAATTAACTGATTTTTTTAACGTATTTCCTTTAATTTTTAACGATAGAGTGTTTCTTCAAAAACGATTTGTAGAGGTTTTTAATAGCTACAAGGATCTGTGAATTAAATCTTTTTGGAACCCTTGGCTTTTAAATGGGGTGAGTTTAAAGGGCTCGAAAAAGATGGTACTTGATCGTAAATCGATGCTTTAAACGGCTATATCTCGCCAAATATTCATTGTACAACAAATCTAAATAAAGGATAATTTTAGTCATTAAAAAAGCTACAATTTGGTAATTTTTTTTTTCATATATTCAGTATTTTCGGGCATATTTAAAAAAAGAAGGGTAAAAAATATGAAATTGTAAATCGTTTCTCGCTTTAAGCTGTACTTTTTCTAAAACTAAGCATTTTAAATCGGTCAAACTTCTTGGACGTATTAACAATACATCTACAAAGGGAATTGCAGAAGGGTGAAGATCGATTTTAATTATGGGGGTGGTTAGGGTGTTGTTTTCCTCGATTTTTTCGTAAAAAATGAGGTATTGACCTAATTTTTTTATGATAGGTCTATTTATGCTTTTTAAAAAAGGTTTTGTGAGTTTTCTTCCAAAAATACATCATTTTCCCGATATTTGACTTTAAATCTTTCAAATTTGGCATTTGAAGAAAACCGCTGAACATTGATATTGTATTTATAATTGTATTTGACTTTGCCACAAATTTGTTTTCTACAATTTTTTTGATAAAATGCACCATTTTCGAGTTATTCGCGAAAAATCGATTAAAAACGTGGATTTTTTCGTCTAAAAGTTGTTACTTTCAATTGCGAATAACTTGAAAAATATCATTTTATAAAAAAAATGTATAGCACATTTTTTGTTTAGAATCACTTTTCTAATCGAAAGCTGTAGTTCAAACGTAAAAAAAAATTTCACCCCGGAGATGGGGTGGCAACCACCCCCTAGGCTTTGGCGCACTTTGGTTCGATATAGATTTTGATTCTTAGGCTATTACCTAAATTCTGTTAAATTTGAAGTCAATCCCCGCCGCACGAAAAAATTGCGAGGTGAAATGCTACATTTCCTGGACTATAACTGGTTTGACAGCATAATAAAATCGTAGATTTATGTGTAGCTTTCAATTTTTATGAGTTGAGAATCCAGCAGCCCGCTGAAGTATGTGATTTTTTATAATATAATTATTTGACAATCTTTTGTTAGCCAAGCACCTACAGCAGAATTGAGCCGAAATACATTATATTCCTATGTTCCAAATTTATTTCGTTAAATTTGTATATTATTTATAATATGAACTCAGTTATTTCGCAGAAATCTACAAAAAATTGGCAGTTTGTGATAGATCTAAAGACAGTTATTATGCAATGTAATAATATAATATATGAAAATGACATTGCAATATTTGTCCGAACGAACACGAACTATTCGTCTGGTCTATTAGTGCATGTAGCAAATGCTGATTCATATGTCATTGTCTGGATGTCAACTTCTGTTATCTAAAAAGCTCATAATTGTATATGTAAATATATCAAATAATATAAGTCCAATTTGTTCATTAAAAACATTTTGTTTGATACCTCATTACTTAGTTCTAAATTAATTTAATATTAAATAGCTACAGGACAATATAAATTAATTTTGTCCAGGCAGAGGGAAGAAACAAAATTAGTTTATGGCCTCACGGAAATATTTTCGTTCTTTTGGTAATAGGCAATTGGGATGCAAGGGATATTGATGCGCAACGTATAGCCTCTCCTATCCAAATGTCAACCTCGCCTGCCCGCGTGATGATCTTGATTATGGTCATCCGGTGCATCCTGCTAGATAACAAATGGGGCTCTGACGTCCGAGTGATTGCCGGTATAAGCAATCCCCCACTTACTGACCAACGGCTTAGGGCGGATGAGTTGGTGACTGGTAGGGCATTCTTCTGTCCTGATGTTGAGAAATCGGTCCCGAAGGTGGATGAATCAACAAATACTGGTCAACGGTATAAGAATGCAGAAGGAAAAGGGGAACCACTGCATTAAAGGATCATAGACCACCCCCAGGAAAATCACCATAGAATTGACACTGCAATTTCAAACCGTTACTAATCATGAAAAGCGGAGGCCAAGATTCGGCAGGAGAGGAGAAACATATTTATATCACGAGGCCTCTCAGGTCGTAAATATGCGAAAACCTCGTGAAGAAGTCCTAAAAATAAAGAAATCTAATTTTAGAATGTGCACATGGAATGCTAGAAGTCTATTTGGGGCTGGTAAGCTTGACAATTCAATTTAAGAAATTAAAAGAATGAAAATAGACCTACTGGGAATTAGCGAAATGAGATGGCCAGAGACAGGATCATTTGGCCAGAGACAGGATCATTTAAAAAGAACGGAAGTGTATTATATTATTCCGGTAACAGCACCTAACCTAACCTAACAGCACAGAAGACCCGCATCACAAAAATGGTGTAAGTATATTAGTAACATTAGAACTGAGTAAATATGTGACCAATTTCGTACCAGTCTCAGATAGAATAATATTACTCCAAATAAATACTCAACCATTATTTAAAACTAACATACTTCAAATCTATACCCCGACTGCAGATAGAAAATATGACGATGAAGTCGAGAAGTTGTATAATCAGATCCAAGACATCTTACAGAAACTTAATAAACACGAAATTTTATATATTATAGGCGACTTCAATGCAAAAATTGGGAAAGGTCGACGAGGTCAGACTGTAGGTCCTTATGGTTTAGGCAACCTAACGATCGACGACAGAGATTGTATGAATTCTGTAAAGAAAACGATATATGATCATTGCAAACACTTGGTATAAACTACCTAAGCGACGACTATACACTTGGAAAGCCCCATTTGATGATGGCAATAACCCTGAGTCTTCAAGAAATCAAATTGACTATAAACATGTAAATGAGCGTTTCCGAAATGCCGTCAAAAAAGTCACTACATATCCTGGGGCAGATATTGGATCTGATCATCAACCACTCGTAGGAGATATTAAACTAAGGTTAAAACGAATTCAGCGACAAAAACCAAAAAACCAATGTACTTAACTTTCGCGATATAAACATAAAACATAATATTAAAAAAGAATTTAACAATAGAATAAAAAACATCGGGGAACAACTAGAAGATCCAGAAGAACTATGGAGTGAATTTAAAAATCAAGTAAACGAAATCTCCACAATCAATGATTACAGAAAAAACTTAATCAAGAAAACTGGATGACAGACGACATTTTGAAATTAATGGAACAACGTCGACTGATAAAATCTAATGTAACAAAATATAGACACCTGCAGAGAAGAATAAAACAGGAGATTAAATTAGTCAAAGAAAAATGGATGAGAGAAAGGTGCGACGAAATGGAGGATGTAATATCTTAACACGACTTATTAATGTTCACAAAAAATTGAAAGAAATAAGGAATATATTTAAAAAACGAGTTCCCTCTGTACTTGTTGACACTAATAACAAAATTATTGTAAATGAACAAGAAATAAGAAAAGAATGGCAGCTGTATATATCAGAGTTGTTTGAAGATGACAGGAATAATATTGTCGAATTCTATCAAAACTGTACTGACGGCCCAGAAATTATGAAATGCGAAGTAGAACATGCTATAAATAATGCTAAAATTAGAAAAGCTTGTGGTCCAGATAATACACCAACTAAGTTGCTGAAACAAATAGAAAATGATAACATAAAAGTAGTAGTAAGACTTTGTAATTCAATATATAACACTGGAGTGATTCCTGCAGATTGGCTCAAATTCATCTTTATCGCAATACCTAAAAAACACAATGCGTGAAAATGATTAGAATATCGATTAATTAGCCTAATGAGCCACACTCTTAAAATTTTCCTCAGAATAATTCACAACATAATTAGACGCAAATGCGAAGAAGATCTTGAAGATACCCAATTTGGTTTTAGAAATGCTATGGGAACCAGGGAGGCACTTTTTGCGCTAAAGATCCTATTACAAAAATGCCGTGACCAAAGAAAAGATGTATTTGCATGTTTCGTGGACTTCGAAAAGGCATTCGATAAAGTACAGCATGTAAAATTAATGAAAATACTACAAAATATCGGAATAGATGAGGATATTCGTGTCATTAAAAATTTGTACTGAAATCAAACTGCTATCGTAAAAATTAGAGATAACTACACCGATGAAATTCATATACAACGAGCAGTGAGACAAGGTTGCATTTTGTCGCCAACATTGTTCAATGTTTACTTGGACCAGCTATTTAAAAAGGCACTTGAGAGACAACCATATGGAATAAAAATCAACGGGGAACTACTTAATGTGATTAGATACGCAGACGATACAGTAATTATAACAGATAATATTGAAGGTCTTCAAATTCTGCTTGATTGTATTCACGAGGTAGGAGAGGAAATGGGCATTAAAATAAACTCAAACAAAATCAAATTTTTAGTGTTTAGTCGTGACCCACATCCCGATGCAAAGCTTCAATTGAATGGAGTCCAAGTTGAGAAAATTCACAAAATAACATATTTGGGAACTGTGATAACGGACCAACGAGATCCAGACATAGAAATAAAACGTAGAATAGCAATGACTAAAACTACTTTTATGAAAATGAAGTCATTTCTTTGCAATAACCGTCTCAGTTTAGAACTAAGGCAAAGAATGGTTAAGTGTTATGTTTGGTTTGTATTTTTGTATAGTGCAGAAGTGTGGAGGCTAAAAGTATCGATCATGAACAAAAGTGAAGCATTGGAAATGTGGGTTCATAAACGAATGCTGAAGATACCTTGGACAGCAAGAAAAACTAATGAAGAAGTACTATGGAGCGTCAATAAAGACAGAGAACTGCTAAAGACTGTTAAACATCGAAAAATGTCTTATCTGGGACATATAGTAAGGAGAAGTCGATATAAAATTTTACAACTGATCTTTAAAGGCAAAATAGAGGGCCGTAGAGGTGTAGGAAGAAAACAAGTTGCTTGGTTAAAAAACATTCGTCAATAGACTCAGATACCAAATGCAGGACACTTATTCCATATTGCAGAAGATCGAGAAGCCTTCGCAATGGTGATCGCCAATGTCGGATACTTCTGATATGGCACGCGAAGACGAAGAAGAATAGGCAGTTCTTAAACTGCCTCAATCTGTCTTAACTTATGGTTATTTGTAAGTTTTTCCTTAATAAAATATATATACTTTTATTTAAAAATTCCTTTGTAAAAGGCATATTAATAAAACCCCTATCAGGCTACATCACAGAACGTTTTCAAAATTAATATTCCATCATCAGTGCTATCTAGACGTACATATTAAAAGCCAATAAATACATAGGCGAATGTTGTTGAATTAACTTTGAATTACCTAACCTAACTTTATAAACTATGATGTTTAAGTTACAACAGGAATGGATAACATGGCAACGTAAAAGACTCCACTAAGTTACGATATACGACATATCACTCTTCGCACTTTGACTTATATCTTCTTGTATATCATCATCAACATTATCATCAATCACTTGTATGTTTCCACTGCCTAGACATAAGTTTCCCTCAGCTCTTTACATCTGTCTCTTTATTGTGCGGCTTGTATCCAGTTATTGCTAACAAACTTTAGGTCGTCAGTTTATCTAGTTGGTGGGCACCTTCTGCTCCGTATTGCTTCTTGTCTTTGTCTCCACTCTAAAATACGTTTTGTCTATCGGTTGTCTGATAATCTAACGACGTGTTCTGCCCAATTTTATTTTAACGACGAGATTTTTTCGATAGCGTCTGTTGTTTTTGTTTTACGACGTATTTCCTCGTATGGGATTTGGTGTCTCAGAGAGACACCTAACATCTGGCGTTCCATAGCCATCTGAGCCACGGGAATCTTATTAACTATCTTTTTTATGAGTGTTATTGTTTACGCTCCATAAGCGAGTACAAGTAACACATATTGGTTTAAGATTTTTCTTTTGAAGCATATGGGTAGATCCGATTTAAATGGTCAATTAAACTGTTTAGTTTAATTGACCAAACGCTGCCCAGGCTAATTCTATGCGACATGGAAGCTTACATGTCTGGTTATTTCTGCCAATACAACTTTCATATCCTAGGTACTTATACGATGTAGTCTGCACAATATTCCTTCCATCAACAGCAATATTTTGATTAAGCACCAGACTATGCTTGTATATCAGTTTTAGTTAAAAACATAATGATAATATTCCTATATTTTTGAACCATAACAAAGTGGCCACAGATTAGTCATACATTTTAACTGAAAAGTTACAGGAATATGGACGCCGATACTATACATTTGAAAAGTGATTGAAAATAAAAAGAGGTCGGTCCAAAATTCTTCAACCATTTTAATGCTGACCCATTTTTAACAATTGGTCAGGCAGTTCACAAAATGATACGTTGTCCATGATATGGATCTGGACAATTTTAATGCGTTCAAGACACTACCTTTTTTTGTAGTTTATAGTAATTTAAAGTTTACCTTTTTATTTATAAGTATTTAATTTTATTTAATAAAATCTAGAGAGCACAATAAGTAAAGGACGACCACGAAGAAGATAAATTGATAATGTGGAAGAAGACTTACAGAATGTAAGGGTCAAAAGATGAAGGGAAATTGATAGAAGTCGATAGGAGTGACGACTTTTTTGTGAACAGGCCACACAACGGGAGCACAACGGATTGTCGAGCCACTTATGATGAATTTTATTTAATAAAACGACGTTTAGTTAAAGTTAGTCTCCTTTTTTACTCAAATACCGGTAGATTATCCAAATTTTTCACAAGAGAAGCAATTGAAAGGAGAATTTTTGGAAGGTAAACTATACTATGTCATATAAAATTGTCAATTTTTATGGTTATTAGGACTAAAGAGTAGGTTATTTTGGGTGGTTTTTTCACATTTGGTACATTATTATGTATAAAAGTTAGTCAAAAGTTATGTATAAAATACAATGTATATCATTTTTCAAACAGCGCTTCAGAAAAATTAAGTGAAATAACATACCGCAGTTTACTTCCGAGGTACAGAATTATTGTTGAATATTCTGGTATGTTCAAATTTTGTTCTTCGCCTTTTTGTTCCTACTATTTTTGTAATTTATATGTATTTTAATACATCAGATTCATCCTATTTATGCTTAATTGAATGTTCTACAAATATATGCAAATTTGTATATTATAAAATAAGGGAAAGAACAAAAATATACCTGTTAAATTTCTACTCGAAAAAAATTTACCTTAATTACTAAAGATTTTACAATAAATAAACTTTAACTAGACTAGAACTTTAAGAGAAATTAACCCAATTTGCAGTCTAAAAGAAATAAAGAAATATCGACTAAGAGCGTAATATTAGAATCTAAACACCAAACGAAATGTCTCTGATACTCTGGAAATCAAGAAAATCTGTTCTGGGAGATGTCACTTTCTAGTCTCATCTCAATAAATATAACTTTCACTGCGGCTTATAGCACAGTCTAAGAAAACGTAACTGGATTAAAGTGTGACAAAGGTTTATTTAATGTTTAAAATTTGGAAATGGAAATAGAGGATGACCTATTTTAGAAATCTTAAAAATACAATGAAAAAACATTATATTTAGTAAATTTATAAAGGTTACGATGGGACAAAGTTAGAGCATAATATTTCTAAAATCTAGAATCGTTCCGTAAATAGTTACGAAGTACATAAGGACCTACACAAAATCTTCTAGGATGCTGTTCTACAATTATATAAATATAAAATACAAACTCTGACAAAACTAGTTAACGCATCACTTAAGTTCTGCTATTTTAGCAGCAGTATTTTGCTCCCAAAACAGAACAAATTTCTGACTAATCTTGATTCGTACAGGTAGATTGGTTTTCTCAATGTTTTAGGAGAAGTATACGAAAAGATTCTAAACAAGATTTTAAAATATATGACACTCAATAAGTTAATCTCTAATTTTCAATTAGGCCTCTAAAAAAAGTATTTTAGCCTCTAACTACGTACCGTTTTGGAATTAAAAAAAGACGTGCAAAGATATGGCAATAATTTTATTTTTACATGAAAGCCTGTACCTTAATCTATTTTTTTACATAATTTTCGTGAGTATTAAGGCACTTGTCATAACGTGGCACCAGTTTTTGAATACCCTCCTGATAAAATCCTGCCGCCTGACTTGTTAACCACTGCATCACAAATGTTTTGACGTCGTTATCGTCTTGAAGACGCTGACCGCCCAGGTGTTTCTTCAAGTGCAGGAATAAAAGGTAGTCGCTGGGCGTTAGATCAGGGCTGTATGGAGGATGATCTAGAGTTTTCTATTTAAATGATTTGATGAGATCTTTGATCTGATTAGCCACATGTGGACGGGCATTATCATGCAGCAAAACGATACCCTTACTCAACTTGCCACGTTTTTTGTTCTTGATTGCACGACGCAGATTTTTTAATGTCTCACAATAAGACGCTGCATTGATTGTCTCATTACGAGGCAGAAACTCCACCAGCAATACTTTTCTGTCCCAAAAAACTGTGCACATGATTTTCCGGGCAGAAATTGTTTGCTTAAACTTCACTCTTTTGGGTGATGATGAATGTCGCCATTCCATGGATTGTTGTTTCGATTCTAGTGTGACGTAGGCCACCCACGTTTCGTCACCAGTAACAATTTGGTCTAAAAAATCATCACCTTCACTTTGGTACCGCCCAAGGAAAGTCAATGCACTGCCTAAACGTTGGGTTTTGTGCAAATCCGTCTACATTTTTGGAACCCAACGTGAACACAATTTTCGGTAATTCAAGTTCTCGGTAACAATGTGATACAAAACACTACGAGAATACTGAGAAAAGCAGTCGGACAATGATGAAATTGTAAAGCGTCTGTTTTCTCTCACGTTTTCGTCCACTTTCTGCACCAAATTTTAATTAACGACCGAAGGACGCCCACTCCGTTCTTCATCATGCACATTTATGCGGCCATCTTTTATTGCTCTTACCCATTTCCTTACCATTCCATCACTCATAATGTTTTGTCCGTAAACTTCAATGATCTCTCGATGAATATCGATCGGTTTTACGCCTTTAGCACTAAGAAATCGTATAACAGCCTGTACTTCACAATCAGCGTGACTCCCGATTGTTGGAGGCATGTTAAACACTGGACTAAACAAGTATACAATGAAGAATCAGACTGTAATGGCGTCAGTGCGTAGAAGACAAGAGATGTAGGTAACCAGGGCGGAACGCCGACCGTAGCGGAATCGCCGCCGCATGTATATATATATATATATATATATATATATATATATATAATTATACATAATTTAAATGGTAAGAAAATCTTGGACTTTGTGTTATTGTAGATATTCAGAAAGCCTTTAATTAAGTTGAGAAACAGAACATCAGCCTGTCCCTCAAACTTTCTCTCTTAGACATACAATATAAAAATAACTAAATCTAAGATAACATATTTGTTTGTGGGAACAATCCAAAGTATAACTGACAAAGAAATAATCTAACCAGTCTCGAGATTTGAGTATCTAGGGGTAGAAATATCCAGTTAAGGAAACTTTAAAGAAAATATAAGAAAAGAAAAAGAAAAAAATAAGAAAAGATTGGATTGGATTGATAAAAGTAATTATAAATCATGTGTAAGACTAATAATGATATCCGATGGAAAAAGGAGGAAAAGAGAGCAGATACAACCAAGAGAAAAATACTTTGAATATCAGAATTAAGAAACTTAAGGTCAATTGCTAACAAAACACTGATAGATAAAATACAAAATAACCAAACAAAAGATATCCGTAAATACAAAATATTATACGATGGAAAACAGCGAAATGGTAAAAATGGAACCAGCTTGTTAGATAAACGAATAAACGGTGGGAGACCAGTTAGAATGGCCACAGATTTAAGATAAGTAAACACCAAACTACATTAGAACTTTTCAAAAAATGGCAAGATAGCTGGCAGATAACGTCAAAAATATGACTGTAGACTTGAGGTAGGACTAGAACAGGCCTAAGACCTAATATATAAAGATGATAAAGAAGAAGATATTTAATTTCGGGAATACTTCGTTTTAATTAAAATGAAGTACATAGTATTCTTTTAAATTTTCTATATGCCTTTTTCCAATTTTGTGCCTTAAATAGATACAATTAAAATTCTAATATTAATGATAGTGTCTATCACTATTAATGACAGAGGTTAGTTTTATGGTAGATTTTAATTGGTTATAATTTTTTTCGCATATACTTTGTATTGAGATCAATCAGGTTATATTATGTTATTAATTCTTGATTTTTTTCGTGTAATTAATAGGTATAGTTTCTGGTGAAAACTTGAATCAACGTGGCAACGTGGTGTTCCGGCCGACCATGCGGAGTCGGCTTTAACAAGTCGCTCTCTAAGCTAGCGACCATCGAAGAAGCCAGTTCGAAAATTATACAGTCCATTTCATTTCAGTTTATTTAATGTTTAAAATGTTAAATTTATTATAGTTCAGTAAATAAAAAGTGTATAACGTATGCAATTCATTTCTACATAAAGTTTGGTCCGTACGATCCAGATGGAAAGAAGATTACAATAATTTTGATGCAAAAACAAGTGAGTCCTATTTCATTATTCAATTTCCTAACCTCATAAATTTACAAAACGTGTTTCTTTACCTATCTAAAACCCTACCGGTAGCCGAAATTTATTGTTTAACCGGTTTTCCATACGGTTAAAATCTCAGTTCATATCAAGTATATTTATACAGCGTTGCCGATTAGTTTAACATATCCGATTTTAAAATATTTATGCAGGATTCAAAAAATTAATTATTATTTTCATTACGGACTAATAAGTAATTTAAAAACTTGGTTCTTTTCATTGTTTTATTAAAGCTTTTTTATTTAATGATTGCAAGTGTTTATTAAAAGCTTTACAATATATGTATGCACGTTCATTTTAACGTAAAAACAAGTTTTTTATTACTTTGAAAGTGTGAAATTTATGTTTTCATTTATGCATTTAATGTTAGAAATCTCACAGTAGATTTTATTTCAATTTATTTTACATAATGGCTGATCTTAAAAAACTAAGACGTAAACGAGGTTCGATTAAACAGCAATTGACATGTTTTATTTCATTTTTCAACAAAATTCAAAAACTATACGATGATAGTGAACATATAGAACAGACAATCATTTTTGATTTACAACAAAGATCTGCAAAATTAGGTTCATTATATGATGAGTTTAATGATTTACAAACCGACATTGAACAAGAATGTGATGATGATCAATTAGAAAATGAATATGCTGAACGAATTAACTTTACAAACGACCATGCAACTTACACAGCAAGTGCTTTATGTTTGGTATCCAAATTAAATGTAATAATTAGTTCTGAAACAAATAATACAACGCACAGCGAGTTATTTGAAAATAAAGTAGAATTTGTCAAGCTTCCTCCAGTCACAATTCCTTCCTTTAATGGAGAGTTTTGCAAATGGATAGAATTTAAAGAAACATTTGAGTTATTAGTTCATCAAAACTCTTCATTGAATGACATTCAAAAATTCCATTACTTACGAACTTCTTTAGGCACAGAAGTGCAACAAATTGTTAAGCATTTAGAATTTTCTAAACAAAATTATATTTTAGCATGGCAGGCTTTATGCAAACGGTTTGACAATCCTCATTTGCTTGTCAATAGTCATATTAAATCGTTATTTAATTTAAAATCAGTCACACAAGAAAGTGCTAGTGCTGTAAGAGAATTAGTAGATACAGTTAATCAACATTTGCTTGTTTTAAAGAATTTAAACTTGTCTTATGAAAATCCATTATCTAGTGCTATGTTGATTCATATTATTTCAGACAAATTAGACAAAGTTACTTTAAAAGAATGGGAGCAAAAATACGATAAAGATACTTTACCAGAAGTCAATGATTTATTTAAATTTCTAGATAACAAAGCAAATCAATTAGAAAAGCTTGAAGAGAGGGGAATAAATGTCAACTCTCAAGTTCAACAAAGTTCTCAACAGAGAAAACCATTTAAAAAACATGTATCTTTAGTGTCAAATAATCTTTCTAATGCAAAGAAAATATGTCATTTATGTCAAAGTGATCATCTTATTTACTATTGTCCTCAATTTTTACAATTAAGTGTTTCTCAAAGATGGACAAGGATTAAAGGTATGAAATTATGCACAAATTGCCTATGCAAGGGACATTTTAGTAAAGATTGTAGTCATGGGTCCTGTAAAGTTTGTAAAGGTAAACATAATACCCTGTTGCATCATTATCAGGATCAAGGAACTTATTCAATTAATCACATTACAAATTCAAATATGCGAGCAGCTCAAGCTCAGTCATTACAAGTAACAAATAATGGCACCAATTGTCATGAATCAAATAACGCGACAGAGCTAGCTGTGTCTAATTTCTCAAAAACCAATAATACATATGTTTTACTGTCTACTGCCATCATTAATATATGGGATGATAATGGTCAAGTTCATCAGGTAAGAACTGTTCTTGACAGTGGTAGCCAGACTTCATTTCTAACAGAAAAATTATGCAAAAAACTTAACCTAAAGCAAATAGATGCAAATCTTTCAATAGTGGGGATCAATCGTGTCACTTCCACCCTACGTTATAAATGCAATGTTTCTATTGGATCTACTTATGATTCAGATATCTTCAATTTAACATGTTTTGTCCTACCTAAAATTACAGAAAATTTACCTATTTATAACATTGAAGGTTCTAAATTAAATATTCCTAAAAACATTTCTTTGGCAGATCCTTCGTTTCATAGATCACAATCAGTTGATATGCTTATTGGTTCCGATTTATTCTGGGATATACTTCGAAATGGAAAAATTTCTCTGGGTAAAAATCTTCCTGTCTTACAAAACACATGTTTTGGTTATGTAGTTGCCGGGTTGTGGTCACAAAATGTCGATAAGGTCCAATGTTTTTTTGTACAGAATGATCAAGTACAGAAGGATCTTGAAAAATTTTGGTCAATAGAAGAAGTTTCAAATACAAAGTTAATTTCTCAAGAGGACAACATATGTGAAGAACATTTCAAGAATACATATTCTAAAGATTCAACTGGTAAATTTATTGTCAAGATTCCATTAAAAGAAAGTAGAGAACAGTTAGGAGATTCAAAAGACTTAGCTGTGAGGAGATTTCTAAATCTTGAAAGACAATTTGAAAAAGATCTTCAATTAAAGAATCTTTATGTTTCATTTATGCAAGAATACCAGGCACTTAACCATATGTCAATTGACACATATTTCGATGACAACATTTGTTCATATTTTCTACCTCATCACGGGGTGCTCCGCAATGAAAGCCTTAGTACACGATTAAGGGTTGTTTTCAATGGTTCTGCTAATACAACAACTGGTAAGTCTCTTAATTCTATTCAGTACGCAGGACCAGCTATTCAAAATGATATTTTTGCAATATTGTTAAGGTTTCGGTTTCATAAATATGTAGTTGTTTCAGACATCGAAAAGATGTATCGGTGTATTGATGTCCATCCAGATGATAGACATTTACAAAAAATATTTTGGAGAGAAGATGTACATCATCCTCTTTCAATTATGACCTTAAATACCGTGACATACGGTACCTCGAGTGCTCCATATCTCGCAATGAGATGTTTAAGACAAATTTCTTATGATTGTCAAGATAATTTTCCATTAGAATCCAAATTAATTCATGAGGATTTTTATGTCGATGATTTGATTACAGGTTTTGATGATTGTGATGTTGCGAAACAAACCTGCAGAAACATTTCTAATATACTGCAGTCAAGTGGTTTTAATTTACGCAAATGGGTTTCCAATGATCCTGTCATTATAGAACATTTAAAGAACAATGCCGATGAACTTAGCGTCTTAAACTTGGGAAATTCAGATCCTGTAAAGACACTAGGAATACAATGGATTCCTAAACTCGATATTTTATGTTACAATCTTCCAGAACAACAAAAAACAATAAATACAAAAAGACAGATCTTGTCAGAGATTGCAAAGGTTTATGATCCGTTAGGACTTATCAATCCATGTATTATTTTGGTCAAAATATTATTACAAAAGTTATGGAAACAAAAACTGAATTGGGATGATCAGATTCCCACAGAATTAGTAGAGGACTGGAATCGATTCAAGTCCAAATTACATTTGATAAATCAATTTCAATTGAACAGATTTATTTTAACCGAATCGCATCAACGATACGAGATACACGGATTTAGCGATGCATCGTTCAATGCTTACAGCGCAGTTGTGTATATCAGGTGCTTCGATAATTCTGGAAACATTACAGTTCGTTTATTATGTTCAAAAACCAAGGTGTCTCCTATAAAACTACTTACAATTCCACGATTAGAATTATGTGGAGCTGTATTATTGGCAAAATTAATGAAATCAGTTATAGACGCAATAGGGGTTTCTATACTTCCAATTTATTGGTGTGATTCACAAATTGTGTTACATTGGTTACACGCAGATCCAAGTAATCTTCAAGTGTTTGTAGGCAATAGAGTTAGTGAAATTCAGCGTCTCTCAAAAAGTCGTTCATGGCATTATGTTGCATCAAAGGATAACCCAGCTGATATTGCTTCAAGAGGCTCTTATCCCCATGAATTACTTAATCAACGTCTTTGGTGGAATGGTCCTATATTTTTACTGGATTGCTCTTTTATTCCTCCACCATTTAAACAGTCAGATTCTATTATTATTCCAGAAATCAAACAAAAACCAATCTCCTTAATTTCAAGAACAGATCAATTTATTATTTTTAATAAATTTTCTACTTTTCGTAAACTGTTGCGAGTCCACAGTTATTGTTTAAGGTACTTAAGGAACCTACTTAATTCTAGCAAAAATAGAAAACTACCAGATGCAACATCCAGCAATCATGGCTCTCGCAAAAATCAGTACATCCCCTTTTTATCACAAGATGAATTAGAAAAAGGTCGATTAAGTTTAATTAAATTAGCTCAAAATGAATGTTTTCAGGAAGAAATACAATTAATCAAAGCTAATAAAGAAGTCAAACGAAATCACAAACTCTTAGCTTTGTCGCCATTTATTGATGGTAATAATTTGTTACGAGTAGGTGGTCGATTAACCCACTCTGGGTTAGAGTATAATCACAAACATCCTTTTTTATTAGATGGTAAGCATCGGCTTACTCAGTTGCTAATTGAGGATGAACATTTAAATTTATTTCATGCAGGTCCACAATTATTATTGTATACTATAAGGCAGCAATATTGGCCAACAGGAGGCATGAATGCAGTAAAATCTGTTGTTAGAAATTGCATAACATGTCACAAATTTAAACCAACTCAAATTACTCCATTCATGGCCGATTTACCTCAATCTAGAGTAAATATTTCATTTCCATTTGATCACACCGGTGTTGATTATGCAGGACCCTTTGTCCTTAAAGATCGCAAAGGTCGTGGTTGTAAAACGTATAAAGCATACATCTGTTTGTTCATTTGTTTCAGTACAAAGGCAGTTCATTTAGAATTAGTCACTGCTCTTACGTCCGAAGCATTTATCGCAACATTTCGAAGATTTGTTGCTCGCAGAGGTAACCATCTCACATATATTCGGATAATGGGACTAATTTTGTAGGTGCAAAAAATGAGTTAAATATATTGTTTAAGTTTTTGTCTACCTCTTATGATACATTTTCAAACTTTTTCACAAATAAAAATATTCAATGGCATTTTATTCCGTCGAATTCTCCGTCATTTGGAGGATTGTGGGAATCTAACATTAAAAGTGTAAAACATCATTTACTAAGGACAATTAAAAATGTTTTATTAACGTATGAAGAATTTGTAACGATACTAACACAAATTGAGGCTACGGTAAATTCTCGTCCCCTTTACCCTATGTCCTCAGACCCTAATGACTTTTCACCCTTAACCCCATCTCACTTCTTGATTGGAAGATCACATACTGCTGTTCCTGATCCAGCTTTTGGTGAAACGGTAAAACTGAACCAGTTAACAAGATTTCAGCTGCTTCAACAATTGCAGCAAAGTTTTTGGAAGCAATGGTCTACTTCCTACCTTTCCAGCCTTCAAAGCAGATATAAGGGCAAACAAAAGGTACCCAATTTGGAATGTGGTACATTGGTGACCATCAGAAATGAGAATGTTCCTCCATGTCAATGGATTTTAGGACGAATCAGTGAAGTTCACCCAGGTCCAGACGGCGTAGTACGAGTCGTTACAGTGAAGACGTCGAAAGGAACTTTAAAAAGAGCTGTAACTAAAATATGTCCTCTACCAGTATTATTGAACCAACCGTTCAAGGCGGGGAATATGGTGAAAACTTGAATCAACGTGGCAACGTGGTGTTCCGGCCGACCATGCGGAGTCGGCTTTAACAAGTCGCTCTCTAAGCTAGCGACCATCGAAGAAGCCAGTTCGAAAATTATACAGTCCATTTCATTTCAGTTTATTTAATGTTTAAAATGTTAAATTTATTATAGTTCAGTAAATAAAAAGTGTATAACGTATGCAATTCATTTCTACAGTTTCTTTCATATTTTTAAATACGTGTTGCTTATTTTTAATCACACCTTAAAAGATTATTTCGCCATGTTTATTGTTGGTCCTTCTTATAAAGTTACTTTTCAAAAGCTTAGATTGATTTAATAATCATTTTGATAATTACAATGACACATTTTAATAATCATTTTCTTATGAAATACACAACTAAGCAATAAAAAACTTTTCAACTGTTCCACAAAATTTGTTATTAGTTATTTCTTAATTAACTAAATTAATTATTTAATAAGTGAGCTATTTTTGTTATGCATCTAACAGTATATAATCTTTAACTGAATAAGTTAATGAGGGGAGAACTGTTTGTCTCAAGTTGATCATACAGAATTATATCTGTATTTTTTAATTTGTTAATTTTCATAGACTCTAATTGGTTATTAAAAGAATGATCTAAAAAGTTAAGTGCATGCGTAGAATTTGTTTTTCTATTACTGAAAGCCCTTTTGTGTTCTGCTATCCATTTGTTAAATGTTCTCACCGTTTGACCGATGTAAGTTTTTGAGCATTCGCCACATGTAAGTTTGGATACACCACTGTGTAAGTGCTTTTTATGTTGACTCTTGTTGTTCTTATGTGTTTGCTTAAGTTATGTTTGTTCTGAAAGCTGGCGTTATTCCTTACTTTTTAATGTGTTTTGTTTTTTTTTTGATATCTCGCCTGTATATGTAATTATACAACTTAAACAATCAGGCTTTTCTAAAATGATGTTTATGAAATAATTTTGTCAAACATCATCAAACAAATTCTTAAACTTCAATAATATTTCTAAAATATGTCTGAAAATAATTTTTACACGTTTTTGATTAATTTTTTTCCTTCTACGAACACCTTCAGTGAATTTTCACCTTTATATTGAAGAAATATAGCTTATAATAAGCTTATTACCAAATATCTTGACATTCCAATCAATTTTAATTGAACTGAACTTTTTTAATAAAGAATTTTTCCCGAAATTCGGAATAGAAGGCAAACATAATTTTTTAATAATACTCCATGAACTTTCAAGAATGGCGTGATAATATTTATTCGAATATGCAATAAATACTAAAAGCAGGAATAGTCCGGAGCAGTATAGAATTCCAAATAAATTGCTATTCGCTAAATTGCTAAAATACGAATAGGTAGGGTAATAGTAAATTAATTTACCATACCATATGTGCCCAAACTACAAAAAAAAATCTTTTAGTATTACAATTTTAAAGTAATACGTGCCTTTTTAAATAAAACTATAAATATTAAAAAACTTAAATGTTGGTTCGTAAGACATCCGTCACATCAGTCTCTTTTCTCTAGCAAAAAAGTGACTCATTTAGTATCTTTTACAACTTTTCTATAGTGTAGAAAGTACAAAACTACTACAGATTAATAGGACATACACGCATCACTCACGGACACCTGATGACTTATCTTAGCGCCTTACAGTAGAACACTTACCCGTCGAGTGCAGTTATTATAGACTATATAGATTAGCTCATAATATAAACGGTAACCTGAAGCAGATACTTAGTTCACCAAATATGTACAATGCCCTAATTGACTTTTTAAAAGATTGTAGATTATATTATCGTATATAACAATATTGTAACATTGTTCGTTCAAAAAAAAAACGTATATATCGTATATAAGTCGTTATATGTATAATGTAATATTCCAGATGTTTGGTACCCGTGCCAATGGTCATAGATGTCGAGACACGTTAATTTCAATAAAAAAAAATTGTATTTGAATTAAATATTCGAAAAGGTAAGCCAATAGTCCTATTTTATTATTGAAGTAACTGATTTGGGATTTTATTGTCTCTGTTTTATTGATGTACATATTCCGAAAAAACAGTCTCAATTGTCGTGCCATCTAGTAAGGAAATTATATAAATTGTTTCTAAAAAAATATAAATTTTTGCAATGAAATTCAAATACGTTGATAAACACAAAACACTAATAAAAATTTTGAGCCAATTATGTTTAACACTTTTAATATTGCTGGGTCATCTATATCCCAAGACTAATTAAAAAATACTACATTGCTAATCGCGGCTCTAAAATGTATTGGGATGAAATAACTCAATAGTGTACAGTCTTCACTTGGACATAACCTATAAAAAGTCGGTCTTTTCCTTAGACCATTAAAGCTTATATATACGCCGTATGCTATAACCCTCCATTTCAAAGAGTGAACCAATGTAAATTGCTTTGCGCAGCTACGCGTGACGTCAGTTTATGGCAGCAAACGTTAGAAACTAAAAGTGCTTATAGGTATTTGCAAACTTTTTATAAGTGTTAAGTTCCAATTTAAAACTTTGTTAATACATTATTTTTTTTTAATTATCATTGTATTATTACATTATCTTGTAGTGCATTCAATTGTACGCAGCGATACAAAGAGGGGTCAGATATATCATTTAATGGGTAAAACAAATTCATAAGTAAAACTTGGAAAACCTACCACAAATTTAGCGCCCATTAATGCACTTTTCTCTTTTAAAGTGTTTAAAATAGATACATATATGAGATTCTTATATAATTTTCATTTTATAATTACGTTGAAAACTGAAGGATAAAGAAAATAAATTGTTTTAGATTTTCTAAAGATTCATCATTGCAAAAATGGATTATAGCGATGCGCCGTATAATTTTTAAACCATCAACTAGTTCTACAATTTGCGCAAAGCATTTCACGGCGGATTCGTTTATTACTAAGGGATGGAGTTAAAAACAACTCAAAAAAGATGCTGTATCCAGCATTTTCGATTTTCCAAACCGTTTAATTAAGCAAGTTTCAACTAGAAAATTTTTAGTAAAAAAAGAGACTGTCTCAGACCAAGCAACAGGCTCTAAAAGTGAAAATATAAATATAACAACGAGTGAATCGACTAACATAAAGACCCCAGTAGAAATTCTAGAGGAACTTTTAGCGAAAAAAGCGAAGATATTCTCTTGAAGAGTTTCTTGAACAAGAATCATCTAACTAAGAAAAACAAACCAATCAAAATGTTGCAACAACAAAATAAAAGGCTTGTTAAAAAACATAATACCTTAAAATTTTTACTACATATTAAAATCTTTTTACAAAATTACTTTATTTCAAAAATATTCATTACTTCCTTTGCGACATGCTATATCTTTCACATCTTTTACAAAATATTGCAGTTTTATTAAAATTCATCTAAAATTATGTAATTTTATTATGTAATCCATTTTAACGTTAGAGTTCTTGCCATATTGTAACGTCACTTGCGCATAAGGTATTTGCTTCAACGATTCGGTACAAGGCGTGTCTATAAGTTTTAAGGTTTAAGGACCGAACAACCTGAAGGTGCACTTCGATAAATTTACATTGGTAGCTGTCAGACAAATTCGTTAACCTTGCTCCATTTTTTTTTTAATAGGACGTCAGTATTTACGATTGCACCAAATCAAATTATTAACGAAACAAATAATGTGATCTGATCTGACAACAACAAACACAAAATGATCATGAAAATGACATGACTGAGAACTAAAACATTCCCGCTGAGTAAAGTGCACCTTCGGGTTGTTTGGTGTCTAAGCTATTTTCAGCCTTAGTCTGTATTAAACGCTTACTGATTGTAGTTCGAGCATGTGTTCTCCCTACGTTTATGAGATATTTATTAATTTCTTTTGTTTATTCTGCAGATTAATTGTGCTCACGTGATTACTATATTAGAAAAGAGTAAATTATGGTATTTTTTAGCAAAGTTTTTATAGATGCGTGAAATATAAGCCCTCTGGGACTTATACATCCCAGCAGTAATGAATCGGAGAATATATTTGGAAGACTTGGAAGATATTGTCAAAAAGTGTTCTTATTTGGAAGATGCACAAGATGCTTTACAGCAGTGATAACAGCGCCGATTCGGACTATAAATGCTGTGATACCGAATCCAACTCCTCAGTCGAAGAACCTGAAGTTGAATAACTTGGCAGACCAGTTGAAAAGGAAGTGAATAATTAAACTGAAACTGAAAAGATAGTAGTTATTCAACCGACGACCCACAATAGCCACAAATTCTAGATCCAATTGTGGATTGGACCCGAAAATATTAACAACTTTGTGTCATACATCATACTAATCTACGTTTGAAAATATTGGGAGAACTAAAAAAAAAAATATTTAAGAAACATATCTAGCTGAAATAAGTTGTTTTAAAATGTGCCCTTGTAATGTCCTATAACCATTTGCCGCCAATACACATCTAATGATCTAAACGGAAGTCTTTAGGTATTACAGAAAAAAAAGAAACAATATCCAGGAATTTTTTTTTACTACGTTTATCTAAGTTATATTTTAGTAAATCCAATAAACCAAAATAATATACCAAGAGTACATTTTATAGAAGTTTTAACGTGTTTAAAGAAACCTTTTCTTTTAGGCGAGAAGTGACAGTACCTTTTAATGGATAGATGAATCGATGACTAAATTCAAGGGGAGATGTTCTCTAAAACAATACCTCTCCTTGAAACCAGTAAAAATAAGGACAAAGTCATGGACCAAGTGCGACTCCAACACAGTTTACGTGTATGATACAAACATCAACAGTGGAAAATAAACAGAACCAACAGAAGGCCCACTTGATTAGGGAGTTGTACTAAAATAAGCTGAAACAATAACAAGCAATAACGTATTGCTATATTTCTACCGCTTCTTTACATATCCTTTACTGCTAAATTTAATAAAATATCCTTGTATTGGAACATATGTGTGTAAAAGAAAAAAAAATAACAAAATTTGGAAGGCTTAGAACAAGGTAAATGCGAAATGGTTGTATGCAAAGAGGGTATCATAATTATTTTTATGCAGCCTGCATTTATTACGTTCACTGCTGGACATAGGACTCCTTTAAAATTGTCCATTCTTTGCGATTTTGTGCTCTTTGTTGCCAATTTTTGGTGATACGCCTGATGTCGTCAGCCCAACGTGTAGCTGGTCTTCCTCTACTATGTTTGTCTGCTCTTGGCCTCCAATATGTAATTTTGCTCATCCAAGTTATGCATTTTCGCTACACGAGTTGCCAAATTTCATTTTAGTTCCGCTATGCTTTCCACAATATCAGCAATACTTGTCCTTCGTCGCAGATCTTCGATTCTTATTCGGTTCTCAACGTCTCTCCCAGCATAGACCGTCCCAATCGTCTGTGTGCCGCTCTCACTTTAGGGTATATTAGCTAGTAAATGAAAAGGCACCAAGGATGTATTACACATGAGCAGTTATCTTGATATTACAACCAGATTAATAAAACAAAACCTTAAAGAAGGTAGCCTAAAAGAAATTAGTTGTTCAGACGCAACAATTGTCTATAACCAATATATGGGCGGCATCAATTACGCTGACCAAATGATAACTCAAAATGACTTGGACAGATGAAGTACCAAGTGGTGGAAAAAGGTTTCTTTGACTGCTAATGACAATAATCTTAAACAGCTTCATTATTTAGAGATTTAATCTTAAACACCTTCAAATATAAAAATAACATTCATTGATTTTGATAATATCGAATTTGCAGAATCGCTAATTAGTAAAGGTAGATCGTAGATCAGAATCATCGCACAAGAGAATAAGGAGACAAAGCCGCATTTTAAAGAAAGCAAAGTATTGCACTAATATTGGTGATCATCCTTCTATTGAAAAAGATAAGACAAATAGATGTGTTTGCTGTAAAAGTCTTAAAAACGAAAAAATGGCAAAATTTTTTGTGATCGATGTCAAGTACCACTTTTTTTTGAATGTTTTAACCCCTGTTATATATAAAATATTTTCTAGTTTTTTTCTTTCGTACAATACTGTTTTATAGAAGTTTAAAACTTGCTTAAAGAAACCTTTTCTTTTAGGCGACAAGTGACAGTATATTTCAGTAGATAGATGAATCTATCACTAAATTCAAGGGGAGATATTCTCTAAAACAATTCCTCTCATTGAAACCAGTAAAAATAAGGATAAATACAAAATGATTGTAGGCAAAAAGAGGAACCATCATTATCATCATGAAGCCCTCATTTATCACGTCCACTGCTGGATATAGGACTCCATTAAAATTGTCCATTCTTTGCGAGTTTTAGGGGTCAAAAATAAGGATAAATACGAAATGATTGTAGGCAAAAAGAGGAACCATCATTATCATCATGACGCCCTCATTTATCATGTCCACTGCTGGATACAGGACTTCTTTAAAATTGTCCATTCTTTGCGAGTTTTAGGGGGTCTTCCTCTACTATGTTTGTCTGCTCTTGGTCTCCAATGTGTAATTTTGCTTATTCATAGTAAGTCCCATTCGTATCTGTGCCGATTTCACTTTAGGGTATATTAGCTAGTAAATGAAAAGGCACCAATGATGTACTACACATGAGCAGTTGTCTTGATATTGCAACCAGATTGATAAAACAAAAGCTTAAAGACAATAGTCTAAAAGAAATTAGTTGTCCAGACGCAACAATTTTCTATAACCAATATATGGGCGGCACTACTTACGCTGACCAAATGATAACACCGATGGAAATAATAATCTATCGCACATAAACTAATTTAGAACTGGGAGACGGATTTGTATACTCGGGCTTCCTGATAACCAACAGTAGCGATTGTTCTCAGAAATTAAGCGTACACTAACAAAGACCCGAACCGCAACAGCTGAATTGATTAAAATATGGAAAGACCGAACAATAACAAGGAACACAGGAAGCTCAGGTTGGTAAATGCACTTATTTTTCCAATTGCTACATACGCAACTGAAACAAGGACTCTCAAAAGAATTGATAGTAGTAAGATCGAAGCCTTCGAAATGTGGGTTTATAGAAGAAATCTACGGGTGTGCTCGACAGAACGTATAACCAACCTGTTAATTATCTAAGAGCTTCATAAAAAAGACAGCTATTAACAGAAGAACGGAGACCATGGAACTATTGGTAGTAGAAAGCCGCAGACCAAGAGAAAGATTCAACACGATGGGCAGATCAAATAAAGATTCTGGAGGAAAAATGGCCACATGTAGCCGTCTATATAGCACAGGATCGTACCCAATGGAAACAGCAAGATAATGATATTTATAGTGTCACCACGCTCTAACAAGGCCTCAAAGAATGAGGAGACGGATGTTCTTATCAGCTTAGTTACTCGTATATACTTATCAATGTACATTCTCTATAATCTTGAATGTTCTACCTCTACCTGGGTGACCTGGTCTAAATGTATTCGGATGCCTCTTGGACAATACCAGTCATCCTCTAGCATGTTCTTCTGATGTTTCTTAACTTATCCCTGTTCTCTCCATTCTTAAACAATCTGCACCTACCTCCTGTATCGTCGACCTTTCCCTATATAATTTCCCTCGTCGACCTTTCCCTATAAGTTTTTTGAGACCATTCTTCCGAGAACGTTCCCAATATATCCTATTATAGCTTTAAATATTATATCATGACAATATAATAAACTGTTTTTTAGTAAATTCATAATGTTTCTACTTATAACAACGTAATTTGCACAGTGAACAATAATTACTTTTTCCGTTATTCAAATTTTTCGTTCATGTTTGGTGAATTTTACACAATATTTTTAATCAATTATGGTCGGTCGTATTGTGGAGTTGTTTGGAGATGTTATTGTTACACCAAAGCAATTATGGTTAACGTTGTGCTGTTTTAATTGAAACTTTTATTATTAAACCAGTTTTGTAGTTTCGTTTAATTGATTTACAGAAAGAACTGAAGTAATGGTTTAAATGACACGTAAATGTTAAATGATAACAAGAACAGATTAAAGAGGTAATAGTATGTAGGTATTAAACATTTTTATGAAAATGATAAAAAATTATTACTTCTCACTAGAAATAAAAACTTTTGTTTGTAGTACTTAGTTAAATGTAGTCAAAACAATTAACTATTACAGAAATTTTTAAAACATTTTAAATTTAGTGCGAAAAATGCGATTTTTTCTAATTTATGCTTATAATTAAAGGGGTATTAATTTATACTTTAACATTCATTCTAGACTGGGTGCAAAATTAACCGGACACTCCGATTTTTTATAAAAACTGGCGTTTAAAAAGTTTAAGATGTTCCCAATTGAATATTAAATAATAAATAAAATTTAAAAGTCAAATATATTACAACTCAAGAATATTACACAGAAAAAACAACAAACAATTCAAAAAATTTCAAAATCTGTAAAAAAACAAAAATTATTTTTTTGTAATATGTTTTTTTTGACGGTATACAAGGCAACTATCGAACACGGTGATTAATTTAATCTTGCCCAAGTACTTTCGATCAATAGATCATCTTCAGGGCATCTGAAATAAGCCAAGAAACGTTTTTTTATAAAAAAGGAAAATTAATTCACTTGGATAAAAAACTCCAAGTTTATGGTTGAAAAAAATTTTATATGTGATAAACGTTTATAGACTTACTTCGTCAGTTGTGGCCCATCCGACATGAGTAGAATGTCATAAATGTAAATTTGGACATAATAATACAAAATACAATACACAAAGACAAACAAACACTTTAAAATTTTTGAACAGGGGAAGCTACATGTTGTATAGAAGCCGGAGATAGAATGGGCTCCCGGTCTGACGGAAATATTGAGATGACATGTGACAAATGACAGCTTGTGAAGGGAAGTTATGTGATCTGCACCTTTCAAAATTCTATGAAACTAAGTATTGACCAAAGGTCCAACTGACACCACTATAGGAAATCAACTGATGAAATATAAAATTATATAGTATATTTTTTATGTAGATTGAATAATCCAAATGTCACACTCAAACCTGTCTATAATAATTAGGATGTTAGTTTGAGAGCAATTGAAGTTGACATAAAGTATGAATGTAAGAAAAGACTAAACAATATATTAGACAGTGGATGGTTGACTACAATAAAATGGTCCACCAACCGCTATCAGTACTGTAAAAAGGAAAAATCTGAATATGCAGTTAAATTACTAAAAGTTAAAATCATAATTGAAGACAAAATATATAAATGGGTTATAATCCAAGTAGTTCAGTTGAATCAGTCAATGGAAGAACTTTAAAATTAATATTGAAATGCTCAGTACATGAAGTCTAAACAGTCGAGCTGGGTCCTCTACGAGGTGAAGCTGTAATAAAGTTTTTAAATATAGGATTAAATTTAGTACAATTTAAATTAATTTGAGTATTAAGACAGTGAGAGTTTTCATTTGTTTTCCTTTTAATCTCCAAATCTTCCAATAAATCCAACTCAAGATAGTTTTTCTTTCTACTAATGTCATGTAAGATAGATGAACTAGAATTGATGTTAAAATTGTGGTTGCTGGATACTAAGTGTTGACCAAAACTTGAAGAATTTGGTCTTTTCAAATGTTCAGAGACTCTAGTGGATAACTTTCTGATGGTTCTACCTACATAAGAGACATCACAATCATAACATATTAATTTGTAAATACCACTTTTATCAAGTGTATTTATCCTATCTTTGGTATTGATTAAGAAGGAACCTAAAGTGTTATGTGATTTAAAGGAAATTTTGATGTTATCAATTGTAGAAGTAAAAAGTTTAGATATTTTATTGGAAATGCTACTAATATAAGTGAAGGAGAAATATCTGATGTTATCTGAAGCATTCGGTTGAAAAAACTGTGAAGAATATGCAAGCTTTTCTGCAATTTTTAGTTTAGCTCTATTTAGAAGTTTGTATATAATGTTGGGATCATAGCCATTATTGAAAGCAATCTGCTTGAGAGTATTAAGTTCTGTATTAAAAATTATCATCAGAAAGAGAAATTTAAGTAACCAATGAATTTAACTGTTGAAAGCAACTATTTTATGTTGAGTTGGGTGATTAGACGTTCCATGTATAACGTGATCTGTTTGGGTGGGTTTTCTATAAATGTTGTACTCTAAGGAATCTTTATTACGGGAAATAGTCATATCCAAGAAGTTCAACTTATTGTCAGATTCTGGTTCCAGAGTAAAAGATATGTTAGGATACAAATATTGAGGTTTCAATTGGCCAATTGAAACCTCAATACTCCGGGAGTATTGAATTTTAGAAGTGTAGAACTTCCAAATTTCAGAAGAACTGGAAGAGACGTGATGAAAATACTAAAAATATGGCTGAGCCCAGAGGAACAAAGTTAAATGGCCGAAGAGACACTAAATCTCAAGTGAGTGTTCGGGCTAGCTTCAATGCACTGAATTGTGGCTTTAAAGATATAAAGTAGATAGCAAGGATAATGAGCTAATGAGACAATTAATCACCGTGTTCGATAGTTGCCTTGTATACCGTCAAAGTTGAATTATTCGAACATTCAACCTTATATTGATAAATATTTTTAATGGAAAACGGTATTTAGTAGAGTGTATTACCTCCACGAGCCCTAATTACCGCTTCGATCAGGCATACTTCGGATTAAGGCAGCGAAGTCTGCTTGAGGGATTTGATCCCATTCGTCACCAACTGCTTGCTCCAAATCATTCATGGTTTCAAACTCACCATAGTTACGTCAAATACGTCGTCCCATAATATCTCGTGCATGCTCCATTGGCTTTAAGTCTGCACTCCTTGGGGTCATAGTAATAAACGAATCCCAACTTTGTCCAAGCAATCCCGTGTTATTCTTGCGATGTGCGGACGAGCATTTTCTTGCATCAGACGAAAGTTTTTTCCAACAAATGGGGCAAATGGCACTCCATGATCTTTTAAACATAGCTTAATATACCGTTGAGTTTTCAAATTGTCCCCTAGAATTGTAACAAATTCTGTAAGAGGGTCTAGGAAAATGCATGTTCATACCATTATACCACCTCTACCAAATTGAGTTCTCGGAGTAAAAGAACATTGCTGATAACGTTTACCAGCTCTTTTCCATATTCTAGGCCACTCATCTGATAAGTATCTGTTAAATCTTGATTTATCTGTGAAAATCATAGTACTCCCAATCGTTAACAACACAGTTAAGATGTTCGCGATGAAGTGTAAACTTTGCCTCCGATAGTCTGCTGTTAATAGAGGTCCCGTGACTGGTATTCTGGACCTTAATCCAGACTCATCTAAAAATCTTCGAACGGTGTAAACGGAAACTGTGTTTCTATGGACATCATTTAATCGATAAACAAGTACTGGTGTTGATAATGTACGATCTCGTAACGCTTGTAACCTAAGAAAGCGATCTTTAACTTGACTTGTGGTTCTTCGTCTACCTTGACCTGACCTCCTGGTGTATTGTCCTGTTTTCCGAAATCTTTGTATTGCATCAAACACTGTACTTCGAGAAACTCCTAAAGCATTTGCGATCAGACGAATGCTTCACTCATCATCCTATAAAGCAACAGCTTGTGCTATGTCTTCTGGTTTCATATTTTTTTAATGCAAGTTTTAAACAGGAGACAATACAAAAAGCTACAGCCAAACTTATAATCAGGTACAGTACCACAATAAACTTAAATTAATACTAAGCGACGATTTCGGTTCAATAAGAAAAAAACGTTATCGCTAATAATGCATAAAATACAACTCAAACAATTAAACAAGTTTTGCTCTAAACGCCAACAAAAAACAAAAAAATCTGATTGTCTGGTTAATTTTGCGCCCCAGTGTATTAACAGATAGAAAAACCTTCAAAATGGGGTATTATAAAATTTACTAAATTAGGTTGTTGCTTCAAAAACGGCAAAATAAGGCAAAATCGTCAATTTTTTATAACTTTTGTAAACAAATTAAATAAATTTTTTTGTGATTGATCTCAAAGGAAAGACTTATGAGTCCAGGATCATCATCATCATAAATGGCTCGACAATCCGTTGTGGATCTTGGCCTACTCACAAAGAAGTCGCCACTCCTGCCGATTCCTGGCAACTTCCCTCCATCTTCTAACCCTTAGAATCTTCAGGTCTTCTTCGACATCATAAATCGATCTCATTCGTGGTCGTCCTCTGCTTCTTGTGTTCACTTCATAGCCCATTTTCATATTTAGCCCCAAAAATCTTTCTAAGAATTTTTCTCTCAAAAATACCAAGAAGTCTTTCATCATTTTGAGATAAGGTTCACGTTTCAGCCCCATATATCAAAACCGTGCTTATTAAGGTTTTTTATTTTTTAAATATTGCTGAAGACCATGCACAGCTCTGTTTGCTATTGTTATGCGTCTTTTTATTTCGTCGCTTATCGTGTTTGTTGCGTTTACTAGCGATCCAAGATGTGTAAATTCTTTGACTTGCTCAAAGGTATAATTTTTAATTCGAATTCTCCGCAAGCCTTGCGTCCGCAAGCCTTGTAAAACATTATACCATGTCTCTCATACTTCTGACTACTATAACTATATCGTCAGCGGATGCCAGAATTTCCGGCGACCTATTAAAAATGGTTTCATTCATTCGAATATTTAATTGTCTGATTGCCTTTCCCAAGGCAATATGAAAGAGGAGACACACCAACGCATCCCCCTGTCTTAGATCATTATTATTGTCAAAGAATGTAGAGTTTTCCCCTTAAATTCTAACGTATAAGCTTTGCATTGTTAGTTTGGTCAACTTAACTAACTTAGGTGGGATCCCAAAGTCTATCATTGCATTATATAAAGCAGTTCTTTTCACACTGTCATAGGCTGTTTTGAAGTCAATGAAGAGATGGTGTGTATATATGGTAAATTCTAGGGACTTTTCTAGAATCTGCCTAAGTGCTTGAATTTGATGTGAAGTCAACTTTTCAGCAGTAAATCCACATTGGTATTGACCAACAATATCCTTTGTAAAATATTAAAGTCTTTCAAATAATACATTGCCGAAGATTTTATTCGCAGATGATACCAAATTAATGCCTCTATAGTTCTTACATTTTAGTTGATCACCTTTTTTATGCATCGGACATATTATTCCCTTCAGCCACTCTTCTGGTACCCATTCATTTTGTCATATAAGTACCATTAGTTTATGGATTGCTGCAGTTGATTACCACATTTTTTGTACATTTCTGAACAGATTTCATATATTCCTGGGGCTTTATTGTCTTGGAGTTTTAGGATCGCATTTGACACTTCTTCTCTTGTTGGGTCTTCACTGTGTAGTTGACGTTGTAGATTTTGTTGATTTTGTATGTTGTAACCTCCTTCAATATCGTTTATATTTAGATGTTTGCTGAAATGTTGTGCCCATATGTTAAGAACTGAGTTTTTATTATGTAGAATTTACCGTTAGTGTCTTAACAAATTTTTAATCGTGGTTTAAATTCTCGACAGCTAGTATTTAAGGATTAGTGATATTTCATTGTTTCATTTTTATCGAATAAAGATTTGATCTCGTTGAGATTGTTCTGTTCGTATTCCCTCTTCTAACGTCGATGAATACGATTTTTTCTTAGACGTCTATACTCTTCTTTGTTTGCCAGTGTACAACCTGCGTCAATGGTTTTTTAATATGCTGCGTTTTTTCTGTTCAGTAAAAAACCGCTGATTTTTTTTATATGCATCGATTAGCTTGAAATTTTAACGGTAGTTAAAATATAGCTCAAAGATCGAAATATACCCTACCGCACTATGAACATTTCTGTGGGGGTGGTTACCACATTAACTCGAGAATGGAAAAAGTTTATAAAAAAACAACTAGGGCTATCGTTATAATAGTGAACTGCCAAGCAAAAATGTTTTTATAGTTTTTTTCGAAAAATCGATATTTTTGCAGTTTTGCAGTTGTGTTCACAAACCAGACGTCAAAAAGAAAAAAATTAAACTTTATCGGGAAAGCGGTTTGGATACAAAATAAAACTTATAAAACAAAGATAGTACGTTTTTAATATTGCCGTAAATTTAGTATTAACAAAGTTATGCCTGTTCTAGAGTAGACTTTTTATTTATCCCATAAAAATATCCAAACAAATCATGTTGAATAATCGGAAAGTGGTAAGATTTTCGTAAAAAACTTATTCAAAGTGTTTAAAGATCTTAAAAAACTTAAAAATTTCTACTGGTAAAAGTGATATGCATGAAAATTAAGGTTAGTTACAACTAAAATACAGTCTGCTTATATGTTTTGACACACAGACAGTAACAAACTCATCCCAGCTAAAACTACCCTAGTTGAAACTATTCATTGTTCATCTAAATTTAAAAAAAATCGAGTTTAAAGTGAAGACACTATTTTTGGAAATATCTTAATAAATCATTTTTTTTTACAATAACGCAACAAAAAAAAAATGGAAAAAATTCTAGAGCACCAGCAGTTTTTTTACTGAAGATTTTAGTTTTTTCTGATTTTTATGGACTGAAAATTAAACGAGTACATTTATTTAGAATTACCTTCAAGCCCTTCAGCACAATTCTTAAAAAAATATATATCAAAATTCATCAACCAGAACCATCAAGAATACTTCGGACACCATGTCTAATTGAACTGATTCTATAATCTTTCCAAATATTTCGCGATAAATACTTTGTTTTTTTTTCGGACCAAACGTAAATCTTAAAGGATTAACAAGTTCGTGCCATGTAGAAATATTATATTGCCTTAATACAATTTAGCAGTAAAATCATTAAAAGCAAAGAGATTCCTCAAAACACCTAATACTATGCAGTCTATAAATTTCTAATGCACTAGAAAAAACATTTACTTCGGATCTCTTTTTACGATCAAAATGAGATGAGCATTTTGGTCTGACAGTCTTGACTAAAGTTCTTGAAATTGTTCATTGGTTTTGACGTTTTGTTCATCGAAATCAAATGATCGTCAAGGTCTCTATTTTTCGGGGACCGCAAATTGTACGAATGGTTTTGCACGCAGTAAAATTAAAAGTACTTGCCAAATTGCTTGTCAAATTGACGTTCCTTTCTGCAGCACTGTAGTAAATAGAACCTTGGAACAAATTTTTACTTAACCATTTCTAAGTTTTCAATAAACTGAAGGTTTAAATACGTTTAGTCCAGTAATTAATACCGAAATACCTTATTTATTTGTTTTAACAAACAATACGTCCAATAATTAAATATAGAAATAGGAGTACCGAAGATAACAACTGCCGAATTTACAACAAACTTTCCGTCCAGTAACTAAATATGAAGCAGAAAATTGTTTAAGAAAATGCCGTCAGCCAAAAACAGTGCAATTTACCAAAGCACAAAATGGGTCAATATGTTTTTTGGTCAATTTGAATTTTTGGTAATTAACCACTAAAACACACTAAAACTTTAATTTATTCATATTATTACTTTACATCCCCACGTTGGGCACCAAATTTTAGCGTGTACCTAAATATTTCTCAGCAATTTAAGAGTTTCATAAGAAAATCATAACAATTAACAAATACATGTACTTTATTGATGGTTTAACGACAACTTCTCGAACAAAATACTGTAAATTATATTCTCTCTCTGTGTATATCTATTAAATAACATAAATACATTAACATTTTGATAACTCGTGGTTTTTGGCGATCACGTCATTATCGCACTTCATAAATGTCGCAATCGTGGGAGCTACGATTGGTTACAAATATTTTTATTGATAAGCGGGCCTTCGAATTCGGCATTAAAAAATACCTAAAAGAATGCATCGAACAGATAGAAGCAAATAGCAACTTAAGAATCTACCAGCTCAAAATAAGATTAAACAGAATGATGGTAATAAAAAACAAACGTCTAAATAAAATATTCAGAATCAATATTCTTCTTGTTTCTCTTTATAGACAATTCTGCTAATTTATTGACAGATTAATACTTTAATATCAGTATCAATATTTAATATCAAAAAAACAAGTCACCAATAATAAAAGTAAAACAATATTATAGTAATCTATATAGGTCTCAAAATTGCACAATCTACAAAACAAACTAATATCTAAAAAATACTTATAAAATCATACAAGAAATAGAGAAGATACTTAGAGGTATCAAGATATGTATGATTCTCAAAAGTAGAAAAACTCAAATCGAATCTTAATACGTAAGAAAGAAAATACAGCCTAGTTTGATAAATTAAGACAAACCATATGACTTTTATCATAAATATATAAAGACTTATACCAAGGTTTACCAATACCAATTGTTTAAAATACCAAATGTATTGCATAGCAGTTCTAAATGCTGTAAGACAGGATTACAGCTTAACCGGCTAACTTCACACTATTTTCTTGTTCTTTAGCTAGTACTTCGCTTAAGTAGGTTGGTAGTAATCACGGCTATTTTTGTTTTTGACACTTCAGCTTTACTGGTCAATGGAACTATATTTATACACTATTCTCGTATTATTCAATCAGATAATGCCGCTATTTCAAAAGTGTGTATTTTACCCTATATTATAATATACAGAATTGAGCTACTTGAATGTCGCTCTAGCTTGTCAAATTCTCGTCGTTATTTCTTTTGTTTCTCATTGTCGTAAACTAAAGTACCAAGGTATCTGCAAGTGTTTTGCAAGTTTCATAAATGTTGTCTTGTTAACGTAATGTGTTAGTGCACTTTCTTCGCTGGCATCTGCGTCTAAAAACACTTGCAAGTTTTGTAAAGTCTCTGCAGTTAGTATAGTGTTATCATCATATCTAATAGTATTGGTAGGTGTGCTATTTACTTTTATTTTAATAATTACTTCTTCAAGTCATTTTTGAATTATTTCTTCCGAATATAAACCGAACAATAAAAGGAAGAGAATGCAACCTTGTCTTATATTTGTTTCCTAAATAAGCAACTTTTTAACTCTGATATTGACAGTTTAATTCACAGAGATGAGTTAGTTTTCTTATATTTTTATTTTATTTATTTATTTATTTATATAATATAAGTAGCTGTACGGGATGGCCATAAGGAACGTTATCAATAAGCCTTATTATACAAACCCTAACAACGATATAATGGGACAAACCAAAATGCATTCAAAATTCATATAGTTAACAGTATATTTTTTCTGATCATCTTTTTTAATAGTTTATTTATATATTTATAACATTTATTTTTTAATTATTTTATATTAAATAAAATAGCTTCAAACAGCAATACAAAATAAAATATACTTACTCTAACAGAACTAATAAATAATAAAAAATGTTTATTTAGTTGACAACTAAATATTGGGACATAAAATGACTATTTATTCTTATTAGACATAAAATGATTATTTATTATAAAGACGGAATAGCATCGCCCTTAGATTTTACGGCCGCTCGAATACGGTTAGTCATTAACTCGACAAAGGATCTGCACTGTTCGGAGGTAAATTCATTGCAAATCTGCTCTATTTTGGCTTTAAGTTCATGTAATGTCTGTTGTGGGTTATTCGTTAGTGTCTGTTTCATTTTATGCTATAATATTTTAATGACAGTTAGTAGGTCAGAACTGTTAGGCGCTGGTTTCTCTGAACAGACGTAAGCCGCAGCCGTCGACGTTTGGACGTTGCGTCTAACGTCCACACGTCGTCGGTAACGGTTGAGTGGTTTCTCTAGAATTAGTCAGTTTGCTGGTAGATATTAATAGGTATAGACGTCGATTATTAGGTTAGATTAAAAATACAAAGGACTTTATAAATAATGAAAATGATAATGAAAAAAATGTTAATGAAACTGTTACTTGAAGAAGAGGAAGATATTGAACTAATAATTAGAACATTAAAGAAAAGAAGACAGACTCACAATATATTTAAAAATAGAGAGAATGAAGGGACATTTAGTAACTTGATTCATACGCATCTTAAATGTGATAATGAAAAATTCATAGAATATTTTCGACTATCACAAAAACAGTTTAAAACAGTGCTAAATTTAGTTGAACGTGACCTTTCTGTAAAATCAACAAATAGATATCCACATCCTATTTCACCTTCTCAAAAGTTAGCAGTGACATTGAGGTAAGTTATTTTTTAGCAATATATAGGACCAAATTGTTAATTGGAATTTTAGTAATAATTTTACAAGAAAATATCAAAAACCACTACACTGACAGTGGCTAAGCTTACTATGAAATCGTTCGTCGAGTATTTTCTAAAAATATTGTCAATATAGTGTTTTTAAATATTTCTTTATTGACTGGCCAGTTGGTTGTCAAAACCAGTGCCAATAAAACAAACACAGACACAAATATTTCTTTTTTATCATATATATATATATATATATATATATATATATATATATATATATATATATATATATATATATATTATATACATGTTGTACCTTTATTTTACGTCATATAAAATTACAATTAACATGAAAAAAAAAACTAATGTTTACATACTATTAAGTACAATAATTTGAAAATTAAATTTGGGTAACTAACCAACTATCACGTGAGTCACTTGATTGCATAGCTGTTTCTGACGTTCTGGTTGATGCAAATGCTGTCGCAGTAGTACGCCACTGTTCATTGTGCATTTTCAATTCCATATCTGTTACTATTTTACAAACTTCCAGCCTAGTTTCAGCAATAAGATGTGGCGGAAAGTTTGAAACAGTATCAGCCATGGACTCGAAAAATTTATGAATAGCAGATTTTTCTGCTACAGTTTCTGTCTGCTCTAAAAATTTTTGAAACAACTGATCATTCACTTGGTGCCTCTTTTCCATAATACTGATCAATTTGTCATGAGACGTTTTCATTTTTTTTCTCGAGGGAGTGAAAGCTTGTTGATTCTGTTGAGTTTCTGTCCTTTTTTGACTCTCTAATAAATCTTGGGACTCCTCTACACTGTCTTCCATCTCCGGTGTACCTTCTCCAGTATCAGGTTCTATTAAATTAGTGTTTACATCTGCAGGAAGTTCCACGTTTACTTCTTCTTCTTCATTGGTTACAGTTCTTCTCTGCGATTGAACTTGGGTAAGAAAAGTTAATTGGGACATATACTCCCATGTACGGTTGTTTCTTGCCTGGCCTGTACCAGTGTCCGTCTTTTTTTTTTTTCATGTAATGATCCCTAATATGCTTCCATCTTTTTTTGGCATCTGAAACTAAAGATATATCTATATAGTGTTATGATTTGAAATCAATTATGGATTAGTTTCTAAATATAGTTTTTTTACAGGTTTTTGACCACTGGAGAAAGTCTTCGATCACTAGCATTTCAATTTCGTATCTCTCACTGTCACATATCAAAAATATTGGAAAACACATTAAAAGCGATTTGTAAACACATGAAACCTCTACATTTACCAAAATTGACAAGAAGCAAATTGGAAGTTGTTGCCAAAGAGTTTTTAGATAAATGGAATTTTCCCAATTGCTGTGGTGCTTTAGACGGCAAACATTGCCGTATAAAATGTCCATCGAACAGTGGATCCTTGTTCTACAATTATAAACAGTTTTTTTCAATTGTTTTGTTAGCCTTAGTAGATGCAAATTGTAAATTTCTCTATGTTGATATTGGATCTTATGGAAAAGAGGGAGATAGTGGTATTTTTTCTAAATCAAAATTAGGAAAACAGATTGAAAATGGGACATTTCCCTTTCCGAATGATGCAAAATTGCCCGGATCAGACATCTTTTTTCCACATTTTCTAATAGGAGACGGGGGGTTCAAATTGTTACCTCGCCTTATGAAGCCATATTCTAACGCTCAAAGTGAAACGGATACAGAAAAACGGCAATACAACTACCGGTTGAGTAGGGCCCGAAGAACAGTCGAAAGTGCGTTTGGAATGCTATCAAACACTTTTCGAGTATTCCATACGGCAATAATGCTTAAACCAAGCACAATTGATTATGTAATACTTGCTACTTGCTGTTTGCATAATATGCTAATCAACGACAAAACCGAAAACATTCATATTAACAGCAATACACATAACGGCGTTCCCAATAATTTAATTTCTTTGAAACGGAATGGGGGAACTGCTGTTGTAGCAGCAATGCATTTAAGAAATGAATTAAAAGATTACTTATGTTCGCCATCTGGAAGGGTCACTTGGCAGTCTCACGTTGTGTAATTGTTATAATTTAAAATTATGTTTAAATTAATTATTACATTTTTTGTATGTATACCTATATAATATAAATATATATTTTTTGTAAGATAAAATAATAAAAAAACACTTACCTGGAATTTTAAGTATATGAGCAATCTCCTCCCAAACTTTATGTTTTAAAATATTATTTTTATAATCAACATGAGCGGCATCATACAAAATTGAATGGCTTCGCACCAATTCAATTAACAATTCATCATGTTCTTTTTTTATTTTGTTTACGTCCGTCATAACGTCCACCCGCTGCAATGCTTCGAAACAATATGAACCGACAGACGCAGCGGGTAAATGCCAACCGTCGACTCTAGCCGTGATCGCTGGCGTGTCTGAGAAACCAAGTGCATACACTTTTAGGCATAGCATTCGAACGTTGACGGCAGCCGTTGTCCGTGGCCGCTGACGTGTGTTCAGAGAAACCAGCGCCTAAGGCAGACAGAAACTCAACAGAATCAACAAGCTTTCACTCCCTCGAGAAAAAAAATGAAAACGTCTCATGACAAATTGATCAGTATTATGGAAAAGAGGCACCAAGTGAATGATCAGTTGTTTCAAAAATTTTTAGAGCAGACAGAAACTGTAGCAGAAAAATCTGCTATTCATAAATTTTTCGAGTCCATGGCTGATACTGTTTCAAACTTTCCGCCACATCTTATTGCTGAAACTAGGCTGGAAGTTTGTAAAATAGTAACAGATATGGAATTGAAAATGCACAATGAACAGTGGCGTACTACTGCGACAGCATTTGCATCAACCAGAACGTCAGAAACAGCTATGCAATCAAGTGACTCACGTGATAGTTGGTTAGTTACCCAAATTTAATTTTCAAATTATTGTACTTAATAGTATGTAAACATTAGTTTTTTTTTTCATGTTAATTGTAATTTTATATGACGTAAAATAAAGGTACAACATGTATATAATATATATATATATATATATTATATATAATATATATATATATATATATATATATATATGATAAAAAAGAAATATTTGTGTCTGTGTTTGTTTTATTGGCACTGGTTTTGACAACCAACTGGCCAGTCAATAAAGAAATATTTAAAAACACTATATTGACAATATTTTTAGAAAATACTCGACGAACGTTTTCATAGTAAGCTTAGCCACTGTCAGTGTAGTGGTTTTTGATATTTTCTTGTAAAATTATTACTAAAATTCCAATTAACAATTTGGTCCTATATATTGCTAAAAAATAACTTACCTCAATGTCACTGCTAACTTTTGAGAAGGTGAAATAGGATGTGGATATCTATTTGTTGATTTTACAGAAAGGTCACGTTCAACTAAATTTAGCACTGTTTTAAACTGTTTTTGTGATAGTCGAAAATATTCTATGAATTTTTCATTATCACATTTAAGATGCGTATGAATCAAGTTACTAAATGTCCCTTCATTCTCTCTATTTTTAAATATATTGTGAGTCTGTCTTCTTTTCTTTAATGTTCTAATTATTAGTTCAATATCTTCCTCTTCTTCAAGTAACAGTTTCATTAACATTTTTTTCATTATCATTTTCATTATTTATAAAGTCCTTTGTATTTTTAATCTAACCTAATAATCGACGTCTATACCTATTAATATCTACCAGCAAACTGACTAATTCTAGAGAAACCACTCAACCGTTACCGACGACGTGTGGACGTTAGACGCAACGTCCAAACGTCGACGGCTGCGGCTTACGTCTGTTCAGAGAAACCAGCGCCTTAGAAGTCCAAGAAGGGACATTTAAATTGTGGTTTTCAAACAGTTTTTTGTGGTTCTGGGCATATGACAAAACCGCTCCGTCGTGCTGAAAAATATAATTAATGCCGGCAATAAATTTCACAATATTTGGTATTAGGATTTTGACGTATTTGTTGATATTTCATAGTATTACGTTACGCCACCGTCAATAAATTAAATTTATCTTAACCCTGAAACTGTCATCACTGATTTAGAAACAATCATCACTGATTTAGAAAATGTTACGGTCCGTTTCAAACAGTTTTTGTGAGAAGCCTCATACATAGTGCAAATAACTTGTGGTAATCATCAACACATGCGTCTAATTTTGATTCTTCGTAGTAGCTTTTTCTTTCAATTTCTTCTTCGCGTGCCGTATCAGAATTATCCGACACTGGCGATCACGATTGTGAACGCTTCTCGATCTTCTGCAACATAAAATAATTGTACCACATTTGATATCGAGTCCATTCACGAATGCTCCTCAACCAGGAAACCCGTTTTCTTCCTACACCTCTACGGCCCTCTATTTTGCCATTAAAGATCATTTTTAATATTTTTATATCGACTTCCCCTTACTATATGTCACAGATAGGATATTTTTCGATGTTTAACAGTACATCTTCCTTAGTTTTCCTTGTTGTCCAAGGTATCTTCAGCATTCGTCTACAAACCCATATTTCCAATGTTTTAGTCATTGCTATTCTACGTTTTATTTTTATGTCTGGCTCTAGTTGGTCCGTTATCACAGTTCCCAACTATGTCATTTTGTAAACTTTCTCAACTTGGACTCCGTTTAATTGAAGCTTTGCATCGAGATGTGGGTCACGATTAACACTAAAAATTTGGTTTTGTTCGAGTTCATTTTAATGCCCATTTCTCTCAGGTACCTTTTTAAATAACTGGTCCGAGTAAATATTGAACAACGTTGGCGACAAAATGCAACTTTGTCTGAGTCCTCGTTGTATGGAAATTTCATCGATGTAATTATTCACAATTTTTACGATAGCAGTTTGATTCCAGTACAAATTTTTAGTAATACGAATATTCTTGTCAACTATTCCGATATTTTTCGGTACATATTTGCATTAATTTTACATGCTGTATTTTATTGAATTCCCTTTTGCAGTCCACGAAACATGCAATTATATATTTTTTTTAAAATCCACAAGAAAAATAATTCCTGCAGTGGCTGTATACCTCGTATCACAAAAAAGAGGTTAAATCTTTGTAAATGGGTATATATAAAAAACCCTTAAAAGGGCTAGATCAAATAACACGAACGTTTTCGAAATAATAATTCCATCATCAGGTTAAAAATACAGGTTAACATGCCTGAGCCACCAAAATATTAGGGTAAAAACCCTTTAAAATCCATAAGGTTATCAAAGATTGTACATAATGTTGTTATTAATATTTGATGTTTAATATTTAATTAAATTTTAGTTAAGTGCCTTCCTGCTTCTCATAGCTTTTCTAAAACCAAATTGGGTATCTTCGAGATCTTTTTCGCATTTGAATCTAATTATGTTGTGAAGTATTCTTAGGAAAATTTTAAGGGTGTGCCACATTAGGCTAATTAATCGATATTTTGGGAATTTTCTCGCATTATGTTTTTTAGGTATTGCGATAAAGATGGATTTAAGCCAATCTGCGGGAATCACTCCGATGTTATATATTGACTTAAAAAGTCTTATTACTACTTTTATGTTATAATCCTCTATTAGTTTCAGCAACTTAGTTGGTGTATCATCTGGACCACAAGCTTTTCTAATTTTAGCATTATTTATAGAGTGTTCTACCTCTTTATAATTTCTGGGCCGCCAGTACAGTTTTGGTAGAATTCGGCAATATTATTTCTGTCTTTCTAAAATTTTAATTCAGATTTAGGTTTCACTTACGACAGCATTCCTTGGCATATTTATAATCCAGTTTCATGATTTTATTCAGCTTTTACTTGCCTTAGACTATTTCAGAAACTAGTTTTGGACGACCGGGCTTATACCTTTTTTATCTAAGATAGTTCATGTTTTCTCATAATGCTTGATTATATTTTACACTGTAGATTTCTTCTTCTTCTTCATGTGCCTTGTCTGTTCCGAACGTTGGCAATCAACATGGCTATTCTGACTTTGTTTACGGCAGATCTGAATAGTTCAGCAGATGACAATCCGAACCATTGCCGCAAGTTTTGGAGCCACGAGTGTCTTCTCCTCCCTGGACCCCTTCTGCTGTCTATTTTCCCTTTAACGATCAGCTGTAGTACTCTATATTTATTATAGCTCATAACGTGACCCAAGTATTCCAACTTTCTTTTCTTTATACTTATTCCTACCTATACCTTACTGAGGAGATCTAAAGATATCGAAATACGTATATGCGGCTTGTTGCTGCTCTGTATCAAATCAAAATATAATACCGTCATTTTGTTTTGTTTATTTACTTCATTTGGAGTACCAGAAATCGAATTCACTACGAATATAGGCCATGATGAACGGCATTTGGAGTGCAATTTTTAGACTCCTTTGCCGATGCATTCATCAACCTGTTTGCTTCGCAAGTCTTAGGGGGCACGGCGGCTTATATTTGAATTCGATTTCGCCAGGTAGAAATCGTATGATTTCTCTTTTTGTTCTTAGATGGCGTAGTTACGTCCGTAAATAGTTATTTTTAATAACTATAATCTACGACGGGAAAATATTTTGGTTTGATATGGAGTAGTAACTATACCGTACTTTGGAGATCTAAAGAGATCGAAATACATATATGCGGCTTGTTGCTGCTCTGTATTAAATCAAAATATAATACCGTCATTTTGTTTTGTTTATTTACTTCATTTGGAGTACCAGAAATCGAATTCACTACGAATATAGGCCATGATGAACGGCATTTGGAGTGCAATTTTTAGACTCCCTTGCCGATGCATTCATCAAGCTGTTTGCTTCGCAAGTCTTAGGGGGCACGGCGGCTTATATTTGAATTCGATTTCGCCAGGGAGAAATCGTATGATTTCTCTTTTTATTCCTACCCCTCTCTCTTTACCTATCCGGCGTAGTACCTCTTCGTTGGCCACGTGCTCAGTCTAGGATATATGCAATATACGTCGGTAAGCCCACATTTCGAAGGTCTTTACTTTTTTCATCAGCGTTGCGGTCATTGTCCACGCCTCCATTCCATATAACAAAACCGGGAATACATAATATTCCAGAAGTCGAATTTTGAGAGGTAGGGTGAGGCTTTTAGGGGTGAAAATTTGCTTCATGCTAGTGAACGATGCTCTTGCCTTTTCTACTTTTATACGTATTTCCTGCGCTTGATCCCAATTTGAGTTAACTGTTGTTCCCAAGTAGATTTACGAATCTACGTGTTCAATTCTTTCATTGTCTAATAGCAGTTGCTGTGGTGGTTGTTGGATTTTGCTTACTAACATCAATTGAGTTTTTGTGATATTTAGTCTGAGTCCGTATTGTGCACTTGTTTTTTGTATCTTACTCATTAGGCAACTCAGTTCCTCCATGCTACTTGCTAGAATCACAGTGTCATTAGCATACCTTATGTTATTAATTGTTTCTCCATTTATCTTTATGCTTTCTGTGCTTTCCTCCAACGCTGTCTTAAATACTTCTTCTGAGTATATATTAAATTTTATTTAATGATCTCAATCTTTCTCTTTCTTGATCTCAATTTTATTGGTCAATGTAGATCCTACTTTTACTTTAGCTGTTTGACCCCAATAGAGACTGTCGACTCCGATCTTATGGAGAACTTCAATTATCTTTTCTTTTTTTTTTCTCTTCTTTTTTTCTCTTATTCCTAAAACTGTAGTTTTAGGAATATTAATTTTATCCACAACTTTAAGGATTGTTTTATTGTGACAATAATTTTGTTTCAGGCATCAATTTGTTTAAATAATACAGCGATTCACTAAATTTGACTAGAAATAATTGTAAAATATAGTTTGACTTATAAGTGTTCTGCTGCATTATTTTTACACCTAATGTGTGCCAAATTTTGTGTGGTTTTTAGGAATTACTTCATCATCAGCCATGCTATATATTCTATGACATCTGTGATGCCTATCCTTCTTTCTGATAGTTAGTTCAAGTAGCGAGCGTTTTATTCGTATTTGGTCTACTTTCCCATTATTTAATTGTCACTATTTTTTATATATTTTGACGATCCTTATGACATTATAGGTTATGTGGGTTGTATAAAACAATACTAATAAGGTTTATGATTGTACACCACCTATAATATGTATTATTTAGCATTTTAATTTTAATTATTTTAAAAATAATAATAAATTAACAGCAAACCGCCTAAATTTTTTATATATTTTAATTTGTCCCACTATAATATAGTTGTTAGGCCTTGTAATCAATAAAACACACATAGTGGTTTGTTGACGTCCATACATCTTTAAAGCAGTATATTAAATCTAAATAATACCACTTGTGAGCCCGTATTCAAGTCTTCTGAAAATTCTTGGTGTATACCTATACTCGAAAGGCATTATTATACTCGAAATTTAATAGGATTTGTGGGTTAATGCTTTAAAAGCATAAACTGTGCAATTATATAGTTGCCATGTAAATTTACTATACATTTATAAATTTTATTATTTAATCACTTTAGAATCTTTAATTGTAATTTTTACAATAGTAAAGTAAGTTAGTCGCTATTTTTTGTTAACTGACGTTTGACTATAGCTTCTTATAATAAAGAGGATCAGTGTCAAGAGTATGAACAATAGTTTAACCAAAGAAACAACTTTAAAAAAAGACTACTGCTTTTATTTCACCCTCTTTAATGTATACATTCATATTATCTTGGTACGTAAAACGTGGCAAATCGTGGTACCACAATATAATCGTGGTAGACTACAAACTAACAGCAGCACAAATAGAAGACATATTATTATACAGTGTTTACATATAACAGAATCTAAAAATTCTCCTAATAAAGATGAAAATGCTTATGCGACATAAGTTAGAAATATAATAAAATAAAAAAATTCTAAAAAATCAAATATTTTTGGTCTGTTTATAATAACACAAGTTTTTTTTTGTGTTTATTCCGACTGTTAAATATTTACGCTGGAAATAAACAATAATCTTTTCTTAAAATTCGTTAGTGAGCAGTCAAAGAGAACGAATTGGGGTCTGAACGATGAAAGATTTTTGGTGATAGTTTCAAAACCGGCAAATTTTGGATTAATTCTAATGAGCTTTGGTTAAAAAGAAGGTGATTAGGCTCAAATTGTATTTGGCAGTCTTTTTGAAACTAGATAATCACCGGTTTATTGCTGTATACCGAGTTATGGGATTTAATAAACAGCATGTCTGACGGCTAAGTGAGGCTCACATAATTTTAAGTAAAAATTAAGTAGCCAAGACCTCCCAAGATTTGACAGTGTTTTTTTTTTTGTAACTTAAAAACAAATAATCAGTCAGTGAAGCAAAGTAGTTTTATTAAATTTTTCTAACTAAAATAAACGTTCTTCGGTTATATACTTATGTATATTGTCATATTTTAGTTTTCCTTTAAATAAATATACGGGTCAGCTAATTGTCATATTTTAGTTTTCCTTTAAATAAAGTTAACCTTGATAATTACTTAATAATTAAAAAAAGTTTGGTATTAAATTTCGCCATATGACAGTCAATATTATTCTTTTCTGTCATTTGGTTCGTAACCAAAATTTTAAAGTCTGTTTTGTTAAAAGGTTCAATGTAACAATTGTTGATAAACATAGCTTAAATTTTGTTTTGTTAAAAGATTAAACTTAATGTAAGGTTCAAGATGAACAATTACTGTTCATGTAAAATAAAAATAAATATGTGATGTTTCTTTTTAATCCAGGAGTTTAAATTTTTTTTTTAAAGAATTTTTACCCTTAAAATTTTTTGGGAAGGAAAAGCTTTATTTTCTTACCAGCAAGAGGATTCCCTTTAATAGCTTTAAATATTTTAGGAATCTTCTTGTGTAGCGTTCCCAGGACAACTTTGTAAGTATTTTTTTGATTGCTTTTTCGTGGTTAGTTTTTCCCAGTCCCTGAAATAAAGAACCCCTTATCCATGACCTAGCTCTCCAACTAAAACACGAGTAGCCATTCGAAAACGTTTCAATTTATTTACTTACCCTACCTCCAGTCCAGTAATAGTTCAGTTCCTCCTTTTAATCCCTATAAGCAATATTCTTAATGACATGTTGGAATTTTCTCCAACGAAAAAATGCCTTTAATATTTGTTTACTGTACTACTATTAAATATATTATTATTTTCTAACAAATTTTTTTACTCAAGTCCGTTGGTTTAAATCATTTTAACTGACGCACCTTACCTGTAGATTCCTGTAGCTCGCGTTACAGGGCATTACATTACCATGGTTCTGTTTATTACTTTAACTTGTTATTTCTATTTTACTAAAGATTTTTTTAAGTCTCCCTTGATTAGATAATTGGGAATGTACCACTGAGCATCTGTTATTATGCGCAAGATCTTACTTTGAAATTTGTGCAGGATTTCAAGGTTTAAGTTACTAGCAGCACCCCAGAGATCCATTACATATGTTTATACTAGCTTAAGGATTAATTTGTAGACTAGGAGTTTATTTCTTTCTTTTTGGAATGCATTTTCACCCAACCAGCTAGTACTTTTAGTGTAGATTTAGTACCAATTGTTTATGCTATGTAAAGATATATTGTGTTTATTATATGTGTTTTTTACATCCTACGTTGATCTAAATATATACCAAGATACTTAACGTCATTGTTTTATTAAAGTTGTACACCATTCATTGTGACAGATGGACAGGTATCCCTTTTCATTGTGAAGGTTACGTGTTTGGATTTGGCTTCATCTGGTTTCATTTTCCATTTGTTCAGCCAAATTTTGATTTTATTGAGACAATTTTGTAGGTTTTTCGTAGCAGTGACTGCATTTTGATGTGATGTTAAGTATGTTGCTGGGAAATCTATTTTGTATAGTAAAGCACAGATTCAAAAGCAATGCTTTGGACTACACATGATTTAACTGTGTGCAAGTCAGCTCCGTCCTCTTGGTGTCCGACTAGAAAGTGTATGTTAGTTTGATAAGATCCAAAATAGATCAATTGACGTTACACCAGTCCATTTCTTAAAATTGTCCAGCCAGGATACACGTCTACAACCTCTTGCTCTTCATATTGCCGTGTAGAATCAACTGTTAAAGTTGGTATTTACTATTAAGGATAATGTGGCCAAAGCAAACCAATTTTCTGTGTTAATAAATTCTTTAATTCTTCGTAGCTTCTGGAGAATCGTTATGTTAATTGTGTGGTGTATACATCAAACTCTTAACATACGCCGGTCACACCTCACTTCAAATGCCTCTTATCCTTTAATGGTATCTTCTGTAAGACTCTAGCTTTCTACTCTGTAAGAAGGGTATTAAAAACTTAACATCTTGATACCTAAAGATAAGTTGTAGAGAATCTTCTCAAGACTGTTATTTAGTATACATACAGACAATTCCGAGTTCTAAGATCAAGAAGATTATAATACTCATGTTCATCCGTCTAAAGATCCGGTCTACTGGCAATTATCGATCCTACCGTAAACCAATATTCTCAACACAAATAAAGGGTCGTGCGACAATCGCAGCGAACTATGATTGTCTAGCAAATTGACATTGTTTTGAGCCTCTCGACTCTCGAAACTCCCAAGAGATATCGTTGCCACCTTTGACTAGAAAGGATACGGCCTTAGAGGCGTTCAGGCATAACGCCACGGAAGGTAGCTTCGCACCATTACCACACGACATTAACAAAAAATGTTTCAGGATTTTCCCACATATGAAGAAGTTATGCGCCTTTTGTATTTTGATCTGACCTTAGGTGTCTTTTATCTAAGAATTTAAAATTTAGAAAGTTTTTGTAATTTTTAATTTCGCCAATTTTTCCACGTTCCTGTTGCTTCGATTTAGAGATTTATACACAATTATGCTGTCCATATTTTACTCCGTATACAAAGGACATCAAGAGCCTAGAAAATTAAAGTTATTTAAAAAAAATAAGCCGGATCAACTTCCTGTCAAAACTACAAATATTAATTACCATATAAATGCGGTTTTGCTGAAGGTCCTATAAGAATAAACTCTAGTTTTACTACAAAAGCTATTATGAATGTAAAACAAGAGATAAAAGAAGAAAAATAGAAGTAAAATATACTAATTATATAGACTAAATTTGAAGACAAATTATACAATCTTTTTAGAAGGCGTTGTAAACTTTAGAGCAGTTTTTATTTCTTATTATTATTTTGTCACATCGCTGAATAAGCTTAGAAAAAATATATTAATATGTAAAAAAGAAAAATTTGAAAGAAAAAAGTCAAGAGGGCCAATTAAAAATAATAAATTAAAGAACGCGTGTATCTCAAGCGTCAGCATTTCTGGGTTTTGCATTCTCGTTAAAAAGCGTGACATAATTTTTTGACTAAGACGCTCGCTGACATGTCTAGGTCGAACATCCAGGTAGATGACAGAAGCTAAGAAGACGACTCAGAGAGAATTCACACACCGCAACGACAAGACAGCGAAGCGATGCGTCGTAGTAGAAATAATGGGCCCTTGGGGTGATGAAGCGGAGACATTTAAAAGGGAAATTTGTAGTAGGCTGGAAATATAAAAAGGGATAAGGGGTAGTTGTTCCAGAAATTGCCACCTGAAGCAATATTACAACTTCTGGAAAGTTTCACTTCGCTGTTCTTCTGCTTTTCTACAAATAAAGATACAAACACCTTTGAATATTGAAACAAGAACTTTCTCCCAGCAATAAAAATTTTACAGGGCTTTTCCATTTAGAGACGCGTGCAAAATAAAATTCTATCAATTTTATATTTCAAAATAATGTAAAATTTATATTCATTCCATTTATAAACTTTTTTTCTCGCATATAAACTACATGCGTATATGTCGAACTTGATCGAAATTTAATATTACATAAAATAAATTTAAACCATATTTTTTAAAAAATTACAATGTATATATATATATATATATATATATATATATATATATATATACATATATATATATATATACATATATATATGTATATATATATATATATATGTATATAGTATATATATATATGTATATATATATATATATACTATATATATATATAGTATATATATATATGTATATATATATATATATATATACATATATATATATATATATATATATATATATATATATATATATATATATATACATATATACATATATTAGGTGCAATTTTATACGACGGACTAAAAACTGATTTTTCGTTTTTTAGTTAGTTAAATATGTTTTATAACAATGAATTTTGTTTTGAAATTGAGTATGAATGTATAATAGATTATAAAAGTGGTTGTTGACTTTACAGTTTTTGAGGAATGTTGACATAGAATATATTGCGACTTTAAATCAAACCATTTTGATGACGTAGGTGGAATTATTTTCCGAATAGAAGTACGGAAATAAAATCGAGTTCTCATTAAAGTTTCTAATTTATTATACAAGAGCGAAGAACAAATTTATTTGTGAGGTACATCTCGTAGAATTGACGATATTCCTGTAGAATTAATTGTTTTAGTTCTAGTAAGTGTGCATATTTCGACGCTTCGATTGGAATTGGCCCTGTGTACAGTTTGAGATGGTTTGGTAGTGACTCCAGGTGCTTTGGTCTTACCTTTCAATTCATTATAAAAGCGGTAAATCTCTCGCAGACTAGAACACAACGGCTTAACGTAAAGTTTAGTATAAGATGCGCGACAGTAATGGCTTTCTACTTTAGGCACTAAATTCAGAAATTCTTCTACTTATTGTTAACTCTATTTGGTCTTTGTCGTAATGCCTAATTTTCTTGTTCTTTTTCTTCCTGTTCTTGATTTGCCTGGCTTGTACTGGGTTGAACTGATAAAATACAAGAGCGCACAGTCTTTTCAACAACGCTTCATGTGTTAATAAACATATTTCGGCAAAGACGTTTCTTCACATCATATTTATTTTCTTTTACAGTCAAGTAAAAACAAAATCGGGTGTTTTTTTCTTGAGGTAGTAGTAGATTTCTTTTTTTTACGTGCCTGCAATACAGACCCAGTGTTGTAAACTTTTTAGCCTTTCAAGATGACAGATTCCAAAAAGTACGAATGTATTAACATTTGATCATCCTCACTAATCGTATTGCATTTAAAATCTTGTCTTGGACCTTCTTTACCTTTTTTCTGCTGAGGATGCCCATTACATGTTGACCCTAGACATCTAAATTCCTTAATTTTAGTTTGCATATACTTTTCATTTTCTTATTTTCCATTTTTGCAGCATAAAAATAACTGATCCTAATTTTAATTATCAATTGTTAGGTAGAAGTTTAGGACATTCCAATAAATTTAAGAAATCTCTAGGATAGTTGACTACGTTATGCGGATTTATAAGTATGTCAACTGAATTGAACAAAAACTACTTACATGGAAAATAAATTCAGAATAATCCCATTCAGATCATTGACATTTGCATTTTTTGTCGCCAATATTGCTCGTCCAAATGTGGTTTTTGAACTTGTGAGCTATTTCCGGAAAAACACGCTGAATAAGCTCGGCCCAGCAAATAATAACAATGAGGTAAATTGATAATTGTAAACGGCACTACTACACTAGATGCCCTAAAAAATAATATTGGCCGAGAACTATATTGACTTTTCGAAATGAGAAAAGGCTTTTTGTGTAAGAGACACAGAATAATTAAGAGAGAGAGAGAGAGAGATAATTGATCAGTTATCGACCTGGGTTAAAATAAATAAACTACTAATAGGCTTTTAAAACATAGGAGTTAGTGATAAATGGGAGAAAATTAGAAGTTGCATTGTTAATTCCATACCATAAAAAATGTAAAAGATTTTATCAAAAACATTAAAAACATATTTGTGGTAATAATCCTTAAGGTAAGGTGATAATATCATTTAGGTAATTATGAAAAATATATTACTACCTATTCTCAGACTTACCGAATAATCCTACATAAAAAATGTCATAAAAATAGGTTAGGATACTTCGGAGGAGTATGGCAAATAACTTTTTAAAATTAAAAAGGTTGGTAAAATTTTGGGGTGTTGGGGAAGAGGGGTAAACTTACCACCTAGGGCTATAAAAATAGATCACCACCAATCCTCAGACCAACCGAATATACATCTATTTTGTAAAAAATCGTTTTAGTCGTTTCGGAAGAGTTTGGCAACTAATATGGTTATTAAAAATAGAGTTTGGTGATAAAAGGGCTGTATGTATTTTTTAAAGCCACATTATAAAAAAATAAATTAAAAAAACCTTGTTCAAAAAATTTTTTAAAAATGTTTGGAGTGAACCACTCTTATCGTTTAGGGATATAAAAATAAAAAAAAACTATGGTTTGACTAAAAAGGCATTTTACACCTTTGCAGATATTTGGATTTTTTTTTCAACGAAGATTTACTTACGCATACAGTAAGGGTTAACGGTCAGCTATGCTTCTTAGGCAGGATCTAACTAGAATTTAGAGTTCATAAACTAAACACCATCATAGGATGTAACAATATAACACTGAAAACTTTGTTTTCAAACTTCCACAAAATTTATTTTAAATTCTTATCACTACAACTGTTTCGGCTGATAGCCTTTTTGAAGTGATCTATTTTTGGCATGCGTTTATACTTTATAGTCTTTAATAAAATAGGTTGATGAGGAGAGAACTGTTTGCCTGAAGTTGGTCCTTTAGAATTATATCTGTATTTTTTAATTTGTTCATTTCCATAGATTCTAATATGGACAGCTTAAGGCCTTTATTTTAAATGTGAAGAATTTTAAATTCATCATTTAAAGAATGATTGTGATCTAGAAGGTGAAGTGCGTATGTAGAATCTGTTTTTCTATTATTGAAAGCCCTTTTATGTTCTGCCATTCGTTTATCAAAGTTTCTACCAGTTTGACCAATGTAAGTTTTTGGGCAGTCGCCACCTTCATATGAGTATTGGTAAAGAGCGGATATAATGCTCAAAATATAATGATATCCAAGAGCATGTGCCGTAATAGATTCGAAAGATATATTATAAGATTTCTTTACTACAATGATAATTTAGCTATTGATCCAGCAGATCGAACGTACCCGAAGATCTCCGTACTCCAGCAGAACGAAGATAGTTTCATAACTTTAAACGTTAACAAAATATTTTGTCGAATTCAAAACACAATCAAGCATAGACGAAGAAATATTCCTATATTATGGGCTACACGGAATGAATCAAAACATAAACGAAAAACCAATTCGTTTTGGAGACAAGTCTTGGTGTTAAAATCTAAGATCTAGTTATTTGATTGACTTTCAGGTATATCAAGTGGCAAAAGGACAACAAAATGATTATAAAATAAAATTGTTGTAGGAATTGGTATAATCCTGCAATTTTGGAATAATTTTCAACATTTAAATGTGAAAAAGTAAAGCCCAATGTTATTTATGCAGAAAATTATTTCACTTGTCTTAAGATGGTGGGTTACATAAAAAAAGATAGAATCGATTACATTGGTACTATTAGATCAAATAGAGTTTAAAAAAATATTCATTCAGAAACAATAAAAAAAATCTCCACGTGATCATCAGGAGGCATATTATGAAGAAACGAAGGAATTATTTTTGTATAGATGGAATGACAGCAGTGTGGTCATTGTTGCTTCAAATTGTCAAGGTATCAGTCTGATTAGTTAAGCTACACGGAATTTTTTCACAGAAAGTAAGAAAATAAATATTACACAGCCTTATTTGATTAAAAAATGTAATGAGAACATGGGAGCTATTGACAGGATAGATCAAAATATTTCATATTATAGAGCATGCATAAGTACTAAGAAAGGGTACTGGCTATTCTTCATATGGGGCTTGGACGTATATGTACAGAATGGATATATACTTCATTTTTTTTGAACCTATTCTCTATCCTTCCATTGTTGGACATAGGTCTCCCCCAGTTCTCTCCATCTTTCCTTATCTTTAGCTGTTCTCTGCCATGTGGGACCTCCTTGTTTCCTGATATCATCTTTCCACCTCACCTGTGGTCTGCCTCTTGATCTCTTTGCATTGTATGGACGCCACTTTCCGATGGCATTGTTTCATCGTCCGTCTTGGAGACGTTCATTGTGTCCAGCCCATTTCCATTTTAGTTTTGCTGCTTGTTCTATCGCGTCTACTGTTTTTGTTCTGGTTCTGATCCACTGGTTACGTTTTCTATCTCTAAGTGATACACCCAACATTTGTCTCTCCATCGCTCTTTGTGCCTTCCTTATCCTATCCAAATTGGCCTGTGTAAATGTCCATGTCTGTGCTCCGTAGGTGAGCACCGGTATTATACAGGATTTATATACCTTGCTTCGTAAGTATAGAGGGATTGTTTGATTTTTTAGAACGTAAGAAAGTTTGCCGAACGCTGCCCATCCCATTCTTACTCGTCTCGATATTTAGGTTTGATTTTCTCTGTTAGCTCTGATTGCTTGTCCTAGATAGATATACTCATTTACCTGTTCTGTTTTTTCTGTTTTTATTTTTATTGCCTCTTGGTCTTTCGTGTTTTTCATTACTTTTGTTTTATTGAAGTTATTTTTTAGAAGATCATTCAGCATTAATTCTTGTGGTTCCGAGGACTATCCAATACTTCATATTGGATTCTAAATAAAAAAAATAAAAAAATTATTGAAGCCAAGGTGAATTAGATTTGTTGAAAATTCATCGAAATATAGGAAAATGTTGGGCATCTTATAGGGCTGCAAGCAAAACTGTGGTTAAACAAAATGTTTAGCGTCCTGTTTTTTGTGCAATTTTTAAATGTTTTAATTCTTGTCTTGTACTCTTGCTGAATAAATTTGTTTTTGATTTGTGCATTTACTTTATAACGTAAGTGCTCAATGTAGTGTTTTTGCAACCATATTTGTTAAAAAATCTTGCGAAAAAATCTTAATTTTTAACCATTTGAGATCGTTTTTATTCACATATCGACCACACTAAATACTTCTGAAAAAAAATGTTCTAACCATTATCGGTTAAAAAAAAAACACAAATAGGAACCATTTTCATATTACCTTACAATTATGTGATCTTCCTCGATGTGTACAATTCTGTGAATGGTTTTTATTGAATACTCAAGAGGATGAAAACTTCATTAAAAAACAGTTCATAATCTGATGAAGCAAAGTTTAGCAAATGGATTATTTAATCGACATAAATCCCTTTTTTGGTTTAATGCAAATCCACATGTTAGTAGAGAACTATATTTCCAAGATAGTAGAAGTTTTAATGTTTTTTTGTAAACTAAAAGACAATAACCGTTTAGCATTAAATTTAAATGATAAAAGATATTGCTATCTTTTAGAAACAGCCATACGAAAAAGTTAAAAATACTATAAAAATACCTTTCTAAAACCAAACCTATCAAAAAATTCAAGTGTAGGAATACCTTCTAAACAACCAGCATACTAGAAAAACCTGAGTGGCAGTGACCTGTAAGATAAATGCAAAAGCTAAAAGATCTTAAGGTTACTCCGTATTGAGCTCTTCAACTTCAATTAAAATCACTGCTAAACAATTTTTGGAACAATTGGCAGTAAAATATTTTATGTATCAGTGCACGAAAAGTAAAGACAATCTAAATTGTGTTATAAAACTACCATTTTTTTTTCAGAAACCATTAAAGTAACAAATGACATTACCACACAGGGATTATTTTAATTATCAAAATGTAAACTATTAAAACAAATTGATGGATCACTCGCACTCATGAGGCACTACAAGGTCTTGATTTGGCATTTTGTTAACCTCAATTCATCCTTCAAGAAGAATTAATTTATATACCTTTTATAAAAGATTTTTAAATAATTTTTTTAAGATACATGGTATACAGCCAGCTACAGGAACTTAATTTCCTTGTGGATTTTAATTTGACGGTATGGTCAACTTGGCTCGTCAGTACATGCGCTTAGCCACTTAAAGATGCACTTTGAAGCTAGATATTTGGTTTATCTTCCAATGTATAAATAACTAGATCTTCCCCATTTTTTGTAACATCAAAACTCCACGAAATGTTTCAGTCACCTTAAATAACACCTACCAACTAATAATTTAAAAAAGGAGATTTGTACACATTATAGCGAGCTTAAATACATAGACAAAGAAGGTTGCGATTTTATTTAATTTGAGCTTCTTACCGCTCTCTGACACGTGTTTCTGGGTCTACCCATCATCAGAAGGAGTTTGTAAGAAGACTTAAACCAAATCAAAACACACCGACTACTTTAGATATTATAGAAAAATAACTACCAGAGTATGCTACTATATTTGGTTTGAGTCTTCTTACAAACTCCTTCTGCTGATGAGTAGACCCAGAAACAAGTTATCAGGGAGTGGTAAGAGACTCAAATTAAATCGAAACGCAACCTTCTTCGTATATATATTGTCCTTACTCGACGCAATGAGTATAAGAATGATGGTAATTTATATTGGACAATTGTTGGTGCATAGTGGAATATAATTATTCTCAGCACCGCCTTGAATGGCTGAATTAAGCTTAGGTATACAGTTTACTTTAATTGCTATCGACGTATTTAACTTAACTACATAGATTGTAAACTTGTTATCAATTCCAATTGTAACTTTAATATCGTAACATATAAGATCCAATAATGTAAGCTAAATTTAAATTAATATCATTTACGGGTTTTTACCCAAATATTTAGTGGCTCAAAGTATGTACACTTAGACACACTGATGATGGAATATAGATTTCGACAACGTTTTGTGATGTAGCCCAATTAGGTGTTTTAATTATATACATTTTATAAATTATTTTAACATAATTTTTTTTGATAAATGGTATACAGCCAGCTGTATCAAATCTATTAAGTGTCAAAAACAATTGGTCTTAAAATTAACAGCTCAAAGACAAAATTTATGACCAACCTTGTAGTCAGTGGTAAAATTCTGATTGAGAGCCATAGCATCGACCAAGTAATAGCTTACAAATATCTAGGCCATGAGATTCGCTTAGGCCGAGATAATCAGACAACTGAAATACAAAGAAGGATATGTCTCACATGGGCTGCCTTTGGTAAATTGAATATCTTTTTCAAGTCTAGTATCCCAGTTTGTTTAAAAAGAAAGGTTTTTAACCAGTGCGTTTTACCGGTTCTTACATATGGTGCAGAAACATTAACTCAGACAAAAAGAACAATAGATAAAATAAGAGTTACACAACGCGCTATGGAAAGATCAATATTAGGTATTACCATCAGAGATAAAGTACTAAACCTATAAATAAGAAGAAGAACAGGAGGCACAGATGCAGTTGAAAAAATAGCCATGGCTAAATGGGCTTAGACCGGACATGTTGCCAGATTAACGGGTGATAGATGGACCAGAAAGATTCTTGGATAGCGAATAAGGCAAGATGCATATCGAAGCAGAGGACGACTAGACGGATTGATGATATCAAGCGCATCACCACAAACTGGATGCAAGAAGCTCAAGATAGAAATAGGTGAAAAATTTTACGGGAGGCCTACGTTCAGCAGTGGAAAAATATAGGCTAATTGATGATGATGATACAGCCAGCTACAGGAACTTAGTTTCCTTGTGGATATTACTATATTCTATTGAATATTATTATCTCTAGGATACGTAAGTTACAGTAAAATCTGGTATATTGAAAAAGTTAGACTGGAAAATGATCGGTTTATTGGAAGATATATATTTGAGTCTTAGGCAGAGTAAAAAGACATTATTATTTAAAAAAAAAACTCTTATAAATAATACTGTAATGTTATAAAAAAAACAATAAAAAACATGTTTGGAGAATATCCATTTTTTATTGTTCAATTTTACCTGTATACCTAAGTATATTATCCTATTGTATTGTAACGAGGATTACCCTAAGGCAAATAGATTAAGTAACTCAATAACCGATTCAGCTCGCGTTAGCTTAGAATTTACAATATTCAATATGCATTATGGATAATATACATAGTACATTTAACAATTATATATGCTGATAGAGGAAAGCACCCTTGTGGAAATCATGGTTTAATATTATCAGCAGACGCACTTTTTTAAACACATTATATTAAATTAAAGTCAGTCTTGTTAGAAAGCCTTTGAATGGTCAAAAAGTTAAAGCGAATAGTTACAAACACAAGAGGACAAAAGTTTATTATCATCAGTGGTGCACTGGTGTTTACTGTTTTTATTTTTGTGGCATTTTGCTCTACATTATTCTTCCATCCCTTCCATCAAGCTTTGGCCTATCTCTTCGTCTACTTTCACCAGACTGTAGCATAATTATTCACCTAGGAGTGTCTTTCTATTGTAAATATTAGTTTTCTTTATTTTATGAGATATTTCACGTCTATACCACTAGGTGCGTCTGCATTTGTGGAATATATTATAAATATGAGTAGGATGTTGTCATCTGCCATCTCCAGACGATGGTCCATGTTTCCCATCTATAAGTCTTTTAATTGTTATATTTTATTTCACATCTATGTTTGTGGCATCTTACTCTACATTATTTTTCCACCCAAATTTTGGCCTGACTTTACCTGACCTAACTTTTATCAGACTGTGACATCAAGATTCGTCCTAAAGTGACTGCTTATTAGTTTTCCATATTTTATGATAGACACTACGTCTTTATCACCAGATACTTATCTGTATCAGATTTTGACGTGGACACCACAAGGGAGAAGGAAAAGAGGAAGACCGAGAAGAAGCGGGAGAGAGGGAATTGAAAAAGAACTAGAGGAAAGAGAAATGCCTCCAGACCTATGGTTGAATAGAGAATAATGGCGGTAAGGAGTCGGAAGGCGTCGGAGAACTCTGTAAACCGATAGTAGTAGTAGTAGTACTTATCTGTATTTGTGATATAGATTCACATCCATAGATATTTTATTCGTTATCTTTTTTTCACTTGTATTTTCAAATTATGAAATTACTGATTTTACAATCTTATTCTAAAAAATGTAATGTAATATCTAATTTGATACTAATACTGTTTTGTAAATCTGGCTGAGTAGCAAATTTAAATCCGATCAGACAAAATAAAAAGATATTCTTACATGTATTTCTTAGTTATTTATCTATAGTTCTCATAAGAACTCATTCACACTGTTATGCGACTAACTACTTTTAAATCTACAGTAAAGCATCTACTTCAAGCTACGGACGATGGAAACAAATGCACGCTGGAAACACGCGTTTGTTCAGGGCCGGACTAGTAAATTAAAGCTGCAATACAAAACCTTATATAATTTGTAGACGTCTGACAGGTACAGATTATAGTACACCAATTTTTTAAATATAAAAATGATTTACCAGGTCGAGAGTTATTAACAACAAAATAAAGTATACAAAAAAAAGTTTATAAAATTACCGTATTTTATCTTAACTTTCAGAATCTGATGTACTATTGTCATCATTTAAGTTGATAATGATAGGCTCAATTTGTGCCTCAATTAAATTGTCCAACTCCCACATTTTTGGCTCCACTTCTTCTTTTACATGTTTGACGCAGTTTTTCCATTTTTCCATGGTTACAGCAGACACAGCTTCATGAAATAAATGTTTAATATCAGTAAATTTGAATGTTGTGTTGTCATGCTACATAATTCTTGACTTTTACCCATACAAACTCGATTGGTTTGAACTCGCAGTGATACGGTGGCAACCTTAAAACTATTCTATTTGTGCTTCTTACCAGTTCATCTATTATGTACTTATTATATTCGCCTTTATGTTGTTTAACGATTTCTAAAAGTTGCACCTTTAACATCCTTTCTTCAAAGGGAATGTCTTTTGAGCGAAGCCAATTTTGAATATCTGCCTTTTTTGTAGCCATAATGGTAATTTTTTCCCATTTTCTGGAATGGTAAGGGGCTTTGTCCATTACAATTATAGCATTTTTTCCAGTGTTTGCAACGCTAAAGTAGGATTATTTTGTAATTCACATTTGTATGTATTAACCATTATTTTTTTGATTCTTATATCTACGTGATTTTTCTAGCTCTTTTCCTAGGAGGACTTAGCGTTAACAGTTCCTCATTTTCATTTGCCGACTCCGTATTAGACATATTAAATAAGTGGATTTATTATACTTTTATCAACTAAAATAACAAAATGGACATTTTCAAATTTAGTTTTACAGTAGAGGATCCGATATAAGGTTTACCTACACCGCTTTGGTAAATGTGATATTTTTTACTAATGATTTTGATCCTTGAAAATCGTCATCTATCGTTCATCGTCTGTCAATTCTTTTTCGTCTGTCAATTCTTGTTCGCCTGTCAATTCTTCCTTGTCTTCCAGTTTTAAATTATTTATAACTCGAACACGATCAACTTAAGAAAAATTACAAAATAAATTTTTGTTTAGAATGATCTAAAAAATCTAACAAAATATCTGCCCAAGTTGATTTTGTTTTAAGTATATAAAAAGAAGGAATTTTTTAACTATTTTCGGCACATCGGATTGAAATTTGAACCACCAAATTTTTGCTACATGTTGTATAGTAGTCCACAAAATGAATCACTTATTCATCTATTTTTATCAAGTTACACCTACGCAAGTGGTTTGTATTACTTATTCCCTCTGTCCCTATTAACTGTTATCTTTAATTGGTTCAATTCCCACGGTATAGTTATTGGCGAAACGCGAATGGTTATCAGTTGTTTCTTGAAAAGTGAGGTCATTTTACTTTTTACGTGTGCAATTGAATCTTTCTATGCCCCAAGGGTCCATTGTAGAAAATTTATAAAATCTCGTGCCCCAAAGAGTTTAAATTAATTATAATCAGGACAAAATTATATCGGACACCTCTTGTTTTTCATAATTTTTATTATACTAAATAATTTTTATCCATTAAACATATTAGTGCAGGTCGATATTATATCTTATCTTATGGCTATTATAAATGCTATATTATACTTACAGGAATTATTTTAAAATGGGGAAAAAGTTTATATCGACTATAATTAAATGTTCTTAAAAATGCTTTGCACTATCCACACACGAGCTAACGATTAACAAATAAACAAACCAACAAACAGCTTTGCACAAAAATTACTGGGCCATTTCGCATTCGACAGAGAACGGAGCGGAAAAACTAAGTCCGCACCTGTTGGCTAACTGCCTGACTTACGATCGTTCGACAATTTGGCCAATAGCAAGGCGTTCGTCACGTGTAGACTCGAATATCACGCGGTGACTTGTGTTGATTCTATCCGTAACTTGAAGTTGAATTTACTGTATATATCATAATTTATAATATAAACTATTCGCTGTATTAAATAAAAATTCACTTATTTTTTATTAAAATATTTGTTAAAAACATTGACCTAACAAACTTGATGCTACGTGACTACGAGTAACGAGCTATCGAAATAAGTGATTTCGTGGCCATCTCAAATAACAATTTTTTTTTTTCGAAGGCTCTGAAGAAGTCATCTCAATACTTTTGCTGTATTTAATCGCCATTTGATTTTCTAAAAACGAACAAAAACCTGGGTAATTTGGATGCTATTGGTGTGTTTCGTGCAGACAACATTTTTGCATACACCATACAATTTAATACAACCCAAAAATTGTGCGAAGAAAAAATCAACCTCAAAAGAATGTATTTTTGGAAAAAAATATACAAGACAATAACGAAATTAAACAAACAGTAAAAGTTATTTTCTCTCTCTATCTCCAATTGCGATAAAGAGCTAGTCGGAATATCAGCATCCTCTTCCAAGTTTTCCTTTCATTGGCTGCCCTCCTGCACTACTACAATGTTTATTTGGAGAGATAGATAAAGGATTCTTTATTTTAAAAGGATGAACATGTGATTATTTGTTTAGGATCTTACGATCCTCTTCAGGTTAGCTTTGGGTGTGTTTTAGTAAAATAGAACAGCCCGAAAAATACACTGTGGTAGTGGCGTGTGTAGTGGAGCATCTTGGAGACTTTAGAAATGGAGTCACCATTTGAATTAGATGTGAAAGGCTTGTCTTGACGTGATGTTCTATCCAGAGTGTAGTGTTTGTGTTTTAAGCTAGATGTGACAAAGACCAATTCTCTAGTTACTATTGTTCCTGTAAGACGTTTTTACGTCTACATCGAACTTCATAACTAGTGTATTGCACTAAGATTATGTTATTGGATGTTTGCGTTAACTGCCAGGCCTCGTCAGCATTCAAGAGGCGGTTTGTTACAGGTAGCCCAGTGTGAGTATATTTGTAATAGCATGTCAGTGATGGACGATATCATTTGAATGTTGTTTTATTTCCGTCAGTCGCTTAGACATTCCCAGCCGACCATAGAATTTAAAACGAGCACAGAAAGAGGACCCCTTTCACCCCCATTGCCCTTCTCCTAAAAACCAAAAAAACAGAAAAATAAAGCATTAATTTTTTTATTTTTTTAACGGCTTCCCATCTGTAAGCCAGAACGGAAATAAACGGATTTTTTCAGAATCAAAATTGTTTTACATAAAAGTTCCCAAATCTATTAATAAATAAGCCAAGAACAGCCAAACCCTTCTACGCAAGGATCAGAAGCTACTTAAATCAATTAAACTACTTGTTCCCAGACTCCTTTCCTTCCCAATCGTGTTTAATTCCTCCATGGAAAATAAGAACCCCCAGTACCTAACCCGCTTCATTTCTTTCGACAAACATTCAACAAACCCACAGTTAATCAAATCCGTCTTCAATGATCTGTTTTACAACTACAAGGATTATACACATATATACACAGACGCATCTAAATCAAATGAAGGTACTGATGCTGCAGTCATAACCACAACGTCGACAAATACATACAAACTTGCTTCAGAGTACTCCATTTACTCTGCTGAACTATATGCTCTATACCAGGCCACCCTTGCTGTCATTGCATCCAATAATCTTCCTCTTCGCGTGACATATCAGAATTATCCGATGTTGGCAATCACCATTGCAAAGGCTTCTCTATTTTTTGCAATGTGGAATAATTGTCCTGCATTTGGTATCCAGGAATTCACGTCCATTCCCGAATGTTTTTTACCCAAGAAACTTGTTTTCTTTTTACACCTCTACCGCCCTCTATTTTGCCTTTAAGGATCAGTTGTAAAATTTTATATCGACTTCCTTTACTGTATGTTCCAGATAAGACATTTTTCGATGTTTAACAGTCTTTAGCAGTTCTCTGTCTTTGTTGACGTTCCCTAGTACTTCTTTATTAGTTTTATTGCTGTCCAAGGTATCTTTAGCATTCATCTATGAACCCACATTTCCAATGCTTCAATTTTGTTCGTAATCGATACTTTTAGCGTCCACACTTCTGCACTATACAAAAGTACAGACTAAACATAGCACTTAACCATTCTTTGCCTTAGTTCTAAACTGAGATGGTTATTGCAAAGAAATTACTTCATTTTCATAAAAGTAGTTTTAGTCATTGCTATTCTACGTTTTATTTCTATGTCTGGTTCCATTGAATCCATTGAATGATTCCATTCAATCGTTGATTTTTATTCCATATGGTTGTCTCTTAAGTGCCTTTTTAATCACTGGTCCGAGTAAACATTGAACAATGTTGGCGACAAAATGCAAGCTTGTCTGAATCCTCGTTGGATAGAGGTGTAGTTATCTTTAATTTTTACGATAGCAGTTTGATTCCAGTACAAATTTTGTAATGACACGAATATCCTTGTAATCTATTCCGATATTTTTCAGTATTTGCATTAATTTTACATGCAGTACTTTACCGAATGCCTTTCCGAAGTCCACGAAACCTGCAAATACATCTTTTCTTTGGTCACGGCATTTTTGTAATAGGATGTTAAGCTCAAAAAGTGCCTCCCTGGTTCCCATAGCATTTCTAAAACCAAATTGGGTATCTTCAAGATCTTTTTCGCATTTGCGTCTAATTTTGTTGTAAAGTATTCAAAGGAAAATTTTAAGAGTGTGGCTCATTACGCTAATTAATCGATATTCTGAGAATTTTCTCGCATTTTGTTTTTTTAGGTATTGCGATAAAGATGGATTTGAGCCAATCTGTGGGAATCACTTCGGTGTTATATATTGAATTAAAAAGTCTTACTATTACTTTTATGTTATCATTCGCTATTAGTTTCAGTAACTCAGTTGGTGTATCAACTAAACCACAATTTTTTTTTAATTGTAGCATTATTTATAGCATGTTCTACTTCGCACTTCATAATTTTCGGCATTTCTGGGCCGTCAGTACAGTTTTGGTAGAATTCGGCAATATTATTCCTGTCATCTTCAAACAACTCTGAAATATATATATATATATATATATATATAATATATATATATATATACCTGCCATTTTTTTCTTATTTCGTGCTTATTTACAATAATTTTGTTATTATTGTCAACGAGTACAGATGAAACTCGTTTTTTAACAATGTTACTCATTTCTTTTAGTTTTTTGTGTACATCAAATAAGTCGTGTTTAGATATTATATCCTCCATTTCGTCGCACCTTTCTCTCATCCATTTTTCTTTGGCTAATTTGATCTCCTCTTTTAATCTTCTCTTCAGGTGTATATATTCTGTTACATTAGATTTTATTAGTCGACGTTTTTCCATTAATTTCAAGATGTCATCTATCGTCCAGTTATTTTTCTTGATTAGGTCCAATAATACCAAATATATTATACCCACAGACTCTCTAAGTGCCATACTGTCAATATATGTATATCCAACTAATTCTTTGGTTATCAGCATAAAACGAGAAGTTCATACTGCTTAACTGATTGGAAAAAATATTATTTTATTCTAAAAACCATCCCATAGTAGAATTCAAGGAAATGAAGAGTCGCCTTAATATTACGAACAGGTAATATTAACGCTACTCCGACTGGGTCATACGCCATTTACTAATAGCTATGTGTTTTCCAACAAACAAGAACAAAGATGTGACAACTGTGATGAAAAGTTAACGACCAAACAAATATTAGAGAAATGCTCAGCATTAACGCCAAAACGCATGTTGTACAAAATACCCAACAAATTGAGTGATATTTTAGGTCTACAGTGCAATATATCAAACATAAAAAAAATCTTAAATTTAATTTACATTTTAAATGCTATATAAATGTAATACAAATTATTATTGTTCGCTAATAGCCAATTTGGCTGATGCGATTTTGTTCATAAGAAAAATTACCGTAATTACCATTTAATTATTTTACTTCAAAAAGAAAAACAATATTTAATGTCGTTAAGTATGTACTTTCGTAAAAAGAAACAATAAAATCCTTTGTTTCAGTTAGTTTTTTATTAGTATTAACCATTCTTTAAGTGAAACAGATAAATTTATTCTATTCGATAAAGTTAAATTAGTTTTTGGGTTGGTTGATTAAACTCTTACACATTTCCATCCAAATTAAATGTTTTAAAAGGCACTGAGATTTTCTTCCAGTTTAAATAGTTTCTTAGAAACTCGAATAATGAACAAAGGAACAGTTTTAAAGTTTTGTACCTTCGTTAGCGTTCTGCATTTCATCTTAAATTGTAATATATGAAGGTTTATATTCTCCAAAATAAGAATACTTAATAGAAATAATTTTATATTATAATTTTCAAAGAATAATGATCGTTTTAGTATCTGTTTCGATGAATCGATGAATATATACATAGTTTGATTCGAGCGACAGTGGCTTGTGTTGATAATAAAAAACCAAAAAAATAAAAATAAACCAATAATCCAGGAGCTAACGGTAAAAATCCGTCAACTGGCCTATGATTATTTGATAATTGAACTCAATTGAAGTCACCAAAAGTTATACGAAATTGATGGATTCGACCGTTACTTGATGGAAATTCATTTTATGTAACAATAAAACACTGAAAACTTTGTTTTCAAACTTCCACAAAATTTATTTTAAATCTTATCACTACAGCGGTTTCGGCAGATTGCATTTTTCAAGTGATCTATTTTTGGCATGCATTTACACTTTATAGTCTCTGATGAAATAGGTTGAGGAGGGGAGAACTGTTAGTCTCAAGTTGGTCATTCAGAATTATATCTGTGTTTTTTAATTTGTTGATTTCCATAGATTCGAACAAAGATAGCTTAAGGCCTTTATTTTGAATGTGAAGAATTTTAAATTTGCCATTAAAAGAATAATTATGATCTAGAAGGTGAAGTGCGTATGTCGAATCTGTTTTTCTATTATTGAAAGCCCTTTTATGTTCTGCTATTCGTTTATCAAAGTTTCTACCAGTTTGACCGATGTAAGTTTTTGAAAAGTCGCCACATTGAAGTTTGTACACACCACTATTTAAGTGTTTTTTATTTTGGCTCTTGTTATTTTTAATATATTTGCCTAGGTTGTTATTTGTTCTGAAAGCTGGTGTTATTCCTTTCTTTTTTATGAAGTTCTTTTTGAAATTTGCATAAACCAGGACTACTTTGAATTTAATAATAAAATATATCCAAATAACAGTGCAGGTCTTATAATGGGTAATCCTCTAAGCCCATTGCTATCAGATATTTTTATGGATCATCTAGAGACAAACATTTCAAAACAACCCGTATTCAAACAGTTTTTATATTGGTGGAGATACGTAGACGACGTACTGGTATGTTTCACATGAACTAACAGGCAACTCAACCAATTTTTATCGTATATTAATTCACTTCATAGTCATATTGAATTTACAATAGAAACAGAACAAAATCAATCCATAAATTTTCTAGATTTAAAAATTAGCAGACTTCAAAACAAACATGACTTCTCCATATTTCATAAACCTACCCATACTGACACGACTATACACAATTCATCATCCCATCCAACACAACATAAACTGGCAGCTTATCATAGTATGTTAGATAGATTAACAGAAATTCCGATGTCAAAATACAACTTTGAGACATAATTAAATATAATTAAGTAAATAGCAGTAAACATCTTATAAGTACAACGAACAAACAATTAATAAAATGATAAATCAAAAACTACACAAGAAAGCCCTGAAATTATTATTTCCACCACCAGAGAAAAAACCCAGCACCTTCTGCTCGATTACATATACAGGCAAAATAACAACAAAAATTGCCAAACACATAAAAAAGAAAGGAATAACACCAGCTTTCCGAACAAATAACAACCTAGGCAAATATATTAAAAATAACAAGAGCCAAAATAAAAAACACTTAAATAGTGGTGTGTACAAACTTCAATGTGGCGACTGCCCAAAAACTTACATCGGTGAAACTGGTAGAAACTTTGATAAACGAATAGCAGAACATAAAAGGGCTTTCAAGAATAGAAAAACAGATTCGATATGCGCACTTCACCTTCTAGATCATAATGATTCTTTTAATGACAAATTTAAAATTCTTCACATTCAAAATAAAGGCCTTAAGCTATCTTTGTTAGAATCTATGGAAATCATCAAATTAAAAAATACAGAGATAATTCTGATTGACCAACTTGAGACAAACAGTTCTCCCCTCCTCAACCTATTTCACTAGAGACTATAAATTTGTAAACCCAAGCCAAAAATAAATCACTTGAGAAAGGCAATCTGCCGAAACAGCTGTAGTGATAAGATTTAAAATAAATTTTGTGGAAGTTTGAAAACAAAGTTTTCAGTGTTTTATTGTTACATTATACATATATCCACATATAGATAAACAATATTATATTCACCTAACTTTCACAGCCACGAACATCATGCAGTCGTCTCAAATAATGTTACCAATTACTGAAAATTTGATGTAATTTGCCATGACACGAACGAAAAAGTATGTACCTTAACCAACACAATTTGCACTGTCACAAATGCTCACTGATAAGCATTAGTTTTATAATGTAATGTACCAAGTTTCTGATGTAAATCTATAGCATACAACCAAAATTAACCCAACAAAACCAAAACTAAATTAATATTCTCAAGATAAATAGAAAAATGGGAAGTATTTCATCATCATCATCAGTAGCTCGACAACTTTTTATTGGTCCTGGCTTGTTCTAGGATTTTCCGCTATTCTGTTCCGTTCTTTGCTTTGTTTTTCCAGTTGGTAATCAAGTGTTTTCAGGTCTTGTTCCACTTGTTCCATGTATCTAAGTTTGGGTCTTCCCTTTGACCTTCTCCCTACTGGTGTTTGCCTCATTATATGTTTTGGCGTTTCAGCCTCCAACATCCTTTCAACAACATGGCCCATCCAACGCAGACGTCCGATATATATGGATGTTACGATCGCTGGTTCATTGTATGCTGTGTATAGTTCAAAGTTATATCTTCTGCGCCATATGTCATTTTCCTTTACCCCCTTATATATGTGTTCAAGGATTGTTCGTTCAAATGTATCTTATAGGTTCTCATCGCTTTTCGACGGTGTCCATGTCTCTGATCTATATAAAAGGACCGGTTTTATCAGGGTCTTGTATATTTTGCATTTGGTTTTTTTTGTGATGTTGTTAGATCTTAGATGTTTAATAAGTCCATTATATGTTTTATTAGCGATATGTATGCTTCTCTTAACTTTTTCACTGATATTGTTATCTGCGGTAACAAATGATTATTGGTTACTGAAAAACCATAAACCACCAAACTACCGCCAATATTAATCACGAACTTAAGAACGTCAATATTGCTAGTCGAAATTGCCAAAGAAATCAACGGAATCAGGGTTCTCAATTCAGACCAAGCCAAATTTTAACCAAACGCTCCGAAAGAATGTGAAATAACAACTAAAATACACACAGACAAAAACACACAATTCTATACATGTAAGCTGAAAGAAGAACGTAACTTTCTTGGAGTACTGAAAAACTGCAGTAAAAATATGTAAAGAATGTATAAAATATCAAACACTCTAGAACTAAAAATCTGCTACCTAAGATAAAAGAATTGTTCTAAATCGTTAAAGAACGATTTCCGAAGTGGAAATTGAAACGTCAATAAACGTATTTTTATCTTTAATTGTGGCTTATTCCCAGTTAAATAGTAATTAATTTACAATGCCACAAGAAAATAGCTTCAGAACAATATTAAAAAACCCATTGACATTAGAATACTATTCCAGTGACAAGAGTTGAATGGAAATTGTTATTGAATAATTTTACACCCATTTTAAGCCATTTAATAAATATTTTAGACACAACTTACTTATTAATTATATTACAGATCGTAAACACGTTGAGAAGGTAATAGAATAATTTTATCGTACCTACAACTTAAAATCATTATAAGTTGTCAAATATAATTTTTCATTTGGAACGGCATTCAACAATCGTCTTTAATAACGTGATGGTTTTATCTGATTGTCGTTATAAGGCAATTCATTGATTTCCAATAAAGCAACGGCGGCAGACAGTTTAAGTGTAATCTCTCAGTATACTTCCTTGTGTATTTTAAAAAAGCAGACCATTACGAACTATGAATTATGAAATATTAGAAAGTCAAGCCAAGTAATAGTCTATCTAATTAATAATATTATACTAAAAAATATTATACATAACTCAAATATATTTCTTTTTGTTATATACTGCGTGACTTTAAATAAGATCATCGATATCTTCTTGAGGAATTGAGTACCAAATACGTCTAGCTTCTAGCAAGTCTTAGAGGACTTAAATTACTTTATAAACCTAGAAGTTATACGGTATAAACCGTATAACTTCTTTAATATGTCTTAATAATACGGTTTCTCGAAGTCTGCAAAGTAGGCCTCCGTGGTGGCGATGATCCCCTCATTCAGCTCAAATTTCTGCCCGATGACTGACTTTTTCAAGTTTGGAAACTAAAAAAAGTCCCACGGGACCAAATCTGGAGAATATGGAGGATGAGGCTTTTCTATTCGACCAATTTGGTAGCGAAGACGGAGGTGCGAGCCGAAGCGCGGTCATGGTAGGAGAATACTGTTTTCTTCGTCAAATTCCTTCATCCTTTAATCGGCAGATTGCCAATACGAGATCGTAGATTTTTATCACGTTTGTGGTAGTTGTTTTCGAGGCACCGTACCCTCTCATCATTAGAATAGTAATTCGTTATTTTTCGTTAAGATCAATACCAAATCATACTGCATTTTATGTCCTATATATTTTGGATGGCTATAAGATCAGGAGACGATACCTTGAGAGTCCCGAAATAACATGTTTATGAACTATATTCGTGTTTTTTTTTTCTACTTTTCCGTTTTTCTTTAACGCTGCCCCTTATTAGATATTCTTATTCTTTTTCTTGGTGATTTATTAAGAGCTAGTCTAATTATTCTTTTTCCCGTCATTCTGCTTATGTGACTACTTAAACTTTTTTATTGAAATTCACTTATTCATAAATATGCTGTCTATTTTGCACATAGTTCTGAAGTCTTTATTTTTTTATCAATCCACTAATGTCTTTCGTTTTAATCTTCTTTTCTAATTTTACTCGTTGTCAGGTATTTCGTATTAGGATTCTAATTACTAGAATTTTTACTGTAGTACTATTATCATATTAAACTTAATTTCTTAAATTTATGTTAAAATTATAATTTTATATTTTTCATAATTTGATACCTATTTTCCATTTTAGAATGAAGGCCTAGATACGATGTTTATCGTTGACGACGTTTATAGACGTCAAGCGAATTCAGCACAAATGGATTCAAGGTGCTCAAAATAGGATGCAATGGAATTATTTACAGGAGGCCTACGTTCAACAGTGGACTCAAAACGGCTAATGATGATGAAGTTGTTCATTTAATCTCTCTTCAATCCTGACGTCATGGAGGGAGTATCGTGGTCATCGTGATGTTGTGTAATGCCAGTCTCCAAAGATCTCTGGCTCCAGTCATTTCTTTTAAATCATACACAGGTCTTTTGCATATTCCTGTACTTTAATCAATCCATCTTGTTGGGACCTTCTTTGTGATATTCAGCCTTATCTTGGATAATAAGACTTTCCATATTTTCTGTGTCTGCTCTGATAACATGTCCAAAGTATTTTAATTGTTGGATATGAACTTGCTGGATAGCCGTTTGCTGACTGTTAGCTTATTTAAAATTGAAATATTTGTCCTATGGTCGGTCCACGAAATCCATAAGATTCTTGCAATTGAAGTAATTTTATTCCAATTTCTTCTGTAGCTTTGAGTATTTCTGCTGTTATCAAGGGTGGACGTGGTGCTTTGTTATACTTAAGTTTACTGATCACCAGTCTTATTTCATTTCCGAGTATGTTAAATTCTCCTTCAATTTTTACACGAGTTTGGTGAACAAGTTTTTAGCGTTTATCATCTTTATGTAGATCCCGGCAATATAATCCCAATGTCTCTGCTATATCTATATACCAATTTTTGGTTCTCAAAATTCCTCTGTGTTTTATTTCTTTGAAGAGGTGTTTTAAACTAACTTCTTCCTTTTCACTATGTACATCACAAAAAAACAACACAACTAGATAAAAATTCAACACAACTAGTAAACTGCAGGATTAAATAGAGAAACATCATAACAGACAAAAATCAAGAAATATGCATATGGACCAAATACATACAAGAACTCTTTGATAATAGGTCTGAACAACCTCCGTTTTTTATATGTAATGACCACTTACCAATTACATCAGATGACAAAGCTCCTGGACCTGACAATGCTTATGCTAAACTTATAAAACTATTTAACACCGACGGTACTCAGCATATATTTAAACGGAATAATACAGAGATCATGGCTGAAGTCAACGTTTATTGTTCTACCAAAGATAAAAAAATCACTATTCTGCAATGATTTTCGGACCATCAGCTTAATAAGCGACATTTTAAAGGTATTTCTAAAAATCATACATCAACGGATGTAATGTTATAGACTACGTAAAAATAATCAGCCGTAAACAGGTTTGTTTTCGAAACGAAGTGGGTACGAGACATGATACTAAAACAAACAAGATAAGTGAACGCCCATGTTACTGTGACGTAATCCTGAGACAAATTTAATGACAGCAAGTTAATTGATATGTTCATGTTTATTATGTTGCTGTGTTAATCGAGTTTTCTATCCTGTAAATTTTAAAATGTAGTGAATGATTTTTTTATTTATTTATTGATGTAGTAAAGTCTTTGAATATTATATTGTTATATAAATCTTGTGGTGAAAACATTCAGTTTACTGTGGTAATATCACCTAATTTGTTTGTCGTACGCAACTTCCTCTCGACTACCTGTAGCTACTTTATAAAAAAGACTAATAATTATTTGTTTGCCATAATGTATTGTGCAGTGGTGGGTTGTGAAAACAATAATAATAAAAAAAAGTAAAACTTTTTCGACGTGTCGTTTTTTTTTTCGGTTTCCTAGAGACAAACAAATGCGTAAACAATGGGTCTCCAAATGTATTCAGCGAGACAAATTTAATGTAGAAACCCCTAGAATATATGGTATTGGTAGGAAGAGGATAATATTCGTATATTAGGATTAAGCAGACTTATTACAGTTTTTATTGCAGTTATATTATTTAAAAATGTTTATTACTTGTATAAAAAGGATTGTTACACGAGCGGCCACACAAGATTAAGTATTATAAATGTGGTAGGTATTAAAAATTTTTGGTGTTTACCTTCTTTCTTGAATAAGAAAGCATAACTCTTGTTGTTAGCATTCCATTCCTGAACCTTTAAGGCTGTTGCTACCATATCATTTTGATCCTGTTTTTTTTGTGTATATTATACTTTCTGGACAAATTTGTGATATCTTGACTTGTTAATAGAGCACATCTTTCTAGTTTTGGTGTTTTTATTTTTTTCTTGTGCTTTTGAGAGATGCATGGTTCTTAATCCTTCTTTATATCCAGCATGTGTTTTCCAATAACTGATGCAAAACTTGTCCTTGATCTCTCAGTGTACAGAGCAGCCTGGAAGGGCACAATCTTGTAATTTTAATTGATCCACCAGATTTCTATGTCCTAATTTTATGGTTGGGCTTATATCCTAAAGATAGACAAGAATAAGCTTTAATTATTACAAGTAACAAAGTATTGCACCTACCGTTGATATTACTTCTGTAACACTCATAATATCTTATAATCATTTCCGTTAGCCACTCTACTCATTGTATAACTTGTCTCAATTTTCTGCATATCTTTCCATGGCTCTTATTCTTGTTTACTAGAAAATTCAAAAGTTATTAGTTCAATCGTTCAATATTCACCTGGTAATGGTCATTGAGATGTTTCCGTAACTTCTCATGACTTTCACAATTACTTTCTTGCTCACATAAGAAACAAACTATATCATTCATTTTCTTCTTGGATACATCTATGTTATGCATTCTTTTGATATGACGATTTCGTAATTTTACATCTTTAAATGTTTTGCTGTAAAGGTGGCAGGCCCTGAGAGAATATCAGAGCTTGTTGAAGTAGATGGAGTACAGGAATCCATAATTTCTTACTAAAAACAGAAAAAAAAATTTGTGTGCTTGGTGTTAAATAAAACCGCCAATAACCTCACAAATCATATGTTGATAACGACTAATACCTCGTACTTGGCTGGTTTTACTGTAGTCACTCAAAGTAAGACCCGTTTTTCTTTTATGTTCAAAATCTTTACATTTTATCGGCCTTTTATATTTAATTTATGTTTTGTAGCAATATTTATTTTGTTTGTAATACACACAATCAAATCGTAGATTCATATATTTCTTTAATTAATTTTACAAACTACTTATTAATTTTCAAACCACGTTTTCACAGAAAGTAACTAGTTATGACTTTTAGTGCAAGATATGGCATCGAGGTATACTTACCGTTAACAGTTTAAGTTTTGAAGTTGTTCATTACAGTAATGAAATAACGTTGCCATATGTTGCATTGTTAAAATATGATACAAACAAGTCCTCTGGCTTTGTTTCACCATGACGCCATGCGCAAAGTCGATCAAAATTAGAACGGCAAGTGAGCATATTTTGTTTGTTTTAGTATCATGGGTACGAGAGAGGCGCTCTTACAGTACAGTATAGTACAGTACGAGAGAGGCATACAGGTGCTATTTTAACGATGTAGAGATGTAAATGGCGATATTTCTGCATGCTTCATTGATAATTATAAAGCGTTTGATAATTACAGCATGACAAGCTGAAGGTTATATTAAATATGGGGTCCAACAGGGATATATTCTATTACCCATGTTATTTAACATTACTCCGAGGAAATATTTCAACGAGCAGTAGGGGATGTTGAAGCCGGAATTCCTATTAAAGTAGAATGTATTTATAACACTAAATACACGGATAATACGGTGATATTCGCTGACAGTTATGAAACTCTCCAGGAGTTAATGAATAGAATCGGAGAAATAAGTCAGAGATATGGACTTTCACTATATATTAAAAAAACAAAATGTATGATGATCTCTAAGAAGGATCAGCAAATTGGAAGAATCAGTGTGAATGGTTAACCAACAGAAAGAGTAAGAATATACACCAACCTTGGCACGAACGTCAATGAAAATTGGGGCAACATTCCCTAGAAATCAAATGTAGGATAAAGAAAGCAAGATCTACATTTCAAAAAATGGCTAATCTATTCAAATACCATGATTTATCAGTACCTATAAAAATCAAGTTACTAAGGTATTATATATTTCCCATACTGTTGTAGGGAGTTTAGTCGTGGACTATCACAGACGCTATATGCAAGAAAATTAAGGATTTTGAAATGTGACTTAATCGTCGAATCCTAAGGATATCCTATAAAGAGTACGTTACCATCCAGGATATTAAAAATGTAAAAAACAGAACAAGAGTTGTTAACAACAATAAAACAATAAAAACTGCCAAAATCAAATACCTTGGTCACATCGTGAGAAACAGCGAAATATAGGGTTGTTGCAATTAATTCTACAAGAAAAGGGAGGAATTAGGAAGGCGAAGGATTTTCTGGCAAAAAACTACGTACGTGGTTCGACACAACAAGCACAAGTAAAACAGTTCAGAGCAACAGTGTGCAAAATACAGATTGCCATGATGGTCGCCAACATCTGAAACGGATATTCCTCAGTTCTAATCCCTTTTGAGATGTGGTGACACCATCAGGCCTTCACAGTTTATTAACGATTTTCCTCCATCCTTCTTTGTCCTGGGCTAGTTGTTCTGCTTCATGTAACCCTTGGTTAATCAATATTTTTGTTTAATCTACCCAACGGCTTGGATATCTTCCCCTGAGTCACTTTCCTTTAACTCTACCCTCGACTATCCTCGACTATTTCCATCGTGCTTGTTCTTCTAGCAATGTGTCCAAAATACTGCAAAATCTCTGTGTATTTGTTTAAGCAATCTATCCTTTACTTTAAGTTGTTCTAATATCGTTAGTGCGATGATCAATCCAGATATACACACATTTCAAAAGCGACCAGTTTATTTTTATTCGCTTTCTTTAAGCTCCACGTTAATTTCTGCATATGTTATCCAGTGTTTCTGCCATACTGGATTATTTACCTATTTAATTTATTACCCTCTTTTTATTTTTACTTATTTTATGACCTCATCCAAAATGAATTTGCATATTATTGGACTTAGTGAGTCTCATTGTTTGATTCCAGCTGTTATTTCGATGGGCTCTGCTGTCTCGGCCTGAACATGTACTTCGGTTTTGCTTGTTACGTATACATTTTCTATCAGTCTTATAATATCCAATGATACTTGACTATTATGTAGCAAATATACAGTGATGAGTAGATAGGAAAGGGATAGGAAATAATCGATAGAACCCTATAATTTACATTACATTACATTACCACTATCGATAGTCTCACACCTTTAGACGTTAGCTTCAAGCTAACTTACCTCGGTCATTATTATGTATGACGTCGTATGTGTGATGTATTTTCATTTTTTAATATCGCATAAAGTAAAAACTGATTGACAACAATAAAATAAAATAATTTAATTAATAGTGATTATTTATTGTAAAGTTTTAAATTATTAACCAAGAATAATTTCTACTACGATTTGAGGAGTTTCATATACTCTTGTCACGTAATAATTATCAATCCTTCGTGGATTAGTTTTAGAGATCGTTTGGATTTAAATCACTAAACAATTATGTTAGTCGTTACTAGTATTAGAAGTGTTTAAAATTAAACATAAATATCTTTTTGAATATTGAATTTGAATTATTTTATATTTTCGTTTTATAACATTGGAATAAGAATAAATTGTAAATAATGAGTTTTTCTAAAACTTGTTACCTAATATGTATCATATCGATACATTTTTGGCAAAGTAACGTAAGTCACCAAACACGATTTGTAGAAAAAATTTTGTAATTCAACCTGGTTAAAATTATTTAAATTATGACTGAAAAAACTTGTCCTACTTATTCTAATAAAAGTTTAAAGTAATTCTACGCTTACTACACTTTGGCAGTACCTTTTTAACAATAATAGTGTTAGTTTAAATCATGAATTTGTTGCTTGTGTGAGTCCATTTCAAATAGGTAAAGAAATAATAAATCAGACTTACTCACAATCAATTTAATTTAACTATCCGACGACCGGTTTCGCTTTCTACAATATGCAAAGCATCTTCAGGTCTCGGTAGAAAGTTAAACAACCAGCATCATTTGTTTAACTTTGTACCGAGACCTGAAGATGCTTTGCATATTGTAGAAAGCGAAACCGGTCGTCGGATAGTTAAATTAAATTGATTGTGAGTAAGTCTGATTTATTATTTCTTTACCTATTAGTGTTAGTTTAATTGAAAAACATGATTTTCGCCAAAAATGTCACTTACGTTACTTTGCCAAGAATGTATCGATATATTCTATTAAGTATTTTTTGATTGACTAAAACAAAAATTTTATTTTTGGTGTGAACTGAACCCCAATCTTCTTGTCAATAGACCACGTCTCTAACTATTACACCAATTTCACATACAATAATTGTTTTTGGACAGAACATACCTACCTTTAGTTTAGTCAAATATTTCAGTTGAGTTTTTTTATTATTAAATAAACTTAAAGATTTATAATTTAAAATCGCTACTAATTAATGTTTTTTACTATAATATATCTTAATTTATTCAACCATTTATTCTAACATCAAAAATTATTAAAATAAAATATTTTCGAGGTCATCCGTATAATTATGACTAAAGTCAAATAGCCACGTCTAAGAACTAACTTTATCTCGTACTATCTCAAAACTTAATCCGTCTTCTATCCTTTCCGCTATTTTGCCGGGTTTTAAAGTTAAACACTTCTAATACTAGTTAGCTCGAAGCTAACGTCTAAAGGTGTGAGACAATCGATACTGGTAATGTAATGTAATGTAATGTAATGTAAATTATAGGTTTCTATCGATCATTTCCCACCTCTACGAGTTTCATCTCTTTTATTTCACAAGGTAACTGTGTTTTCTATCTTTAACGTTAAAAAGCCGGGTGGTAAGACACTCATCACTGTATAGCGTCTGATAGTAACATTCTATCAAATGACCTTTCTAAATTGGCGAAGCACATGTAGGTTGATCTATTGTATTATATCGATTTGCCTGAATACAAAGACAGCTATATTACATGATTGTTTTGATTTTAAAACGATGATGTTTATTTGATATATAAAGCATTTTTGAAAAACAAAACAAACATATTTTGCGTTTCGATTTAATTCGTGGTTGCTACCATTTTTCTATACGTGTTTCAATGTTTATGTTTCTTCAGGTAAGACTTCTTAAGTGGACTTCTTGAGCCGACACGTACTATTCAACGCTAATAACAACCTTAAACAATGTAAAATTAAGTCGGTGTCGATAACGATTAAAGTAAACTGTAAGCACAAGTTAATAAAGCTTATAAAAATGTGAATAAGATTAAAAAGTTTTTATTAAATAAGCTATTAAATAAGTTATTTTAAAAAATGAAAAAAAAAAACAGCTTTAGAAGAAGTTTGAGTGCATTTTTATATAAAAATTTGTTTAAAAGAAAACACTATATTAAAACAAGGACTATCTATCATTCTTCTTGAGGAGAAGATAAAGCTCTTGAAGCTTGTCAGTTTCTATAACATGCTAAGTCACAATTATACACAGTTGTGCATTTAATATGATACTAAATGCACACCGGGGAAGCTTGAGCCAATGTGCGTGCTATACAAACTCTAAACGCCACTGCAACTTGTGTACACAAGATATAAGGGATTATAAATGGCTTTTAAAATTGAGCACGGCCTGCAAGATGCTTGATGTTATTCGGGAAATAAATCTGCGGAATAATGAGATTTCTTAGAGAAGGTTTAAAGGTTTACTTATTCAATAAGAACTGTCGTTTAGTATAACTTTTTTCGACTCCCATATATTATAATGTTAATTAAATTTGAATAACTGTACTTTAATGATTACTAAAAGTATAAAAGAGATATTTTTAAACCATTTTATTTACTTAGAGATGCCATATTTACAGTATTATAAATTATAATACTCTATATATGCTATATATACCAAAGGATAGCTGATTCTGTCTGACTTTCAACTAATCTTCTTCTTCTTTAAGTGCCCTGTCCGTTGCGAACGTTGGCTATTAGCATGACAATTTTGATCTTGTTTACGGCGCTTCTGAATAGTTCGACCGATGTGAGCCCGAACCACTTCCGCAGATTTTGGAGCCACGAGTGTCTTCTCCTGCCTGGCCCTCTCTTACTGTTTATTTTCCCCTGGACAATCAATTACAGTAGACGGTACCCATCGTGTCTCAATATGTGGCCTAGATATTCAAGCTTTCTTTGTTTTATTGTGCTTACGATTTATTTCTCCTTTCTGATTCTTTGGATTACCTCTGTGTTGGTGACATGTTTGGTCCAGGATATACGAATAATGCGTGGGTACATCCACATTTCGAATGCTTCCAGTTTTCTCGTGAGTATGAGTTTTCTCATACCATAGTAATATCGGAAAGATGTAGCAATTAACTAGACGTAGTGTTAGGGGAAGAGATAAATCCTTACTTATGAGGAGCTTTTTCATATTGTTAAATGCTGTTCTAGCTTGTTCTATCCTCGCCTTAATTTTTGTGGTCTATTCTCATTTTGCATTTACGTTGGTGCCAAGGTACACATAGGATCCTACATGGTCAATTAGTATTTTACTTATCCGTAATTGTCGAGCAAGTTGTTGCTTTTTGCTTATTAGCATTCACTTTGTCTTCTTAAACTTGAGGCGTAGGCTTTATTCCTCAATAACTGAATAAACCCTTTCCATTACCTGTTGTAATTCGTCTATGGTACTGGCAAGGATCATCGTGTCTTCGGCATATCTTATTCTAACTAATAATTCAGATTTATTAAAAATGTCTGTTAGAAAATATGTTTGTTACTGAAAATTATTTGGCTAACTACATTATCTTTTGATAGTTGGTTTTATACCAATTTTTTAGCTTTTACTGTAGCAAACGTAAGTGTATAAATAAAACTAGATCATCCTCAAACATCGTTGTGTCCTATATACTACCCCATTTCAAGCTACAGGTATTCCAATGTATTAATTACACAGACCAACAAAAAAAGGAACGTATAAAACTTTTAAATACCAACACCAACAGATTTACCACAACATGACACTGGATTATTTTTCATTATAATAATTTGAAAAAATAAAATACCGGAAAGCCAGGGCGCAAAATATGGGGAAATGGAGACTAATTCTTGAACAAGTCAAGACCCATCCAGGGTTGCAGAGCCAAAGATGATAAGGAGAAATATAACTTTAGATAAGCAACTTCTTTCGTATCGAGAACTGTGTCATTTGAAGCAGTATATGCCTTCAAACCAAATAAATATAGCATAAAGATACTACTACTTTAGGGGGAAGACCATATAAAAAAAAAAACGAAAATACAGTTGTAAAAGACCTTGAATAAGTTGTAAAGCAACTTGTTGAGTCTTATTGTAATTCCAACAGGAATGTGACTTCCCGTAACTATTTCACTGATGCACTCTTCCACATGAAAAATTGGCAAACTACGTAACTCTGGTGGGTACAATGCAAAAAAAGAGTTTTGTTCCTCAGGAATTTTTACCAAACAAAAACAATTTAGAAAAATCTTAACTCTTAAAACTCCTAAAGCATCTCTAGTTTCTTACGTTCCGAAAAAAAAACAAAGAAGTGTCCTGATTCTGTCTATAATGCATAAAAATGCTAACTATAAAGATAATATTAGTGCAAAATGTGGTGTCGATCGATAGAACAAATGGTTCATAAGTATATGTGCAAAGGACTGACTAACCGCCGGCCTTTTGCATTTTTTATAAATATTTTAGACGAGACGGGGGTAGTCTCATTTATTACGTGGATACATATACATCCAAAATGGAACGAAAACGAAGATAAAAAGCAAAGATTTTTTTAAAACGACAGTAGAATAACTAGTATGTAGTAAAAATGTGTGTAATGATCTTGGTATAACTAAAAAGTTTTTTTGAATATTGCAATAACAAAAAATAATTGATTAATCTATTGTTTTTAAACCTAGACAATTTAAATTTTACTTTAATAAAAAATCAAAAAATGATATAACAAAATATATTGGTAAATATAAATAGTACATTCAAGAATAAAAAAAGAGCTTTAAATCTTTGTAAGTAGGTATATTTAAAAAACCCTTAGAAGGGATACATCAAAATAACAAACGTTTTCGGAATAATAATTCCATCATCAGGTTAAGAGCCGAAAATAAGTAAAAACCATTTAAATAAAGCAAACGTGATTGAAATGTTGACTAAGGTTAGAAAAGCAAAATGGTTATACTTACAAGTTAACATGTCTGAGCCACCAAAATATTAGGGTAAAACCCTTTACAGTAATTAAAGGTACCAAAGAATGTGCATATTGTTGTTAAAAATGAATTATGTTAATAGTTTATTAGATTTTACTTCAGGCAACATATAACCATGCCTTACATGAGTATCAGCGTCCGGAGGGTAGACTCCTTCAAACGGACTTCAGCTGGTAACTGATTGACAAGATACCTATGAACGGTGTCGAAAACAAAATGTCAATGCACCATGGAACAGTGTTAGTTATACATAATATTACTGCAGCCAAACGATTCAAAAGCTGTACCGATGTTAAAAACGATAACAGCAATTCACGTGTTTTTTTTTATTATCGAATTTTTAATATTGAAGATGTAAAATTACCGATGGAGGTAAAGGTCATGTTTAAGAGAATGACATATGCATTAGGCAGCCATTAGTCTTTGTCGTATGGATTGTAATCTAAAAGGTGTATTTGTGACTGATTAGCTTAGATATATATTGCCATTTATGTTGATCACATCTAGGACAAGGTAAAATTTAATTGTACATATTTGTAGCTAATACAAGACCTCATTTTTAAATGAAATTGTTTATGACTGTTTGTATGGTAAAAGGTTTATATAAGTGGGTCCAATAAATTGACTAAAGGTTAAAAATCTTCCGACTGAAGAAATTAAAATTATAACTTATGGAATTAAATTTAAAATGAGGGATGGTTCAAGAATAGTGGTAGATCTAACGGATCCGAGTTGCCCCGTTACGTTACGTAAGCAAAATGTGTTTCCCGGATAAGTGTTTATGGAATATATCTGCGAAAGCAAACTTCATATTTAAGTGTAATTAGAATCCTAACCTTTGTTTTACCGAGTCTTCTTTTTCTTAAAAAATAATGTCTTGATGGATTCCTAGACGAGAAATAAGTATCCATGTTTTATCTATCTTATCCTTAATAATTATTTTGACGCTTAAAATGTTTAAATTAATGAAGTAGTTTCAGTATTTAGTTAAACATAAATGATCCATTTCTATAATGTCAATAATTTGCCCTTGTTCATTTCAAATATTTTTCAGATCGATTAATTATTTTCCAGTCCTCGATTTATAGAGTTGTCGCAGCTTTGGAGTATAAATAAAATCTCTCGGATAGGCTAAAGCTGGCAGAAAGCTCAGAAACGAATTAAATACCAAAATTTTAAAGCTCAATACAATTTCGCTGAATTCGCTGTAGAAACAATGGACCCTCGGGGAAATGAAGCGAAGACATTTTGTATAAGGGAAATTTGTAGTAGCCCGAAAATCTTATATAAAGAGAAGATCGTTATTATTATTTGAATTATTAACTATTCCGGGTAAAAAGCAAACGGGACTAATGATGGTAGCATTGTTTGATTGCTTTAAGGGATATTAATGATTTGAAAGATTACTCATTCCCGAATCGAAATTTGGATAAAACATTTTAACGTAATTGTATGTATTTAACATTACAAATTTTTTTTTTAATATAATTTACTTAAAATTTGCAGTATATTTATCAAATTCTTTGATGCGTTTCATAAAATTATTAACGTACATATCTTCAGATAAACTTTATATCTTGTTTGAAAAAGAAAGAACAAAAAAAACAAAAAAAAAAATATGTATACAAAATCTTTACACATTTAATATAATATATATATATATATATATATATATATATATATATATACATATAATATATTATATATACATATATATATTTATATATATATATATAAATTATATATATAATATATATATATTATATATATAATATATATATATATAAGAAATACTAGATATTAGCGACTGTCGATATAAACAAACAACACAGTTTATTAGAAAATTAAAAAATTAGGTTAGGTTAGGTTAGGTCATTTTGGTCTGTGTCGTCGCTTCAACTGACAACGTGCAAGTATTCGAGCTAAGGAGACATGTAGTCCCTAAAGTAAATTTTTAATTTTAAATACATCCATTGTCATCGACCTACAGTATCAACATTATCTAATGTAAAATGTGACACTTTACCAACCCAAACATGGAAGTCTTATAGACACCATATTGTTAGCAACAAATACTAGGCACTGAAGATGATCCGTAGTGATCGAAAACGTTCTGCCAGAACTTTAAATGTGACGACACTTTTTTAAAAAGTTTTAACTTGTTTGTTTTATACCTAAATACACATTTGTGAAGTGTTTTAACTTCTGTGTGTTTTTTTACAGTTATTAGCGTTGCAGTCAGAATATTGGCCGAGATGGTAAAAAAACACTCTTTTGACTTTTTGTCGAGCTTTCGGAATGGATTTAATTCCTTTTTCAAGACACTGTAATAAGACAAATATGTAAATATTTAAAAAATATCACAATTCTTCAGTGTAACTTACTAGTCGTTGAGATTATTTATATAAGCATTGACACTCAACATTTATAACACACATTAAACATATACAATTATGGACATAATAAATTACGAAAATTTTTAAAATTTATTGTAAAAATAGTAAAACTTAGTTGATGGCATGTTTTACTGGTGTGTTTGAACTCATACAGAGAATGGAAAGTAAAAACACTGTAATTAACATGTAATTAGGTGTAATTGATGTTATCTTTCTTTTCAAGAAATATTAAAGGCCCTTCTTAGGTGACTATACTTTTTAAACCTGTCTTAATGGTATGCAACATATTATACATAGAGGTGTAATTTATGTACAGGTAAATATTTATTTTATTTTTGGTGTTTTTCTAGTAAATAACAATAAACGTTGCTTAATTTTTCTGTGTCAGACTTTTTATTGATGCAAGAGGTGCTAGATTTTATGAAACACATTTCCAAAAAAACACGTTTTGAATGGTTCTTTTTTTTTGCCAAAATACAGGAATCATCGAAATTGAATTCATGTTTCAGAGTTAGTGCATGTTCTGTCAATGCACATGCATTGATTTTGTTGGTTTTTATATTACTACGATGTGATATTACCCTGTTGTAAAAATTACGAGATGATTCTCCTATGTAAATTTTATTACAATTAGTACGCGGTATAGAATAAACAACATTCGATGACTCCTGTATTGTGAAAGGATCTTTTGTTTTTGTGTAAAGCTTCGATACCGTTTTCACATTTTTGGTTGTTATAATAGTTACTAGGGCGGTCCGATAAGTACTTCAAGTGTATCGATCCTTTTAGCTCGATATACTTGACCCATCGATGGTCCAACTTCTTTGACTCTGAAAAATACGTTTTCTTGAGATCTGCAAAGTGGCCTTTCGTGGCAGCGATGACATTCTCATTCGACTTAAATTGTTGCCCGACGAGTGCTTTTTTGTAGACAAAAGTTTGTAAACAAACAAAGTGGCAAGGGACCAAATCTGGAGCATACGGTGGATGGAACAATAATTCGTAGCACAATTCGACCAATTTCGTCATGGCGACGGCAAAAGTATGAGCCCGTTGTGATTTCATGGTGGAAGAGCACTTTTATTCGTCAAATGAGGTCGTGTTTTCTGCAATTTGGCGTCAAACTAGCCCAATAATTGGCATCGTAGAGCCCTTTAACCGTTTTGAACTTCTCTGTGTAATATATGTAGAGCACCTCTTGTGGCTTTAAAAGTGGAGCTAAAAGTGAAAGTGCTAGTAGTGATAGAAAATTTTCAGCTAGTTCTATTAAAAATTTGCCATTGAAAAAACACCAAAAAATGCTTTACAATGAACTCCACAAAAAATACAATAAAAACATTTGGTTATGGTACGGGTATCAGGATTCGACCATTTGTTGGACTTGAAGCAGCAGACTCTAATAAATAGTTGGGTTCTGACACTCGTAGTGTCAACTACAAGTCACCTAAAAGTGTGTATTCAATAATATGAATATGAACCATAGAGTTCGGAACTTCGAGTTGGAAACCATAGAGGGCGGAAGTAACGAAGAAGCTTTAACCAAGGAAAACCTCCCAGGCTGAGCAGAAGAAAGATCCAGATCCAAATTTATTTCATGATCAGAAGAAAAATCCAAATCCAAAGCTAAACAGTGAGCATAAAAAAGATCCAGATCTAAATATATATCGTGAGCGGCTGGATAGCGGAGCTAAGCCACAGTGGTAATATATTGCCAAATATGGGCCAACTGTAAAGGGCTACTGGCTTCAGTTGGACTCCTTCTGTCTGCAAGATGCCGTCATCACTCGTAGATGGGAGAGTCCAGATGGAACAAGAACAGTGCCTTAAGTTGTTTTTCCAAGGTCATGTGTTAAGGACGTGCTTGCAGAACTCCACGATACCGGTCCATGAAACATTTTTAAATCGATAAGACTTTAGCCAGAGTCCGTGAGAGGTATCAGGACGAATGGTACAAACGGTGTGGACATGTGTGCATCCAAAAAAGGACCCAAAATTAGGGAAAAACTTCAATAATATATTACCTGGACTCCATGGGAACGATTTGCTGTTGGTATTATGAGACTATTTTCAGTAAAAACACCAGACAATAAGTATTTGATGGTTGCTATAGGACTATTTTTCCAAATGGCCAGAAGTAGTTGCACTACATAAAAAATTATTACTACTTTAATGGGAATAAGCCACAATTGAAGGTTAAATAAGTTTATTGACGTTTCAATGTCTACTTCGGAAATCGTTCTCAAATTACAAACATTAATAAATTAAACAAAAAATGCCCAATCAAGAGGCAATCACAGTTAGTGATACCCTGGAACTTGTTTTTCGATTTGCCTGCCTGACAGGTAAAAATGTTTCGGAAAAATTATAGAAAAAACGTATCAGAACCAAAAAAATTCGCAGAGAGAAACCGTGTCAGACTCGGACTAATAAAGCGATACTCAAAGTTTGAAGATAGTATCTATCATACAATTTTTTGCCGAGAGGCACTCTAACCTTTTTACACTGATTTCTCAAAGGCCTTTGACCAGGTTAATCATAATCTTTTGGTCCACAAACTTTATGCATCTGGCTTTGGTGATCCCATTGTTAATTGGATTAAAAGTTTTCTGATGGGACGTGCACAGCAAGTTCGTATTAACAATTATATTTCAAAAGAATTTCATTGTTATTCTAGTGTACCACAAGGGTCTCATTGTGGTCCCTTGTTTTTCAACTTGTTCATTAACGATATTGGTAAGGCTATCAAAAACTCATACTTCCTGCTATTTGCTGATGATCGTAAGATATTTCGTTGTATACGTAATAAATTGGTATAGAAATCTCCTGCAAGATGATGTAAACAACATATGTTTGTGGTCAAAACAAAATGGTTTAAGCTTAAATCCAAGTAAATGTTCTTGTATTTCATTTGGTCTTTTAAATAATCTAATGGCTAATAGATATATTCTTAATGATGTACTCTTGGATTCAGTTACTGAGATTAGAGATTTGGGTGTATTATTGGATTGTGCATTGACATTTAGAAGCCATTTTCTTAAATTAAGGAAACAGGGTTTCGTAATCTTGGTTTTATTTATCGCAACAGTCATGATCTCTCACCTATTGTATTTTAAATTATTGTATTGCTCTCTGGTACGCTCAGGTCTTGAATACTGCTCTGTTGTCTGGTCCCCGTTTCATCAAGTATGCATTGATGGATTGGAGAGCGTTCAGAGGAAGTTTCTAAGATATTAAGCTTTTAAAGCCCTATTAATATAAAAAATACTGAAAATTATTTCATTGATTATTCTATAATAATGTTTCATTTTAACATTGATACATTGAAGAACCGCAGGTTGAGAGCTGATTTTGTTTTTTTTTGTTTAAAATTCTGAACAATGTTATTAATTGTCCCTCGTTATTGGCCAATGTACACTTAAACACAATGCATAGAACTCGACACACTGCACTCTTTCATATTCCTTTTCATAGGACTGATTATGCTCGTCATTTTCCCCTGTCAAGGATGCTCAGGTCTTGCAATGACCCCCTATTGGATCCTTTCTGCATAAACATTAATGCTTTTAAAAGGCAACTTAAGAATCTGACTATTAATCTGGATATGTGATACTAACTATGTGACACTGATACTTTTTTAAAATTTTTGTGATATGATATATTGTTTTAATGTACAAATTTTAACTGTTTACTTGTTTCTTTGTTATTGTTTTGATGTGTATTGTACATGATCTTTACTTTTTACTATTTTTTGTATTTTATTGTAAATGGTTCTACCGTTGGAATGAATAAATAAATAAATAAAAATAACCTTAGGTACAAACTCTATTATTTAAACTTCGAGTTTATAGAAATCAATTATTAAAGTAGTAAAAAATTAGCAAATATCAATATTTCTATTTTAAAAATAAGGACATTTGTTTCTGATAATAATCTATTTTGATAAAAATATCTTTTAAAATGAAAATTGAAACCGGAAACCGTTTCATCGATCTCGTTACATGTTTCCGGAGGCGATCTTTTTAAAAGGGTCGTTTTCTGGTCAAAAGTGCAGCTGCAGAGTAATGTTTCCTGCTAATAAAAACAAAACACAATAGCAGTTTAATCCATATAAAAAGCTACTTTTTACGACGTTAGTAATTAGTTCTTTGCGCAAAAACGTTGACAATTTATTTTATTTTTATGGTCGGTTTTAAATCTCTATTTTCTTGATAATTTCACATGTAATATTTTAATAAAAATATGGCAAAAAATTCACTGCAAAATTTATAACGCCGAATTAGAAAAATAATAAGGGAAGACGAAAATTGGGAAGGTCGTAAATCATTTTCATTTTAATACAACACAACCGTAATATTTAGCAGAAATCGAGGTAAAATTATGCGCTAAATAAAATATTTTTCTCCCCTATTTACTACTTTTTACTACAGTACATTTGAAAATAATTGATATTACAAATTTTATAGCAAAGGTCTAAATTACAGGGTTGGTCAACCAATTACTTTACTATAAGTACAATTACTTTAGTATAAAATAACTAAAATGTCAATATTACTACCTTAATATGGTACTTTACCCAACCTAAATATGGGTAAGTAGTAAACTGCTTATAAGGATCTTCTTTGTTTTATCTTCTACTGCGATACTTGTGGCCTGAATGTGATCATTTTAATGGCACTGTACTTATAATGCTTTTATGCAGTTTTTCACGATGACAGCGGTTTCACCATGGACATTTCCATCTGGATGGTTTAGTAAAGAAGCTGCTATATACTTTTAGTTTAAAATAGTTTTACTTGGTAAAATCCGACAATAGCAGTTCTTGGGCATGTTGACTCAGGCCGTTGGTGTTCCAGGTTGCTATTGTTATAATTTGTTCAATTAGGCCATCTTTGAGACAAGCGTTGTGATTAGATTCATTATTGTACCCATTTGTGTTATTAGTTCTCGCATCATATTTTTAAGCTTGGTGATTTCATCTGGCATGGTTGGTGGGTTGCTGGTACCAACAGGTTGTTGTTGGACTTGTGAAACTTACGCATATGTGACACATTTTGTTGAGTGTCACTTATTGTTTGTCTGGTTTTATCATTTAATTCTGGTGATGTGAAGTTAAAAGAAGAGACTTTTGATAGTCTGTAAATACGAGAGCATATGACAGATGTAGCATTTAATACAATGTGGAAAAAAAGCAGAAGAGAGAGCTTGAGTGGCTCTAATAGACGCATGTGATAATTTCATTTGCAATACAAAAGCTAATAACTACGAGAAATCATTTAAAAACTTCTTTTCGCTAATGAAGATCTAAGATGCAATATGTCACACAATATCAATCTTTAAATTCAACTTGGATTTTTTTCCTGAAAAAATCTTGGTGCCGTATCAGATGGGAATGGGGAAAGGCTTCACCAGAATATATTGATTAAAATACGGTCAATGGGAAAGAATTAGCAGCAATGCTTGTCGATTTGTGTTAATCGATTACCAAGAAACTCCAATTAAAGCAATGAGAAATAAGAAAACTACCAAATTATTTAAATCTTATTATATTAATGTATTTTAGTAATATATTTAGTAAATTTTTATTACCTGTACCTGCAAAAACATAATTTTTAACTGTTAAACTTAGGCATGGTACTTTACACCTTCTTTTTCCTTTGGGGTTAATAATATCGTTTTTTGACTAAATGAACATTATATGAAAAGTCTATGTATTGGAATTTCCATGGTAAATTCCGCATTAGGATCACCAAAAATATCGTTATTATGCATAAAGACAATAGAAAGAAAAAAAAGAGGTTAGTCTTCGTAAATGGGTATATTTAATTAAAAACCCTTAAAAGGGATACATCAAAAAACAAACATTTTTCGGACTAAACATTCCATCATCAGGTTTAAATTTTAAAATTGATAGGTTAAAATGCCTGAGCCACCAAAATACATGGGTAAAAACCCTTTAAATTACATATAGTTGTAATAGTATATTACATAACGAGAGTTGTAAGAAGCTTATTACATGCGAGTAAAAAAGTTGCGCGCGAGCCGCGTAGCGGCGAGCGCAGTAATTTTACAAGCATGTAATAAACTTATAACTCAAGTTGTGTACTATACTTTTTCTACCATTATTTTCGATTATAAAAATAAAAATTAAATTACCACTATATTTACACTGACAGATTAATAATTTTGAATCTGTCAAAATAACGTCTGTTAATTCGTTTCCATGGTAACTCGACCAACTGACTTACGAGGCTTATGTGATATTACACATTTTTATAAAACTGAAGCGAATTTTTTTTTTATTACGTGCTAGTCATTACGTGTCAGTATCTGTTATGATGCATTTACTTAGCATCCAAATAGTAGGTAATATACAATTTACTAGTAAGAGAGTAGAAAAAATATTATGCATCATGTTGTTAAAAAACTGTGATGTTCAGTTTTAAATTAAATATGACTTCAGGTAACATACATGACTGAAGTGAGTTCCAGAGCCGGAGAGTAAACCTCTACACACCGAGAACAGCTGGTAACGTAAAAGTTACGAATTTCAATTTTTCTGATAACTATCATGTAAAGGCACTTTTCTTTAAACTTTCTCTAACTTAATATTTTATATTGGCCGTTTTTAGAGATTAACTGTCCGCCATGAAGTAATAATATTTGGTAAAAAAATTTTGGCGCCATCTTGAACATACAACAAAAAAAGTTTAATTCATAAGTAATAGATAAGATACAAAATAAATTGTTAAAAAATGTAAGATTTTTTATCATTCTAGATGGTATAAGTAACCTCAATGTTTTTACTTTTCGAAAACTAATAAACAATTACTTAAAAAAATACTAAGAAAATAAAAAATAATATAAGATCAAAAGAACTTATTAGACCTTACTTCAAAACGTTTATTACTTTTTCCCCTCTTTTATAAAGCCGTATTGACCCGCCCAATTAACAGCGTAATTTGTTCATCTTTTTGGGATTAAAATATATTAAGACTTTGTGATTAAAGAGCCAATACAAGCTTTAATAAAATTCCAAGATATCTCAGCAGGAAAGAAAATTTCGTAAGTCTGGGGAATAGAATCTCATTTACTTTCAAGACGATGGTTAAATCAGTTTAAATAACTATATTTAAATCTTGAACTTTTTTGTAGGAGTTGTGGATTATAATTATTACGTCGTCTTTGAGTTTCTTGAATTCTAAATCAACTGGTCTTCGTGTAATTCTGAATTTTAACATTTAAACGTGATTTTTTTTATAAGATTATAAATAATAAATTTAAGAATAGAGAAATATTAAGCAAAAATTTAAAGATATTTTATAGTGCAATTATAGCACCTCAAGAATACATTTCGATAATCAAACAAAAAATAGCCAAGATATGGAAAATAAAAAAAAACTGACAAAGAACTGGTGTTTCCCGCGGAAAAAGCTATATTAACTTAAGCTATCCTATAACTCAAGACCTTACTCAACACTCACAAAAACAATAAAATTCATAACTATGTTAGAAACTTAACAACTGTTAAAGCTCTTCTCCTCAGTCCTAATCCTTTTAGGGACGTGGCGACACCATCAGTCCTTTACAGTTTCTTCACGATTGCCCTCAATCCTCCCATGTCCTGGGCTAGTTGTTCGGCTTCATGTAACCCTTGGTTAATCAATATTTTGTTTGATCTACGCAACGGTTTGGAGATCTTTCCCTAGGTCTATTTAATTCAAGTCTACCCTCCTCTATCAGTCTTTTCATCGTACCTTTGTTCTATCAATGTGTCCAAAATATTGAAAATATCTCTATTGTATTTGTTTATGCAATCTATCCTTTACTATAAGTTGTTCTAATATCGATACGTTAGTGCGATGATCAATCCAGGATATTATTAACATGCGGCGGTATCCCCACATTTCAAAAGCGTCTAGTTTATTTTTATCCGCTTTCTTCAAGGTCCACGGTTCGCATGTATTTTGTGCATTTTGCAAAATTGTTAAGTACCAGTTACTTTATAGCTGCTATAGCAATAGTCATCAACCTTCTACGTATCTCTCTGTCACACCCTCCGTCATTTGTTATTGGAGACCCCAGGTATATGAAACTATTTACTACTTCAAAGCCCCCAATTTATTTAATGTGTTGAAGATTATTCCGAGCTCTGTCCTACTGGTATTCCACACTTTCATCTGTCTAGTACCTTTTGCATAATGTGTTATGCACCAGCCTAACGCCAGAATTAATGTTTAGCCGCGGTAGATAATGGAAATGCATCAAAGCACTGACTTATGCATATGAAGAGGTTTATAAAGCACATATAAAAAAGAAGTAGAGTTAGTTTCTGTGTTGCACACATGAAAAATCCCTACAAATGTCAAACTGTTTTTCAGCAAAACAAATAGAAATATTTAATTAAAAATTAAAAATCCTTTGTAATAGGTCTATCTACGTTGAAGTTTAAACCACTTCAACGTGGAGTCATATGTCGCCATGTTACCTAATCCATCGGTAACTCTTTAATCTTAAATAATTATAACATATTTTTAAAACTAAATGTAATTAAACATCTGTCAACGGGTTTCTACCCATATATTTACTCTTGGTGGCTACATTCATGTACTCCTAGACACTGATGATGGAACATGGTTTCCGAAAACGTTTTGTCTTTTTAACTTAGCCCGTTTGGGCCGTAAATATATACCTAGTACAAAGGATTTTTAATTAAATTTTTAATACATGGTATACAGCCAACTACAGGAACGTAGATTCCTTGTGGATTTTTAAATAGAAATATAATATTTTTTATTTAGAAAGGAAAGTTATGTGGCAACAAGAGCCTAAAACTAGTTTTTAGAAATAAAATTATGTTTCGGAAAAAAAAACAGTCAATGCAAAAATATGCCTCGCAGGACCAGAACCAGGAACCCTGCTAAGCCTCTATGCAGACGACACGGCCATAGTAGTCAGCAAATGAAACCCCAACACTGCAACTAATTAATCTGCAAAGAGCTTTAGACAAATTCCAAAGCTGGTTATAACGTGAAAAACACCCTAAACTCAGATAATACACAGACCGTCATGTACAGACATCGCAGAACTATACCAGAAAACGAAAAAACAGTAGATAATAGCCCCCGTTCAATGGGCGAACGAGGCAAAATATCCCGGAATAATACTTGACAAAAAACTTACATTTACCGAACATGTCAAGTAAACAGTATACATAGTCAAAGCACTAAAATTACAGCTCTCCGCACTAATGGGCAAAAGAAGCAAATTACGTTTCAAAACAAAAATAAGAATAGTAAACAGCGTAATGCAATACAACAGCAATAAAACACCTAAGAGAGAGCCTGGAATGATGAACAAATCCCGGAAGAGTGGTGTATTGGAATCGTTTGCCCGCTACACAAAAAGGGTGACCAATTGGAATGTAGTAACTATAGGAGAATAACCCTCCTTAATACAGCATACAAAATATTTTCGAGGATCTTATATGGTCGCCTAAGTACATATTCAGAGGAACTTCTCGGGAAATATCAAAGTGGCTTTAGGCCTGGTCGATCAACAACAGATCAAATCTATGTGCTAAGGCAAATACTGGAAAAAACCAAAGAATTCAATATCGATACATACCATCTTTTTGTAGACTTCAAATCTGCCTATGATAGTGTCCTAAGAAATAAATTGTATGAAGCCATGAATAAATTCCACATCTACGATAAACTGATAAGATTGGTTAAGGCTACAATGCGTACTGTGGTTTGTAAAGTCAAAATACAGGGCGAACAATCACAGGGTTTGGAACGCATGTTGGGCTGCGACAGGGAGACGCGCTGGCGTGTCTCCTTTTCAACATAGCACTGGAAAAGGCGATCAGAGATGCCCGAATAGATAACAGAGGAAATATTTTTATTAAATCATCCCAAATTTTGGCATATGCAAATGATGTGAACGTAGTTGCCCGCACAACACGCAAGCTAGAAGAAATTTATACCACCTTCTAAAATGCCTCAAAATCTATGGGCCTGCAAGTAAATGAGGAGAAAACTAAGATGATGGCATCAACACCCAACAATAGAGTCAGGAACATCGGTCCCCAATTCACGGTTGATCACTCTACCTTTGAAGTGGTGGACAAATTCACATACTTAGGCTCCCTGATCACCAAAGAGAACGCCATAACGGAAGAAATCAAGCGAAGGATAATAATGGCAAACAGATGCTATTTTGGACTGAGTAGACATATGAGAAGTAGAAACTTAAGCCAAAAAACAAAAATTACTATATACAAAACCCTTATACAGCTAGTGTTGACAATATGGATCGGAGACATGGACCATCTCCAAGGCAGAAGAAAGATCTTTTTGAGAGCAGCGACAAGCCGCTTATACGTATTTCGACCTCTTTAGGCCTCCTTAGAACGGTATAGCCACTACTCCATACGAAGTATTTTTTTCGTGACGATTTTTTGGATTGGTCACCTATTTAATTCATGTTTCAACTATTTAGTTTTTTTGCTCTCCTGTAAAATTAGGAATATATGACTCGTGTTATTTTTGAAATGACGGATTCAATTTTTTTTAAGTCGATGTATATCACTTGTATATAACATAACCTACTTGATCAATTCTTATCAAGCTATTGCAAATATTTTTCATAGATAAATTACTAGGTCGCAACGTCAATATATTGTCCATTTTATTGTTTTAATTAATTTTACAACATAAAACTGGTCAAATTTTGCCAAAAATTTTTTTCAAAAAATTCGTCTTTTTTTACTTCTCAAAATTTGAAAAAAATATAAAATGAACAATATCTCGACGTTGCGACCTAAAAAACTCATAAAATAACAAAATCTTTTTGGTTTTTGTCAACAGGTCATTCAGTTACGATAAACACCGCATAGTAACTTTTATTTTCGTCTTGAAAGATTAGCTACTAATATCTTAATTTTTAATATTTTTGTACCAATATTTTTGATAATACTCTTGAGATATTTTACTAGAAAGTACCGAGCTATAAATAAATATATATTAATTTCAAAATCTATTACAGATGCGTGTAGTGAAACCAAAAACTCCTGTTACAAAGAGAATAAAACAGCTATTTCAATTAAAAAATAAATCAATAGAAAACAACATAGTGTTTACAAAAGCAGACGAAGGTAACACTTCTATTGCTATAGATAAAATAGAATATAATAACAAAACAATAGAACTAGTTAATAAAATAAAACATTTTTAATTGTCTAATACTCCAGATTAATTTCATTTGACGTAAATCTAGTATTATTCTACAGAAACTTTTATTCTAGTAAAAAACCTTTTAGACCAAAATAGTACAAATCCAATCATTTCATCTGAAATTTTACATGTTCTTGATATTTGCATAAACCTGGACTACTTTGAATTTAATAATCAAATATAATATAGCAGTGCAGGACTTATAATGGGCAATCCTCTAAGCCCATTGTATTCAGATATATTTGTGGATCATCTAGACACAAAAATTTCAAAACATTCCGTATTCAAACAGTTTTTATATTGGTACAGATACGTAGACGATGTAATAGTATGTTTCACAGGAACTAACAGGCAACTTGACCAATTTTTATCGTATATTAATTCACTTCACAGTCATATTGAATTTACAATAGAAACAGAACAAAATCAATCAATCACATTTTTTAGGTTTAAAAATTATCAGACTTAAAAACAAACATAAATTCTCAATATTTCATAAACCTACCCATACTGACACGACTATACATAATTCATCATCCAATCCCATATAACATAGACTGGCAGCCTATCATAGCATGTTACATAGATTAACAGAAATTCCGATGTCCAAATACAACTTTGAGACATAATTAAATATCATTAAGTAAATAGCAGTAAACAATAGATACAACGAACAAACAATTAATAAAATTTTATATCAAAAACTACACACAAGAGAGCCCTAAAATTAGTATTTTCACCACCAGAGAGAAAAACCAACTTCTGCTCGATTACATAAACAGGCAAAATATCAACAAAAACAGCCAAACACATAAAAAAGAAAGGAATAACACCAGTTTTAGAACAAAAAAAGCTTAGGTAAATATATTAAAAATAACAAGAGACAAACCAAAGAGCACTTACAGAGTGTTGTATTCGTGACGACTGCCCAAAAACTTACATCAGTCAAACTGGTAGAAATTTTAATAAATGAATAGCAGAACATAAAAGAATTTCAATAATAGAAAAACAGATTCTACATACGCACTTCACCTTCTAGATCATAATCATTATTTTAATGATGAATTTCAAATTCTTCACATTCAAAATAAAGGCCTTAAGCTATCTTTGTTAGAATCTATGAAAATTAACAAATTACAAAACACAGACATAATTCTGAATAACCAACTTGAAACAAACCGTTCTCCCCTCCTTAACCTGTTTCGTTAAAGACTATAGAGTGTAAACTCAAACCAAAAATAGATCATTTGAGAAAGGCACTCAGACGAAACAACTGTAGTGATAAGATTTTATAATAAATTTTGTAGAAGTTTTAAAACAAATTTTCAGTGTTTTATTGTTAAATATATATTTTTCAAAACAATTTTTCAAAAAAAAAATTTTTGTAATAAACTAATAATTAACCCTACCCCCTCCACATAATATCTAAATATTGAATCTAAATCGTATGAAATGTATGTTAACACTATTTAAACTATTAAAGCCTTTTAGATAAAAATATGTTATTATTAATAATATTAAATTAAAAGAACTATTAAAGTATTTTGTTAATTAAAAGAAATATATGGGATTAAAAAAAGGAAAAAATATCTTTATACATTTATTACTTTTCTTCGTCCCTAGGGTGTTTTTTCTGAAAAATATCTCAAGTTTTCTTAAAAGTGTCAGCTCAACAATGTATTATTTTGTAAAATAGCATTGCCCATCTCAAAATCCCTTAAATGATCTCTTTTCTGATTTTCACGGAACAAATGGCATCCATCCGTGGCGTTTTCTTTAAAACTCTCTTTTTCAAACGTCACCCGGTTGAATATCGATGTTTTGTCATCGTTTACCCCAAGAGGACAACATCAAAAGACATGCCTTATGCTTGACAACACTCGATTTTATTTTCAGAGTTAAAAAACGAATTTCTGGAAAGTCATTATTTTTGAGAATATTAATTTATTTGGCTTAACTTAAAATAAGAGCAAAATAATTATCGTTAAATATGATGTAATTTAATTGGATCCACACGAATCTAAACACAACAAATTTCTTTAAAAGCAGTTTTTTATCCGTACTCCAAAAAAATTACAAAATATAAAACTATCTAGAAATATGAAAGTTAATAGGCCTATTATTTTGAAATATAAGCGTCCAACTAGACGTTGGTATAATTGGCATTATATTAGTAGAATGTTATAAAATAAACTTTCTGTTTTGAAGAGAAAAATAAATTTATAAATTATTAATAATACGTTTATAATTCACACAGGCGTTGATATGAATATATCGTCTTTTTCTTTAGTGCCTTATCCGTTCCGGACGTTGGCGATCATCACGGCTTTCATGGTTTTGTTGACCGCTCTTCGAAATAGTTTAGCCCAGTTCATTCCAAACCATTGCCGGAGATTTTTTACCAATAGATACAAGATGACTTCCATGTTTCCTTTTTCCAAATATTTTAACTGTGTGACGAGTAATATATAATATATATAAATATTTTTTTTGCCCTTTTTCTCTGTTTGGATTGCCGAATATTTTCCTCTCCTAATTATCGCCATTCATCTCTGTTGTTTGTAAGACGTTTGCACATTGGCCCTGTACTTCTTTTAATATCGTCGCTCCAGTACATTTGCGGTCTTCCTCGTGGTTTTTTGGCTTCAGATCGCCGCCAATTCCCGATTTCTTTATTTCATCGGCCATCCTTAAGACGTTCTTTATGTCCAGCCCATTTTCAGTTTAGTTTAGCTGCCTGTTCGACTGCATCTTTTACTTTTGTTCTATTAAGTATGAATTTTTTCATTGGTTTTATGGTCTTTGAGATACCCAGCATCTGTCGTTTCATAGCTCTCTGAGTTTTTCTAATCTTTTCCATGTTTATTTTAGTGAATATCAAGGTTTGAAGGAATTAAACATTTTATTCGCAGTTTTTGAGGTATATTTTTATTTTTAAGTACGTATGAGAGTCTTCCAAATATATTTAATATGTAAGGGTTTTAGTAACTAGGTGAGTATTAATATATATATGGATATTTTGGGTTTTGTAGTCAAATACTGTATTATACTATATTATAAAGGAAATGAAATGAATAGAATAGAATAGTGAATTTGGAGTAGGATTTATAATAAATAAAGCTATAAGTAAGCACGTCCAAATTATCAAAGGTATATCAGATCGTGTTGCCTATGTCATACTTAAAATAAGATGAACATCAATTAAAATCATCCAGGTATATACCCCCACGACAGCTTATGATGAAGAAAATATCGAACTATTTTATGAAGATATATAAAAGGCTATGGAAAAACATAAAAATCATCTTACACTAGTAATTGGAGATTTCAATGCCAAACTGGGTCAAAAACTAAACAAAGAAGAAACCTAAATAGGAGATTTCGGGTATGGTCAGAGAAATGATAGAGGTGATACTTTGATGAACTACCTAGAAGAAAAGCATCTGTACGCAATGAACTCCTTTTACAAAAAGAAGCCCCAACGAAAGTGGACATGGATCAGCCCTAATGGATCCACAAAAAATGAGATCGACTTCATACTGTCCACGGAACGATATATCATTAAAGATGTAACAGTTCTTAACAGATTCACAACATGTAGCGATCACAGGATGGTCACAGTAAAAATTAGTATTGACGGTAACTATGAGATGAAAAGAAAAATAAGTAGAAACTTGAATCTAGTAGATAGAAACAAACTAGGGCAATAAAAAGAGATATACAAAGACCTATTAAAAGAACAACTTACCCAAAGATTAGATAGTGACGATAAAGATATAGACAAAATAGACAACATACTTACAGCAACAATGATTACATCAGGAAAAGAAATAGCAAAGAAGGATCTAAAAACGAACAACTATATATCAACAGAAACAAAGAAGCTTATGAATAAAAGAAGAAAGCTGAACGAAGAAGGCAAAGGAAATCTATAGAATTTGTAGAAATTAATAGAACAATAAGCAGAATGATAAAAGAAAATAAGAGAAAAGAACAAGAAATAAAAATAGAAGAAGTAATCCAAAACAACAAAAATATGAAATGCTTAAGGCCGAAATTAGGTAAGTTTGAAATAAACAAAATAAAAGATGTAAATGGAATAGAAACAAACGTTAGAGATGACATCATAAATATAATCCACCATTTCTACTTAGAATTCTATAAAACAAAAAAGAACCACCAGAAGAAATTAAAAACCAACTTAAGGTCAAAAAAAAAATGTCAACTCAGAGATGCAGCCCGAAATAAGCAAATCAGAAATGAAGAAGGCATTGAAAGAAATGAAAAACAACAAATCGCCTGGAAAAGATGGAATAACTGCAGAGATGCTGAAATATGGTGGAAAAGTGGTAATTAATACTGTACATTCCCTTTTTAACAAGATATTAAAAGAAAAAAGAATCCCAAACAACTGGAAGGAATCAGTAACCATTATCCTACACAAACAAAAAACTACCGTCCTATAACACTCCTCAATGTAATGTATAAACTCCTAACAAAAATTTTAACCAATAGATTGACGACAAAATTCGATGGATACCAGTCGAAAGAACAAGCTGGTTTTAGAAAGGGATTCAGCACAAGTGACTATTTCCGAAATATGAAAATACTTATAGAACGAGCAAATGAATACCACATTCCTCTATATATGGCGTTCATAGATTTCGAAAAGGCTTTCGACAGTGTCGAACATTGGGCAGTGAAAAGTTCTTTGATTAACAGCCGAATTGACCACAGACATACGGAACTAATAACCAATATATGTATAATATATATATATATATATATATATATATATATATATATAATTATATATATATATATATATAATATATATATATATATATATATAATTATATATATATATATATATATATATATATATATATATATATATTATATATATATATATATATATATTATATAAGGAAGCCAAAACAACAATTAAAGTATATGAAGGAACAAAATCATTACAAATAAGTAGAGGCGTGAGACAGGGTAATACAATATACCGAAACTTTTCAATAGGCTCTTGAAGATACTTTCAAAAGATTAGAATGGGAAAAAAAGGTATAAAAATTTGTGGACAACGCTTGAACCATCTAAGGTACGCTGATGACATCGTATTGATAACCGATAAAAAAGAAGAATTATTTGAATGATGAAAGAACTGTACTTAGAAGCTGGAAAGATAGGCCTTAATATGAATTACAGCAAGACCAAAACTATAACAAATACAGATGGAAGACATCACAATGAGAATCGGACAAGATGAAATAGAACAAGTTAAGGATTATATATATCTTGGTCAAATTATAAAACTTAACAAAGAGAACCAAACAGCAGAGATCAAGAGACGAGTTAGACTGGCATGGGCGGCATTTGGCAAACTAAGCTACATTCTTAAAAACAAAAGATATCTACAGCATCTTAAGACCAAAGTATATAATCAATGCGTACTCCCTGTTCTTACTTATGGTTCCTAAACGTGGACATCTACAAAAGCAAACATGGACAAAATCATAAAAACCCAAAGAGCAATGGAAAGACAAATGTTGCACATAAGACTAATGGATAAGAAGAGAAACGAGTGGATAAGAGAGAAAACAAAAGTGAGGGATGTTAGACAAGAAGTTGCAAAATTGAAATGGAGATTTGCCGGACACAATATAAGACAAAAAGAAGACCGATGGAACAAAATTCTTATAAGTTGGAGACCGTGGGAATATAAACGAAGCAGAGCAAGGCCCCAAATGAGATGGGCAGATGATATCAAGAAGCACGTGGGCTCTAGATGAATGACTGTAGCGACAGACAGAGAAGAATGGAAAAGGATTGGGGAGGCCTATGTCCAAAGATGGACCGAAGAAGGCTAATTAGATAGATAGATGTACAGTACATGTAAGGTTATGCTCGTCTTGCTCTAGGCAATGCATAACCAGGGATAAGTTTCTACTTCTGTTTCCTGCTAATTGACAACTGGGTGATACTCAAAGATCAGCTTTTCCATTGGTTTATCTTCTTCAGTTAAGGTTACTGTTTACTGCTAATTTACAACTGGGTGATAGCAGAATTACTTAAAATTTGACATTATATTATTTGATTTTCTTTTTCTTTCAGTCAAAACTTATTACTATGGTTTCCATGTCTCTTCTATTTTTATATTAATTTTAGGTTAGTTTAACAGAGCAAGTGTCTATGTTTATGCAAACCTTCATTGAAAATTTTGACATAATATGTAAAAATGTTTCGTTTGCACTTACTAAACAAACAACAGAGTTTATGCTACCAAGTAACTAAGAAGGGAAAAACTAAACACAAACAAAAAATTAATAATTTTCTTATTTGTACTTAGAATAATCCCTTTAATCTGTGTAACTTTTAAAGAACTTTTATATAGTTGTTGTTCTTTTATTTAAAAGAAGATTACTGTATAGCACTTAGATTTTCAGTGTCTTTTGTGTAAGGTGTGTTGTGTAGTTTTAATTAAACACATTTCTAGAAACATTCTTTTGTTGTAATTTCTTTCCCTTCTCAATATTTCTGCTTGATCATAGTTAGGATTGTGGCTCATCATAATAGAATGTTCACTTAATGCACAGACTTGTACTTTATTCAGATAATATTGTCACTCTTGTGCGATGTTAATCTTACGGACAAATTTCTGGACGTTTTTTCAATATATATTCTATTCCAATTATTACAGGGTAAAGAGTCCACTATATTGGAGATTTCTTTAATATTAAAGGGTTTTTTAAGTTTGGAGTGTAATTTTGATATTGGGTACTTCTCGAAATGTATTTATTGGTCTATTTATTAAATCTGAAATATATGAGTGAGAGTAAAGAGTGGTACAATGTATTTTGGTTGTTTGTTAAAACGTCTGTTTGATCTGTTGTTATGACTTGTGAGACACCAAAAATAAGTATATTTAAAAGGTTCGCTGGGAACGAATTCTCTAACATGATCGTTTTTAGTTTTTAAGACCGGCTCTTCTGTATTCGGAATGTGACAAAGTTATAACTCTATTTTTCATAATTAATACTAGGTTGGTCTTAATCGCAGATTAATGTGCTGAAAAGTAATTATTAAACCTCTTGCTACGTATTAGTTATCTATACGTGCTATCTATACGAGTGCAAGAATTGAATCGTCCATGTATTTCTTTAAAAATGGGATATTAAATAGTAACTTGCTAGTACAGCTTTCAATTAAGTCGTCCAGTACAAAATGGCATAGGATTGGTGTTATTTCGCTTCTCACGTGTGTACCATGTATTTTTGTTTATAATACACCTCATTGAAGAACAGTATGTTTAAATCAAATATGAAGGCAGTATTGCTATAAATAAATTAAAATCTATTGAGCTGTGTTGTGAGATGTTTGTCCATTGTTTTTTTTATAGTATTCATGATTCTTTGTGTTGTATGCATTTGTTAATATTTCTGTTAATAAGTTGGATAATTTACTATTTGGAGAATCAATGGATGCAACAATTGGTCTAATTGGTCTCGTTGCTAGGTTTGGTTAATGTATTTTTGGTAGATAGTAAAATCTTGGTGCTATAGAGTTATAAATTCTTAGATTTTTTGCTTTTCAATTTGGTATTTTTAATGTTTTGTTTAGACCTTTGACTGAAAGAAAAATGTCAAATGTTAAGTTATTCTGCTAGTTTTATAGTACAATCCTTACAAGGGTAAGCCTATTGAAGATACAACAACTCCATTGTCTAATGTAGTTTTTTGTTTTAATTTTTAGTATGTTTAATATATAAATGTAATAATTGATGTAAAATATTTGACAATATTTGAATTCTCAATATTTTTATTTTATGATTAAATTAAAAACAATAAATATTACAAAACACTACTGCTTCTGAACAATAAATATTTCTTTTATTACTATTAAAAAGTTAATAAAATTTACTCAGTTGACGAAAAATCGCAATAATGTTGTACTCAAGCAATAGTGCGTGCACTGTCAGATATTTATTTACCGTAAGATATTCTGATACACTTAAATTTAATTCCACGTTATACAAACAATCCGCTGGTTTCTACTAAACAGTATCCTAATCGATTGTAAAGTTCTCCTCTAACATTAGCAAGAACGCGTGGCGTTATTTTTGCACACTCTTCAATAATTCGACTTTTGATTGCTTTAATTAATATCAGTTAATTTTTGTTCAGAATGGATTTTTGATTTTAGATCCCAGATAAAACCCCAGATAAAACAAATGTTTGGAGCTAGATCTTCCGATTTCGTAGACCAATTAATGGTACAGTTACATCCTAGTGCACTGCGTGTGGCCGGACTTTTTAGTTCATAGAACAATTTTATAATGTGTTTTTGACACAGACTTCAATCCTTTACAAACAGTTTCTCTTGACTTTTGGTGTAAAATAATTAGAGAAGCAGGAATTCAACAATCTAGAATTTTCCGTTGAGTGTACTACGTGTGACGATTTTCCACCCTGTATATATATATATATATATATAATATATATATATATATATATATATATATATATATATATATATATATATATACTATAATGAAAACAGAAATACAATAAATTAACTTAAAAATATATACAACCAGGTATACAATAAATTTATTTAAATAGTGGTTAAAAACATAATTTGTAAGTTATATACTAGATAATATTATAAAAAAAAATAATTATATGAGGGTATTTTTAAGAATTTAGCATAAAAATTAAGTTTAAGAAATTTTTTTTATTTTGTTTAATATTTAATATGTTTACTCAGCCATGTGCTATGCAACCAAACATACACTGTAGTGTCAAAGAAAAAGTTATTTATTTTGTAAAATTGTAAAAATATAGTTCATATAAATGTTTGAGTTACATATAAAAGTGTAATTCTGATCTGGAGAGCCTAAAGTCAAGTAAAGTATAGATAGAAAACTCTAGAAATGTCAATGGGACTATTTAACATAACACATCACAGGCAGGAAATCATTCCAGATTGTTCATATAGAACAAATAGAAGGATTCGAACATGATTTGTTGCTAGTATACTCTGGAAACAATGAAAAGCATATAAAAAGCCATGTAATTTGTAGAAAAGAGTCAAGATTCAACAGGAAGTGGTAGATACTGTTTCTTCCGAGCTGTTGAAGCGAGAGATAGTGTCTGGCGCCAATCAGAGTTGAAAGTAATCCGCGAAGTGACCAAAAAAAAAAAAAAAAAAAAGGAAAAGCATACAAGGATGGTAAAACGTATATGGACAGTGACGATATAACAACAGATGAAGGAGCAAAAAGAAAGAATAGAGAAGAGGATGATGAGCAAGAGGAAGAGAGATCCAGAAAAAATAAAAAACTAACAAGAACCCCTCAGAAGACAGGAGGAAAAGAGGATGGAGCAAAACTTGATAAATTGCTAGAAATGATGAGCAACCTAACCAGCGACATTAGACAAATAAAAGAAGACCAAAAGGAATACAAGGAGGTAGTTGAACATCTGATAAGGGAAAACAAGGAACTAAAGAATGATAATAAAATTCTAAAAGAGGAAAACATACAGATTAAGAAAGAATTAAGGGAAATACGAGACAACATAGAAATTATAGAAAAACAGAGAAGGCGAAATAATGTGGTAATGAACGGGCTAGCAATTGATACGCAGGATCAGCTGGTATTGAAGGAAGCAATTGGCAATTTTATAAAAGATCACCTTGCAGTAGAGGCCAAAATAAAGACGGCCCACAAACTAGGTCCAAAAACGTGCCTAATTGAAATGGAGAACCAACAAGAAAAGATAAAAGTTATGAAGAATAAAGCAAAGTTAAAGGACGTCAAAAAGGAAAAGGTATACATCAACGATGACACAACGGTGAGAGAGAGAGAAATTCAAAAAATAATAAGAAAAATTGCACAAGAGGAAAGAAACAAAGGAAACGAAGTCAAAATAGGAGCAAGGAAAATGATGATAAATGGTGTTGAATGAAGTGGAATAGCAAGGAAGATAAAATGGAAATAACAAACTCAAAAAACTAGAAAACGGCTATGATAGTAAAAATACGAAGACGAACAACGCAAGGAACAAGGACATGAATACCGGTAACATTGTCATAGGAAAGGGTGATTTAAAGATAAAAAATACAAAAAAAGGCAATAGAAACACATATCCAAAAGATCACTTAATGGTAGGAACGTGGAACGTAAGGGGTACTTTTGAGGAAGGAAAACTGAAACACTTAACTAAAGAAATTGAAAAGTTTAAATTTGACGTAGTGGCACTACAAGAAACAAAGCAACTGGGTCAGGAAATGCTGGAAATTGAAAATAGCTTATTTTTTAATAGTGGAGGCAGAAACAGAATATTAGGCACAGGATTTTTGGTAAATAAAGCGTTAAAAGCATCAATTGTAGAGTTTAAACCAATATCTGATCGTCTATGTTGTCTAAGAATAAGAGGAAAATATCAAAAAATCACATTCATTAATATTCACTCACCGTCAGAAGAAAAAGATATTGAAGTAAAAGAGGATTTCTACTGTGAAGTTAATAGGGTATTTGAAAGTATTCCAAGATATGACATTAAAGTAGTACTGGGGGACGCAAATGCAAAGATAGGAAAAGAAGAAATATATAGAACAACTATAGGAAAATTTAGCAAACACGAGGAAACTAATGAGAACGGGCAGTTTTTGATAGATTTTGCCAAAGAAAAAAATATGCTAATAATGAGTACATATTTCGAGAGAAAAAGCATCTACAAAGCAACATGGCGATCCCCAGATGGAAAAAAATTAAATCAAATTGACCATGTACTAATAGAGAGAGAAGACCGAAAATGTATAAAGAACGTGCGAACATACAGAGGACCAGACGCTGACTCGGATCACTTCATGTTAGGAATTAAAATGGCTCAACTGATACCGGAAGAAAAAAATCGCAAAAGAAAAAATAAGAACACAAATAAACCAGTGCATCTTGTAACGCAAGAAGAACAAGAAATGTATAGAAAAGGTATCGATAGAAAATTAAATGAAATACACCTAGAAGGGCACATAGACAAGGACTGGGACAAAATTCAGCAGATTATCAGTAACACAGCTAAAGAATGCAATAAAAATATAACTAAAAAGAAAAAGGATTGGTTTGACGAAGAATGCCAGAAGGAAATTGAAGAAAGAAGTAAACTAAGGATGGATATGATCAAAAGTGATACGGAAGAAACAAGAAACAGATATGAAAAACAAAGAAAAATCGTAAAAAAAGTTTTGAGAATGAAAAAGAGAAAGTACATGGAAAATCAGCTGAAAGAAATAGAAGAAAATTACAAAAATCGAGAAATTAGAAATTTATACCAGGGAGTAAAAAATGAAAAAAGAGGATACCAACAAAAAACAATATTTTACAAAGATAAAGAGGGAAACGCCATTAGTGGAGAAAATGAAATAGCCGCTAGATGGAAAGAATACTTCGATGAATTGCTAAATGACGAAAACAGGATAGAACAGCAACAGCCTATAAGAACGGAGAAACATAGGAACCAAATAAATGAGACAGAAGAAACACCCCCTACCAGAAACGAGATAAAGGAAATAATAAAGAAATTAAAAAATAACAAGAGTCCAGGAAGTGATAATATAACTGCAGAGATGTTCAAATATGGAGGGAAAACGCTAGAGGAGCAAATGTTCAAATTAATAAAGGAGATTTGGATTAAAGAACAACTACCACAAGAATGGACAGATGCAATTATATGCCCACTTTATAAGAAAGGCGATAGGACAGATTGTCAAAATTACAGAGGGATATCACTATTGAATACTGCATACAAAATTCTTGCAGCGTGTATAAAGGACAAATTGGCAGGAGTGATAGAAAACATTGTCGGCGGGTACCAATGTGGCTTCAGACCTGGTAGAAGTACAACAGATCAGATATTTACGCTCAGAGAATTGCAAGCGGAAAGTTATCAACACAATCTGCCGACAAGGGTCCTCTTCATTGATTTCAAACAAGCGTACGATAGAATAAAACGGAACCAAATGAGCAAAGCACTAGAAGAATTGGGTATCAGTAGAAAACTTATGCAAAAACATGCAAAACACAAACCAAACACGGCCCTCAGTCCCCGGCAGCTCAAAAATCTCTGACCAAGGTAGCGGACAGAAAAGATTAAGAGCAGAGGGTGCTAAGAATACCCGGGATGGACCAGGCTACCACTCAAGACGGCTAAACTGCACAAGAATACTGCATCTTGCATCCTATAATATAAGAACCCTCTCAACCGATCATAAACTAATAGAACTGGAAAACGAATTAAAAACAATAAAATGGGATGTAATGGGACTTAGTGAAATTAGAAGGAGAGGAGAAGAACAACAAACATTGAAATCAGGACACCTGTTCCACTACAGAGGAGAGGAACATTCATCCAGCGGTGGAATCGGGATCATTGTACATAAAAAACACATACCCAACATAACAAAAATCGAGACCATAAGCACGAGAGTCATCCTATTGATATTAAAACTAAACTCTCGTTATAGTTTAAAAGTTATACAGGTCTACGCCCCGACAACTGGACACACAGATGAAGAAGTTGAAAAATTCTATGAGGATGTAGCAGAGGCACAACAAAGAACACGAACACACTATACTGTTCTCATGGGCGACTTCAACGCAAAACTCGGATTCAAACAAGACCAAGCGGAGATCGCGTTAGGAAAGTACGGATACGGGGCAAGAAACGCAAGAGGGGACATGCTTTTAAACTTTCTACATCATCAATGCATGTTTCAAATGAACTCTTTCTTTAAAAAGAAACCCCAAAACAAATGGACTTGGATAAGCCCTGATGGCGCCGTCAAAAACGAAATCGACTTTATAATTACAGATAAAAAATATATAATACAAGACGTGGAAGTACTCAACAAGTTCTCTGCTGGCAGCGACCATAGAATGATAAGAACAAAAGTAATGCTTAACGTTAAAAAAGAAAGAATGAAGCTTGTTCCTAAACCAAATGTTAGAAGATGGGTACCACCTGAAAATGCAAAACTGTTTGAACGTACGGTCGAAGAAAAATTACAAAACGAAGAAACAGAAAACATAAACATCGAACAACTAAATCAGAAAATAGTCAAAGCTCTGAAACAAGCACAAGAAAAATGTTGCCCAAAAAACCAAAAAGACGAAGAAAAACTAAGTCTAAGCACGAAAACTCTATTAGAGGAAAGAAGACAACTAACAGATAAATACAGAACCAATCTAACAAAAATGAGACAACTAAACAAACAAATCACTAAGAACATCAGAAAAGATATAAGAGACTACAACACCAGAGAGATATCAAAAGTCATAGAAGAGAACAAAAGTTTAAAAGTCTTCAGAAGGAAACAGCAAATAGGAAAGAAAAATATTTACAAACTGAAAAACACAAAGGGCGAAATAATAACAGATAAACAGGAAATTCTACAAACTGTCGGACAATTTTACAGCGAACTCTACAGCAAAACAGAAGAAAATGTTCCAACTGACAACATACCAAAGGTTCTAAACCAGGGCTCGGAAGACATACCAGATGTTACTGTTGATGAAATCAAAAAAGCTCTCCTACAAATGAAAAATAACAAGTCACCTGGCGACGACGGGGTCGTTGCCGAAGCCATAAAATTAGGAGGCGAGAAACTGATACAAATGCTTTCCATACTTTTCACAGAATGCCTTGAAAGAGGAACAACACCATCACAATGGCAAAATGCAGTGATCATTCTAATGTTTAAGAAAGGAGATTTAACAAATCTCGTAAACTATAGACCAATCAGCCTCATCTCACACATATACAAGCTTTTTACAAAAGTCATAACAAACAGACTTTCGAACAAAATGGACTTTTATCAATCATGCGAACAGGCAGGATTCAGGTCAGGCTTCGGCACAAACGACCATCTACAAGTTATTAAAAGCCTCATCGAAAAATGTATAGAGTACAATAAACCCCTCGTCCTAATTTTTGTGGATTATGAGAAAGCATTCGACACAGTAAACCACCAGAAAATGCTAGAAGCTTTAAAAGAGTGCCGAATAGATCACCGCTACACCACTGTCATCAAAAATATCTATGATAATGCCACGGCATGCGTCAGACTTCATGAAGATACACACAAGTTCAAAATTCATCGCGGAGTTCGCCAGGGCGACACCATTTCGCCAAAACTGTTTACAACATTATTGGAATACATGTGTAAGCGTGCAAACCTAGACGAAAAGGGCATAAACATAAATGGAGAGCAGCTTAGTCACCTCAGGTTCGCGGACGATATAGTCCTGATAACAGACCGCATAGATCATGCCATCGAAATGTGCGAAAGACTCTACCATGCCTCTACACAAGTGGGTTTAAAGATCAATAACTCAAAAACACAAGTGATGACAAACCTTGTTCTGAGTGAGAACATCAACATAGCTGGAACAAGTATAGAACAAACATCAGCATACAAATATCTGGGACACGAAATTCGCTTAAGTAGAGATAACCAGACCAATGAACTATTACGTAGAATAGGGTTGACATGGGCAGCTTATGGAAAGCTAAGAGATGTTTTCCAATCAGCCCTTCCCATCTGCTTAAAGAGAAAAGTCTTCGATCAATGTGTGCTGCCAGTTCTAACCTATGGTGCGGAGACGCTAACACTTACTAAGACGTCCGCAAACAAAATTCGAACAACACAGAGGGCAATGGAACGGTCCATGTTGGGATTAACCCTGAGAGACCGAATACCCAACACAGAATTGCGCCGTAGATCGGGAGTAACCGACGCAATCAAAAGAATATCAACCTTAAAATGGAACTGGGCAGGGCACGTCGCGAGAACGAAGGACGGCAGATGGACAAAACGCATTCTTGAGTGGAGACCCAGACAAGATGCCTTTAGAAATAGAGGACGACCACCAACAAGATGGACGGATGACCTGAAACGGACACATCAAAATTGGATGCAGGCTGCTCAGGACAGAAATTTGTGGGGTGAACTACGGGAGGCCTATGTTCAGCAGTGGACGAGTATGGGCTGAATGATGATGATGATGAGAAAACTTATAAGAATGATACAAATAACGTTGTCCAAGACTGAGAGCAGAGTTAAAATAAATAATATAATGTCGGAAAAATTTGAAGTCAGTGAAGGAGTAAGGCAAGGAGATCCCCTATCATCGATACTATTCAGCTTGTGTTTGGAGAAGGTCATACGAGATGCAAATGTCAACAGAGAGGGATTGTTATACAAAAGAAAGCACCAATGTCTAGCCTTTGCAGACGATGTAGTAATACTGGCTCGAAGCAAATGGGAGCTACAAGAAGTAGTAAAGAGGCTAGATAGAGGGCAAAGAAAATAGGCTTAGCCATCAACGAAAGTAAGACAAAATACATGGAATAGATAGATGACAGTAAACAAAAAGGAGGAAATCTAAAATAGAAGTAGAGGGTGAAAAAGCATATATATTTGAAGCAGTGGAAAGATTTACATACCTGGGGTCGATGTTCACATGCAAACCAAATATTAGAGAGGAGCTCCAATCAAGAATAATGGCAGGAAACCGATGCGTGTACTCCTTAAAACAGGCTATTAAAAAGTAAACAGATATCTAGGAATGCCAAAATAAGGATTTACAAAACAGTTATACAACCAGTGGTAACCTACGCCAGTGAAATGTGGACACTGAACAAAGGCGAAACAGGTATGCTCGAAATATGGGAAAGAAAGGTTTTGAGAAAGATATTTGGAGGCAAGATAGTAGACAATACATGGAAAAGAAGAACAAATAAAGAATTAGAAGATATGTACAAGAATCCTAGTATAGTGGGAGTAGTAAAGGCTCAGAGACTAGGCTGTGACTAGCTAGGTGGCTAGGGCACATAAAAAGAATGACAAATTTTCGAGTACCAAAAATGATTCTGATGCATACAATGGGTACAAAAAAAAGAAGAGGAAGGCCGAGAAGTAGATGGAAGCAAGAAGTAGAGAAAGACCTAGAAACACTGGGAATAGAAAGATGGAAGGACAAGGCTAATAATAGGAAGAAATGGAAAACAATAACAGCTCAAGCCATGGGCCTACTAGGCTCGTAGTGCTATTATATATATATATACATATATATATAGTCAGAGTCAGTCAGTTTGAGTTAGAGTTTAGTTCAGGTCAGTTAAAGTTTTAGTTCAGTTAGAGTTCAGTTATCAATCAGTCAGTTACAGTAAAATTATAATTCAAGAATTTAGTAACAAGAAGATTATTAATTGAGTTAAGTGAGTTAGTTAGAAGAAGTTCCAAATCAGTTTACAAGATTATTATTGAGGAGTTAGTTATAACAATTCAAGGATTATTAAGTCAGTTGCATTGATTAAGTTAAATGAATTGTTAAGTTAAATACAGTTGGAGATTAATTATTACTACAGTAATTAGTAGTGACAGTTTTGAAGTTAATTCTTTGAAATAAGCATTCAATACTACAACCACAAGATCCAGTATATTTCAAAGTACATTAAGTATATGGAAATTACAAGGGGTTAAATATATATTTATATGGTGAGTGGAGATAATTAATAAGAAACATATTAAAATAGTTGGATAACCAAGGCATAGTAAGAAGATATCGAGTGGTGATAATAACTTTAATTTTGGAAAAACTTTAGGCGTTCAGTGAAAGAAGGTACCAAATTTTGTTAATAATTTTAATAATTGTAAGAATTTCAAATTTTAGATAGATTGTGTTAAATTGATATTGCTTATATTAGATAGATAGGTTTGTTTCATAATATTTATAATAAAGATAATTTAAAAAATTACTTACAAACTAATTCTTTGAGAACCGCAATAAAAACCTATACTGATAAATATCATTCAAATTTACTCATTGCTCATACAACAACAACACATCATAACAATTACATATATAATATATTATATATATATATATATATATATATATATATAATATATATATATAGGATATAGTAAAACATGATATAATATCAAAAGTGTACCAGATCATAGCGTACCAGATGATTACTTGGTTCACAGACAAGAAGTTTATTATTTAAAAATTTGATGACTGACTTTTGATGGCAATTGATTTACAACCTTCGTCGCAAAATCACTAATACAAATATAAAATCTATTATATCGAAAACTATTTGTTTAAATACAATAGGCCAAGTAACAAGAACATAAATCAATTGTTTTTATTATTGGACCATAAATTTCAAACTGTCTATGGAATCAAGTCAGTCAGGCCGAAGTTGACAAATATTATTCATAAATTTTATATATGTTTGAATATCCACAGCGGTCACAAAATCTCTATAAATCACTCGTTTAACCATTCATGATATTGCAAACAAAGAAAATCAATTATTACTTATTTTCAGGTTACAGAACTCTAATAAATAACAGCAGCTCAAATTTATATTGTTTTCGCTATACATTGGTATATATGGCATTGCCAGATCGTCAAAACAATGGAAACGAGTATGGAAGATTTTAAAACAAAAAATAATAGTTTTTAAATTTAAGTTTTAAGATAACTAAAAATGTTTTTTCAGATAGGAAACAGATTAGATCAAGAAAGTAAAGGGGTTAGACAGGGATGTCTATTGTTCCCACTTTTGGTTTAATTTATCCTCAGAATATATATTAATATAAGACCAATAATATAATATGAAGGTATTTAATTACTACAAGGCTAAAAAAATAAACATATAATGAGGCGAACGCCAGTATAGAGAAGGTCAAAGGGAACACCCAAATTTAGATACATGAAACAAGATTTGAAAACACTTAAGATTACCAACTGGAAAAACAAAGCAAAGAATAGAACATAATGGCGGAAAATCCTAGATCAAGCCAGGACCCAGAAAGGTTTGACGAGCTACTGATGATGAAGGCTAAAAAAATGCATCTATATGTCGGATCCACAAAAAGGTAGATAAAAGCCTATGCTAAAATTATAGAGAAATTGCTTAATTAGATGTAGCATACAAGATATTGGCTTTATTTATAAGAATCCTAGTAAAAAAGTATGAACCTAAAATAAGAGGTGAATATTAGGGGGTATTAGAAGAGTCCGATCTACAATTGATTAGATTTTTATGATGAAACAAATACTACACAACGGATATGAATAAAATCTAGGCTTGCACATTTTATTTATATACTCTAAGCAGGCATACGACTCAATCTAGAGAAAAAAAAACTATACGAAGCGATGGTTCTATAAAAAATACCAAACTTATTAAGTTCATGGAAATGACCTTCTGGATAATACTCTAGACTAAAGAACAATTCCTAATAATCCAACAACATATCTAGAGAAAACAAAGAAAGACATTATATCAATAAAACCTCTCTTCCAGTTGACATAAAACAATCTCTATTTCCTCCTGAAAAGTCTTCGAGAATATCTCAAATATATAGCCTACCGAAATTCACAACGCTGAATATTCCTCTACGTTCCATTGTCAGTGCATACAACTGCCTTTCACAACCAATGGCCAAGTGCTTGGCCAAAACTCTACAAGCTCTCGTCGAAAATGCTTCATCCTTTGTGTAAAGTTCTTTTCATTTCATCGAACTTCTTAAGTAATAACCTACCTCATCCTCATCCAGTTTACGATTGAGGTGGAAATTGATTTATCCTTACCGTTTCTTGACGTTATCATAAAGTAAAACCGATGCCCAGATTTTCATCACTTTGTTCATCGAAAACCCACTCATAGCAATTGTTACTTGCATGCCAACTATCATCCCCCTTCACAAATTAATTTAGTCGTTATTACGCTCACATAATCGCCAACATTTGTAACGGATAGGCACATCAAGAAAAAGAGGAAGAAGTTCGGATATGGCTTTTTGGCATACCGCAGAATGGTCTTAGTCCCATAATAATAGTGCTAGCTTTTAACGAGACTATCAGTAATTTCATAACAGGCAATTTCTTTAAGGCCGTGCAATTTATAATAAAAAAGATTCTTTGTTGTGTTTTACACAACATTGTTGTATTTTTTTTTGAGCACAAAAATCTCTGCTTGAAATATTTTAGGGGTATTTCTGATGACTATTCAGAAACAAAATTATCTCTTGACACTTTATTTGTTTTTACGCCAGTCTGGTTTTCAAATGTAAATGAAGTTATGGAGGATAAATAATAAGAGACGAACTGCTCATCGAAGACATATCGTTTTTACAATAAAATATTCTGAAAAAAATAAGTACATTTTCTGACCAATTTCAAAATATATTCGATCTAGAAAACTTTATTATGTAAACATTATTCTTTCAAAACGATATCGATGCTTTTTATTCCGCACCGGGGAACAGAGAAAGGCAAACTGTTTTATTGGACTCTAACATTTTTAAGTGTGATGTAGCAGCGTGCCCTTACACGAGTATATTTTTCCACTCTAAAGGAATAGAGTTTGTCAGGAGAAAAACGTCGACCCATACATACAACCAAAAAGAAAAATCGAAAGCTTTGCGTTCTTTACAAAAGGGATTAAAAAACGTGAAAAATCTAGACTATCGTAAAAAAAGCGTATCTAAACCGGTAAAAATTGCTTGGTCGAGCTGAAAAATTTGCAGTGTTAAAGAAAAAATTCGTTTATGAAAAATAAAATAAAGGCATGCATTTGAAAGTCATTCTATGTTTTTCACTAATATATACATATACAACAGTTATGCCCATATGAAAAATTGAAGATAATTTCAAAACATAACAAATGAAAAATGTCTATTAAGATTAAAATTTTACCTTATAACTAATATCAAAGCAGTAGCCGTAACAGTATTGGCCCAACTAAAGTTTAATATTTGTTGTATCTATATTTCACCAGATCAAACTCTAACTAAATCCGAATTACTTAATCTTTTTCAAAAAATTCCCTCACCTCTAACTCGATTGGATATAACTAAAAGATTTATATAGTAGTGACCACTTCCCAGTCTTAATAAAACATACCGCTAATTTAAACACAAACATAATACAACTCAAAACTAGAAACTAAAAACGGCAAATTGAATTGAATTTGAGAAAATTGTATTAGACAAAATAAATCAGATTATTATTTCAGACTGCATTGATGACACACTCAAGTGCTTCAATCAGCTTATACTTGATGCTGCTAGTGTAGCCATAGGAAAATCTCAATTAACCCATTCATGCCCAGAATTCCCTAGTGATTTTTTTTTGTGTAATATTTTAGTCACGGAACTTCTATGGTACTTTAAATGTAAAAATGGTATTAAAAATCATATCAGTATCTAAGTGCCAAAAATGGCAGCCTGGCAACTCTAGTTGCCACTGGGATAAAGCGGTGTAAATATAGGAATAATAAAAAACATTAGTATTTATAGTATTTATTTATTAAATGCTGTTATAACATCAATTTTAAGTGTGAAACACTTTAAAACAGTTGTCAGGGTGTAAGGCAATATCACATTTAATACAAAAATAGGATGTACGATTGCCACAGATCTTACAACGACGATACTTGGACGCACCTTTCTGAATAATATGATCAGTGTGGTCTTTTCTGAGTTCTTGAAGTACAGGTGAAAAATTCAATGACGTTTTGACTCCAAGTATTTTTGGAAGGGTACCAAATGATTTTAAAAGGTACACTGTGCATTGACGTCTAAAGTTCAACAATGATATGCCATAACCAAGTCGGCGATATAAAAGCCAACCTTGTACACATGCGACATCTACAGCCCATGAAAAAAAAGGCCACCACCATTTTTTTGATCTAATTCGGCACCGGTAAGAAGCCACGAATTGATCCATTATATCAACGCCTTCCATGTTGCTGTTGTACCGTTCAATAGGACCTGGAATATTGATTGTGATCTTTTTCTTTTCTGCACGAGAATATCTATTAGCCTTTTTCATCGGATAGACTTTGTCACAATTGGTAAGCATTGTGACAACGTTATTATCATTCCAGCGAACTAGCAAAAGATCACAAGACGAAGAAGTAGCCAAGTCACCTCTTTGTTTTTTTTTCCACGCACTTTTTTCTGGAAGTTTCATTGCGGCATTACATCGATTTTCACGTAATGTTCCGGTACCTCCAATTTCTCTGAAACTCAATTCTTGCAACAATGCAACCGACGTAAAAAGATTATCAAAATAAAGTCTATTTCCTTTTTTCAATTGCACGTGATCAATTAAACCTAGAACAACATCACCACCTTGTCCTAGAACAGTTTGAGGAAGGCGTGTGGAAGAGCCACAATACGGTTCAACATGATGGATGTAACCCGAAGGATCGGCAGCTACCCACAGTTTGTACCCAAATCTAATGGGTTTGCCCCTTATAAATTGTTTACTGCCATGTCTCCCGTAATAAGGAATCATACTCTCATCGATGCTTACAGTGGGACCAGGAGTAATTTGGTTGAATGCAGAATTTAGCATATTAATATTCAATAGAATACGTCGGCGATATAAACTTCATCGAAACGATTTCGTCTCATTGCATTTGAGACTATTGGTGTGTGAACGTCATCGTCTACGGTCCAGTAAAGCCGTCTGCAAGGCAGTGGGTGATATCCCGATAAGAGCATAACCCCAACAAACGTTAAAATTTCTGCCGAAGTAGCGTTAAGGTTGTGTACTAATTTTTGCCCTGCATAAGAATTTGTTTCGCGAACAATGTGCTCTATTGTATCTTGTGTAAAATAACACCTAAATGCGTCAATCAGGCTCTTAATTGTTTCTTTCAAAAGATCCTCTACATTAGGACGGTATTCGACGTGGCCGTTTGGCAGATTTAGGACATTTGGAAGCAGATGGTTGAGAAATACGAATCTGCCGAGAGGTACTCGGTTGGGAAACATTTTCGGTATCATCAGCAGCTTCAATTTCATGACTGTACTTCACACTTACTTGAGAGCGCAGGATACGAGCTGGAAGATGGTTGGTATCGCCAGCTACTTCTTCATCCGAGAAATCGGAATCCTTGTCTGTGTCTGCGTCTGGAGGTTCTTCAGGTGGACAAATCGCATATATACTCAGGCATTTCATTATCTTCTTTAAGAGCTTCAAGAAGTTCGTGAAAAAGTAACCCCTTGCCATCTCTTCCTCGTACATACCTGAAAATATCACATGATAATCCATATTCCCAGTGGCAACTCAAGTTGCCATGCATTTTTACATATGTTTATTGAAAAAAGTAAATGACTGACGAATAACAATTATTGTTAAAAATGTAACGACAAAAGCTTTCTATTGAAGACAATAAATCATTTGTTTGAAAAAATACATTTATATATTTGTATACTTACATAGAACTGTCGGCGGCCATGAATATAATTATACACGTACAACACCACTATGCACACTATCGATACTAACTAATTGAATGATAGATACAAACTGTCGCTTTGCGGAATTTGTTAGCCGATAACCCCTTCCATCTAATTTAACTGCACTCTGCGAATAAGAATGTCGGAGAGGGGAGAGGGAAGACATTCATAGGCGTGGCAACTGTAGTTGCCAACGGGCATGAATGGGTTAAAAAAACACAAACTTTGGTGAAATACACAATGTGAGGTTGCTATTAAATTAAGTAAAACAATTTGGAACGATACAAAAAGTACAAAAGTGTTGATATATTCTTCTTATGGTGCCCTATCCAATTAGTGGATGTTGGCGACAATTCTGGAATACTGCTCTCGACCTTGTATGGCTCTAAAAAGTGCATGGGCATCGAGATGTGTCCAATCCCTTATATTTTTAAGCCATGAGTATTTCTTTCTTCCGATGCCTCGTTTTCCTTCTATCTTCCCTTCCATAATAAGCTTGAAGAACTGGTACTTGGAATTTCGAAATATATGACCCAGACAAGCAATTTTTCTTCATCACATTGGCCTTTACGGTCTAGATTTCTACACCATATAGCAGTATGGAGTAAACGTAACATTTTACAAAGCGATATCGAAACATTAAGTTGAGGCTGCTGTTGCTTAGCAAAGTTCTCATATTAGTAAATGCTGTTCTGGCTTGCTCAATCCTGCTACGTATCTCTATGTCTGGATTTAGATCTTCAGTTATCCAACTACCAAGATATCTGAACTTCTGGACCTTTTGGATGTTCTTGTTGTTACTCTTATATTCAATCGCATATTTCGTGTTCTACTAAACACCATTACCTTCGTCGTTGATCGTTGATCTATTAACAGAGTATAAAAAATTTGGAGCTGAAGCCAGACCAATCATAAAAAGTATCTAGTATAAACAACAGTACAGATATATCATCCGTTTGGAAAAAAGTTAAAAACTGATCCACAGGATATAGTAAATGAACCAACTGATCCCTATCAAAAATTCTCATCCAGCCAAATTTACAGTAACGAATTCCTATCCTCCAAACAAGATGAGGAGGCAGTACCTATTACAATCTATGACGATTTTAACCCAATTATAAAAGACACTTCACCAGGTTCAGATGACATACCAATATAATTTATTAAAAAAGTTAGCATAGTAGCAAAGATCTGGAAAAATGCCATCGTTATCTCGATTATCAAAGCAAATAAAAATAAATTACACTCAGATTCATATCGTCCTATCTCATTATCATGTTGCTCATGTAAACTTATGGTTAAAAATAGATAACAAAAGATTAATGTGAACCTAGAAGCACAATAATAAACTTATCATCGAACAAGCTGGATATAGACTAGGCAGATCTACAAACGACAACGTCATTAATCTAGTAAGCGCTATTCACGAAGCGTTGATATTGAAAAATAACCAAGAAGGTATAGCAATTTACTTCGACCCAACTAAAGCATTTGGCACAGTATGAAAACACCGTATATTAAAAATTCTAAAAAAGCTGGGATATCAAGGAAATATTTAGGCCTACATAAGCATTTTTTAACTCAAAGAACATTTCAAGTCCGAGCAAACGGTGATATATCTTATATTAGAGAAAAACAAAATGTAATTCCAGAAGGATCGATTATCAGTCCTACCTTTTTAATAGCAATAAACGATTTAATAAAAATCATTTAGAAACCTTTTTAGGCAATGATGTGCTGATGACCTGATTCTTTACATCAAAGGCAAGAACGTTAATAATATGACGTCAGTATTAAAGAACACTAAAATAAACTAGTAAATTGGTGCCTAACGTCTGGTTTTATTTTTTGTTTCAATAAATCAAAATGTATACTATTTTAAAAGAAACATGTCGAGGATAGACCAAACCTCACTCTTGAGAATCAAAACCTTTCCTTTACAAACGAAATACAATTAATAGGAATGATATTTGATCAACAGTTAAATTGGAAAAGTCAGTTCTTGGGTGGTGATGGTAAAACACAGCTCATGTTATATAGATCCTTAATTCGTTTCAAGTATGCATCTGCCAGCAAAACAACGTTAACACCTTTGGATACGTTACATAATACCTAACTAAGGATTATAACTGGGGCATACAGAAAAACTTTGATAAATAGCATGCAAGCTGAAATAGGTTAACCCACGCTAAAGCTTCGTAGACAGCTGTTAACCCAAATCTACGCTTCTTACATACATGTAAATAAAAGAATTCCAATAAATAATATTTTGAACATATCTATGATGAATGACTCGTCAAATTTCAATCTTCCATATTCCCGCAGAATCCATAATGCAATGAAACTACTTAACTAAAAACAATTTCCACCCTTATATCAATACAAAAATATATCTTCATGTCCACCTTGGATTGTAAAAATTTCAATACTCAACTGTAGTCTATTACAATTCCAAAAAAATAGCACTAACCCAAAACTTATTAAACCCTTAAAACACTTCAGAGATCTAATTAACTCTCATTCCGATTACACAGGGTACTACACAGACGCGTCTAAAATTGAAAATAGCGTGGGAGTGGCAATAATTACCAACACAGAGGTTCTCAATAGAATTCCAGATACTGCAACCGTATTCACAGGAGAACTTTATGCAATCTACCAAGCATTACTACATGCATATGCGATTAAGGTGAACAAAATATTAATCGTGGCAGATTATATGTCATCACTACACTTAATCAAGAAAATATACTTTCAGCATCCATTACTTTACTAATAAAGGAATAACTAAATAAATTACATACTAAAGATGTAAGTATCAAGTTTTTCTGGGTCCCATCACACGTTGGAATAGCAGATAAAGAAGCAGCCGATCGAATTGCCAAAGAAGCCATAAATGATAACAGTACCCAAATGTCTCTCTAAAAAGCTACTTTATGAAACATATTTTAGAGATCAGGGACAATAAATGGAAATTCGCACCTTGAAAGCTTCAGGAAATAAAAAATAAAATTGGACCATGGCAACCACCCGATGTATCTAAACGAAAGCAAATGATTGTTTCCTGTTTAGGCTTGGACATATGGACATACCCAGTTTTCCCATGAACATGTGTTTAAAAAAGAAGAAACGCCCAATTTGTGATCAGTGTAGTTCACCCCTTACCGTAAAACATGTGCTAGTGGAAAAGTGCGAAAAGTTCAATATCCATAGAATTAAATACCATTTACCAAACAATGTTAAAGACATTTTAAACTCAAATATGTAACAATATTGATAAACTACTTTTGTTTTTCTTCTTCTTCTTCAGCCTGTGTTCGTCCACTGCTGGACATAGGCCTCTTCCATTTGCTTCCATCGATTTCTACTTTTGGCAATTCTCATCCACTGCTTGCCCGCGACTTGTTTGATATCGTCTGTCCACCTCTTCTGCGGTCTGCCTACTCCTCGCCTGTTCTCTCTTGGTCTCCAGTTTGTTAATCTTTGTGTCCATTTTTCGGGATTATCTCGGGCAACGTGTCCGACCCATTGCCACTTGAGCCTTGCAATACGTTCTGAGACATCAGTAATTTTTGTTCTTTCACGAATGACGTTATTTCGAATCCTGTCTCTCAAACTAATCCCTAGCATGGCCCTCTCCACTGCTCTTTGGGTTGTACTGAGCTGTTCTAAGGTTTTCTTTGTCAAGGCCATGGTCTCCAGTCCACATGTAGTTACAGGCAAGATACATTTGTCATAAACTCTACGTTTTAGACACATTGGTATATCTTTATTCTTCAAAATAAAGCTTAATTTGCCGAAAGCTCCCCAAGACAGTTGTATGCGCCTTTTTATTTCGGCTATTTGATTTTCTTTGTCGATTTTAATGGTATGTCCAAGATATATATATATATATATATATATATATATATATATATATATATATATATATATATATATATATATATATATAGTGGTCTACATTTTCAAGACTGACGTTGTCAATAACAAGATTAGTTTGTAAATTACTCATTATTTTTGTTTTCTGAAGGTTCATTTTGAGACCTATTTTATTTGACTGCTGGTTTAATTCCTTCAACATTTGCTCCAGTTCCTTGATATCTGTACTAAATAATACTATGTCATCCACAAACCTCAAATGACTCAAACGTACACCATCAATGTTTAGACCTTTTTCCTCCCAGTCAAGCTGTTTGAATACATTTTCCAATGCTAAGGTAAAAAGCTTTGGTGAAATAGTATCACCTTGTCTAATATCGTTACGTTATTATAAGGTAATAATAACCTTATTAGGTTAAAGCGGGTTTTTTGTGAATAAAAAAAACAGATTAAAATTTTTTCTAAAGAGAAAAAGATTTTTGAGGGAGGATTATTTTAAACAGCAACAGAAATTATACTTTAAAAATGTATAAAATAGTACATATACGACCAAATAGCAAACATAAATTTAGAAGTTCAAAATAGATGTCTACGTATTTCTTTAGGTGCTCACTATACAATTCCCATTCAAAGTCTCTATTGGGAAAGTATAGAACTTCCTCTTTCTTTCAGAAGACAATATCTAAGCCTAACATATGCAGCGGCAGTGTCATCAAACCGAAATAATCCAGTACTGCATAACGTTTTTGCTGAACGATTTACAAATAAATTTCAACAAACACATCAAATTGATCATCCTTTTTACTTTCGTATACAATCATACTTATCCAAATTAAATTTTTAATTTCCAAAAACCTATGATACCTTATCAATTCACAACGCTTAACCATGGACAATATCTATTCCTGCTATCGACATCAGTCTAAGAAACCTAAGAAAAGTAGAGATATCATCAACCGTCATTAAACAAAAGTTTCATACACTTTTAAGCAGATATGGCAATACCTACAACGTATACACCGATGCGTCAAAAAATGTAGACAGAGTTGGAGCAGCAATTTATTCGAAGACACCTCAGTTAGTTTCAAATTGCCATCAATAACAACAATCTTTTCGGCTGAATTATTCGAAATTCTAAAAGCACTATCATTAATACAAAAAAAAAACAAAGAAAGATGTATAATAATCACAGATTCTCTAAGTTCATTATCCTCACTGACTCAATTATACTGTGACAACCCCCTTCTACTTCTTATTAAAAAAGAACTTAAAAACATTTATAATAAGAACGTTCAAGTGCAATTTTTATGGGTGCCTTCTCATGTAGGAATTGAAGGTAACGAAGCTGTAGATAAACTAGCTAAAAACGCACCCGATGTCCGAAGAAAGTAACATATTGATACAAAACGATTTTAAACCATACTTAAAACAAAAAATAATTCAAAAATAGCAACAAACTTGGAATAACACTCCATCAAGGCTACACGAAGTCAACAAACACCCACATCTTTGAAAACCAACAATAAAAGACAGAAGAGAGCAAGTGATACTTACCTGTCTCCTTATCGGCCATACACGAGTTACTCATGACTATTTATTATAGCGCAAAAACAAACCAGTGTGTGAAGTGTGCAACAGTGTTCTAACGGTAAAAGAGTTTTTAATACAGTGTCCTAAATATGTGAACGACTCAAATATAGCATACCCAACTCCCTAAGAGATGCCCTAGAAGAAAATACAGATAACTGAAAAATATTTTCCTATCTTAAAGACTGTCAACTTCTTCAAAAGATGTAAAACGTACATTTTAACACACATACATATTATTAATATTATAATTATTCTTGCAAACTAATGTATATTCACATATTGTATCAACTGTCACATATGTTACATAATCTAAATACGCTAATGACCCTGCGTGGTTGATGCGTTAATAAAAAAAATTATAAGTTGCCAAAAATTAAATTTAAGTTCCAACAAAGGGGAAATAAAAAGTTTTAAAAAACCTTATGACGTGTAAATATTGGGATGTTAAAAAACTATAACAAGGCAGTTGAACATGGAATCGTCATTGTGATTAAGCACCACAGTCCATTACTCGCAGAATCTTTATCAAAAATTAAAGGTGATTATATTTTATTCTCAATTGTAAAAACACAAAGCATCATCAGCTACGTAACAACTAAAGGAGTTTTGAATTGTTTTGAAAAAGTTCGTGAAAGCTTTTATTTATCGATGTATATTTAGATTTTTAAAAAACTAATATTTTGGTTTTGGATTTGGGCAAAATCCCAAATGCAGTATTAATACTGTTTTATGTGTATATTTGTGCATATGGCTGTAGAGATGGCCCTTAAACGTCATCTATTGACCACAGGATTTATATTTATCTATTTATTTACATCAGATATCTAGGATTATCCCGGAAAATTAGAATTATGTTGTTTTCTTTGACAACTATTATACTTTATTGCCTTTATTGCATTATCTTGTTAACAAAGGTATATATTCCCTAGACACTGTTAGACGAAACCGTATTCCAAACTGTAAGTTGTCAATTTAAGATGAAGCAAAAAAATAGATCGTGGGACTTCAGTTGAGTATCTTTATTACTTTAAAAGTGTGGAAATATCTTCAGTGGTCTGGAGAGACAACAAGACTACTTGTTTGTTATCAACATATATGCTGGAGAATTGCCGAAAAGAAATTTTAAAAGACTTGATAGAAAAAGAAAGCGAAAAATCAACACTGAATGAAGTTGGTTTAGAAATATAACCAACATATGTGAGGGGTAAAAAAAGTGGTATATGAGGCTATTCTATCATCTTGATATAACGCCTGTAAATTCGTGGTTTCTTTACCGTCGATGTTCCGGAGAAAAGGAGGTAGAGAAATGTATGAAACTTGCCGAATTTCGGGCTGGAGTGGCATTTTACTTCTGCAACATTGGACGTATTTGTTTATTAAAGAGAAGAAGGCCATCAGATCTTAAAAAAGAACTAGCAGAAAAAGAGAAAAGGTCAGCAACAAAAACGCATATTTCTCCAAGACACGTAAGGCTTGATGGTCACGCACACTGGCGATTCTACAAAAACACAAGACAGAGATGCAAGATGTCAAAGTGTACTTATTATTCGTATATTCAATGTTTAAAATGTGCACTATATCTTTGCCTGAACAAAAATAATAACTGTTTTTATAAATTACATTCAACTTATATATTTAGTTATTATAACATATTATACTTATTAATGATCTATCTAGAAGGCATAAACTCTTAACTGCTACGTTCTGCTTTTATTTTTTTACTTTTTTCGATCTAAAATAAATTTATATTTTTCGTTTAAAGGATATATGAGTCTTTGACATATTACAATGTATTTTAAAAATGGCAAGTAATCGCAAAAATTTTAAATGTCTGTTTTTTCCAGCAATGAATTATATAATACCTTTCTATTCGTATTATACATTTTGCCCTTTATTTTCCATTAGCTACCTAAATTTAATAAAACATGAAGTACTTTACTTTTATGTAAAGTTCTGCAATAACGAAAATATAAGCAATGCGTTAGAAGGATAATTGATGCTTAATCCACTTAGCAATTATTCTGGAAGCAATTAACTCCTAGTTATACAAACGTTTCACACTAGATTAATTTTGTTTTCGTTTTATTTTCAAAATTTAGTGTAACATATTGCATATCTGTATCTTAACACTGTATTAATGTTTATCTCACATCATCGGGGATAATTGAAGTAAAGACTAAAGTTACATAAGTTCATGGGTCTTACTTTTGCACAGTTTACAATTATTGTACTTTGTAATTTTTAGATAGAAAACTTCAAGAAACAAAAATAAAAACCCTGTAGAATTAAAATATTATTTTTAACCTTTTCGTAATCGTGTGGAATATTTTAGGTACCCCAGATATTCCTCGACCGGTGCGAAGAATTTCAAAATATTACAAGTTAACATCGGAAGAGCCAAGGTGGGACACGATCTAATTCACGCCAAAACCCTGGAAATAAAAGCAGATCTCATTATAGTTCCTTAACCTAATAAAAACATTTCTAAATGTTTGGCTGGGTCGCCGACAAGAGGGCTGACGTCGCCATCCTCTTGGTGAACAAGAACCTATCCATAAGCAAAATCACCAAGAAAGAAAGCTTCATTAAGATAAAACTCAATGATGTAGCTATTGTAGCGTGCTATATATCACCAAACATCAACATCAACAAAGCAAGATTTGTGGAGACGATTAGCAATTTACAGGAACAAACTACTGACTTAAAAAAGTCACATCGACTATGGGAGAGACACCATGGCAGTAGCGTATGCAGATGACCTTGCCATATTGGTCACTAACGACAGGCACTGGGACCTTGTGGAAATTGTAACTACTGACTTTTTTTCCTTCAGGAATTCCATTACTAGGGCATACAAATTAAGCAGCAGGAGCAAAACCGCTTCATACACCGTACCCTACTGGTGAAATGACGAAATTCAGTCAAAACGGACAGAATGCCTTAGATCCAGGCGAATCGCACAGAGAAACAGGACTCAGCAGACGAAAGAAGAATATAAACGCGCCAAGAACGAATTAAACAAACTCATAAAGAGGGCAAAGCGTACCTGTTGGCAGGACTTGTATGAGGCGCTGGAAAATGACGTGTGGGGCGAAGCCTATCGAATAGCCACCAAAACGCTGAGGTTCGAGACCCCATACAACCTGTGACATGATAGAAGAAGAGACATAGCGAACACCCTCTTTCCCAACAAGCCCAACATTGAACATACGTACAATACACATATCTGTCCGAAGGAGATAAATAATGCGGAACTCATCAAAGCTGCAGAGTCCATTAAAGTAGGTAAGTCCCCTGGACCCGATCGTGTCCCACCAGAGGCGATAAAACTGATAGTTAAAACACAACCAGAAGCTACCAGAGCCATGTTGAACTAGCTGCTGACAAGACAAGAGTTTCCTAACCAGTTCAAGCTCGCAAGACTAACTCTAATACTCAAACCCGATAAAGACCCGGAAGAAGCCACAGCCTATAGACCGATATGCCACCTCGACTGCCTGGGAAAACTATATGAGAATATTGTTAAGAACCGCCTTGAAGAAGAGCTGAAAGAAAATGACATCATCTCAAGTAGACAATACGGGTTCAGGAAAGCAAAATCTGCTATAGATGCGGTCAAGCATATTACAGACACTGAAAAAACAGCAGAAAAAGATGGGCCGCTCTAGTAATGTTTGATGTCAAGAACGATTTTAACTCTGCCAACTGGAATCATATTATTACTAAATTAGAAACCGCTGAAGTCTCGGGATATTTGATCAATATTATAAAACGATATTTATGCGAGAGATATGTCTTAGTGGCCAAAAATGTTCAGATGAAAATAACAGCCAGCGTACCGCAAGGTTCCGTACTAGGCCCAACGTTGTGGAATGTCTTGTACAATGGGGTCTTAAACATCGACTATGGGAGAGACACCATGGCAGTAGCCTATGCAGATGACCTTGCCATATTGGTCACTAACGACAGGCACTGGGACCTTGTGGAAATTGTAAACGAATGCTGCGAGAAAGTGAACAGGTGGATGGAAAATAATGATCTCGAACTCGCAGGCCACAAGACAGAAGTGGTCATCCTTCAAGCTCCAAGGAATGGGCCGGACCTGACCTTCCAAATAGGCAATAGCCAATTAGAGCCGACGAACTGCGCGAGGTATTTAGGCATCGACCTGGACAGAGGCCTGAGGTATACGAAACACCTGTTAGGAGTGGTTAAGAAGGCGGATAAACGGACGGCAGCTATCCAAAGAATAATACTTAACATAGGAGGGCCCAGCAGCAACAAGAGAAACTTGTACCTTCAAGTAGTGCAATCGACCCTTCTATATGGAACTCCCGTCTGGATTAACGTACTGAAATACCAGAAGTACAAAGATATTATAACAAGAGCCCAAAGGAAGCCCATTTTAAAAGTGGTGAGCGCGTACCGAACCACTTCTACGCTGGCCTTACAGGTGATTGCGGGAACGCTTCCCATCCACATGCTTGCCAAAGAAAGACAAATGCTGTATGAAGCCCACGACGGTCACCTACCTCAGGTAAGAAGGACCATACGAGTGAACATGCTTATAGAATGGCAAAGAGAATGGGAGGTACAGACCACGAAGGCTCGTTGGACCAAAACGCTTATCCCCGATGTTGTAGCATGGTACAACTGTAAATTTAAAAGAGTAAAATACTATTTTACTCAATTCCTGACCGGTCATGGATCTTTCAGATCCTACACATATGGCATCAAAAAAACTAACGATGACATATGCACCTCGTGTGACGAGAGGGACGATGCGGAACATTGCATCTTCCGGTGTAATGTTTTCGCCTACGAACAACAAAGGCTGCAGAATAGATTCGGCGCGATCGCGCCCAACAACATCATGCAGATTGCAATGACTAGCAAAGAGAATTTTGAATATATAATCAACCATATAACAGGTATCATGAAAAGGAAGACTATAATAGAAGGAGCCGAACAAGCTGGGTGAGAGGTCAAATACAAAAATAAATAATAAAAAAAAACATAAACATTCCTTTATTTCTTTCTTTTTCTTTTCTGTACAAAAATGTACCAAATGTTACCCTCTACGGTTACCCCCCTTTTTAAGCTCTCAAGTTTTCTACGCTTGGGAACTAGGTCTCTACACGCTTACTGCTTTTAGGTAAGTGCTGTAACTAAAATAAATAGCTATAAGGGCACCTTTAACCCAGTCTGCGCGTGGTATCCCCATGTTTCGTTCGCTAATGAATTCGTCCCTGGAAGAAGAAGATTCCCTTCATTAGGGTCGAAGAGGGGGTGGTTTTAGTTGGTAGGCGACCTGGCAGGGATGTACGAAGGGGGCCCTCTGTCACATAGTTTGACATCGTGCCGCCGGCGTATGTTTCTTGTCCTTATGGTTGAATTCAACAGTACTAGGGACACCTTCCCTAGTCGATTTCGAATCTTTCCACCTCAGTCCAAAAAAAAGGTACCCCAGATGCGGTTTTGTTTTTACACCTTTTCAAAATATTTTTATTTTTTTTTCTTAAAAAATATATTACTAAATACTTTTTTAATTAAAATTATTATCTATAATTTAAATTTTACACTAAAATTAAAACTAATTACTTGGGGTACCTCGCACCTCGTTACTCTGCACGGCCATACTACGTATTGAAATTATGTGCATATTCTTCTCGTCGGCCAGCCAAATGTGTAACCAATACGTGAAAAATGTATTGACAATTAACAAAAAATGTTAAAATTACTAATTAGACGCATTCATTGCAGTGCTTATAGCAAATGTGAGGAACCACTGAAGAAAACTTCACTTGGCAATAATGTGGGCCGTTAATAAACTGCTATTCAAGCAACCATTTTTATGCTGTAATGTTTTAAAATATATTTAAGATGATATACAGACACTTAAGGTTTGATTACTCCTACACAAGAGCAAACAGAATAATAGAAACAAAAGATAAACTACAAGTAATTCGAAATACCTACGTACCTACCTACGACAGACTATGAGAGGTTATTTACATTCAGAGAAAAATTAATGTCCAATTAGAATCTATCAAAAAAGTAATCCTGGTCGACATGGAATACAAATTTGGGTTTGTTTGGACTCTGATACTGCTTATATTTTAAACAGTAAGTGTATTGTTCTAAAGCTATTTTGTTGTGGCCTTTTAAAGTAATTAATATTTAAATGGGAATAAGCTACAATTAAAGGTTAATGTACGTTTATTGACTTTTCAATTTCCAGTTCAAAAATCGTTCTCTAAATACAAATTTTGTATTTGTCGGCTTCTTTAAGGTCGGAATTTCATTTTTGAACAAGAAAGCATGAAATTTTCTGCGAATAGCATTAATATCCTCTTCAAACTAAATACATTTTTTTCCTCTGATTTCAATTTGTTCAGAAGACGTATCCGATTTACCTTCACGTTATTTTAATGATTTTAGAATTTTGTGAAATTTTCACTTTTTATAGAAAATTTAGCCAAGTTGCTACATATAGTTACAAGGTAAGTCACCAACATATTCACGAAGTACATATATGATGTGTATAATAGTTTTTTAATCTTCCCAAAAACTTTGCTGCAGACGTTGTTCCCTTTGACTATTTTCACCTTTCATATTTGTAAACCTACTGTATAAGAGAAACATACCAATCAATATTATACAAACTATCGAAAACATCTACCTCCAAAATCGAATACAGGCAAAGATAAATGGAAAACTATCACAGTGTATACCGGACGTATAATGGACAAAATAATACAAACAGTACGTAAAGGGTATGGCTATAGAATGGGCAACAGAGAAATCCAAATATTAGGGAGTTTTTGTAACTACCTAACGTAACGTATCTCCCTATATGTAAAGAACTAACGCATCGAAGAAGATGAACGTTAAATTGAGAGTTTTTGTTCTGCACGTAACGTAACGATTGTGTTGCCCTCATCGAAATAGTGACAAACTAATAAGTTGTCAGTGCCAGTGTTGTCCTTGTCACTTAACCCTATTTTTGATATTCAAAATAAATAATAAATATTTTTTCAACAATTTTTAATTTTGGTGATGGATGCAATAATAAACTTAGGTGCCTTTATTGATGATGAAGAAAACAAGGACATAGAAAATGCGCTTCTTCTCCACATCTTGCACGTCTATACGGCCACTTTAATTTATACCATGTCTGATATATAATGTAAAAATATTTTTCGCTTTTGGATTGAATTCCACCTTTCTGGATAATCGTAAGGGTTCTGGCCTACGACTTCCTTCAACAAAAACAAATCATTTTCATTGCTGAAGTGAAATCGTTTTCTACTGCTTTCCATTATTTATAAAAATCAAAACAAATATACTTAACCACAAATGGGATGAAATGTTGATATTTTGGTAATCGGGTAAGATCCCCTTGAGCATTCGGTTACTTTCGGCTCGATAGGGATGCGTATGAACGTAACGTATCAGCCCGTTACGTTAGGTAAGACGTATCTAGATACGTTAGTTCAACCATTATTGCGCATGCTTATATGTCAAAAAGATACGTTACGTATACGTATTTGCTTGCACAAAAACTCCCTATTATGTTATGCAGACAACGCCGCATTAATCGCCAAGACAGAAGACGAGCTCCAAAGGTTAACACATATCTTCAATACAAAAGCTAAGAAATACAATATGAGTGTAAAATCGAAATCGATGGGAAAATAATAAAGCAGGAAGCAAGGTTTAGATCTCTGGGAATAGATATAACTAGTTACCAAGATATTGAAGAAGTACGACAACAAAGCTTAAAAGCAAGTAAAGTAAAGCGGCGGGTTCTCTTAATGACACTGGAAGAACACACACCTAAGACAAGACACAAAAACAAGAATCTATAAAGCAGCAATTAGACCTATATTAACATACACGGCGGAGACAAAACCTGACACATCTAAAGCGAGACGACTGCTAGAAACAACAGAGATTGTTAAGACTTTAAAAGATCTGACGACGGTCCTGTCGTCTTTGAAACGGCATAGCTTAGTTAGTTTGGCAACGACTTATTGCTAAGGGAGATTAGAAATTACCGTTAGAATTTATTTTTAGAAGTTCCACCTTTTGGGAGCCTACCTGTAACAACCCTCATTATTATTCGGTTTCCAGTCATAGATGTAACAACGTAGTGTTAATTTATATTTGTAATATTTTAGTTGTGTTTTTACAAACAATTAAGTTTTTTTTCTTTTATATTATAAAAACAGTTTATATAACAGTCACATAGAAGTAATTAAATAGTTTCATGTACGGTCTTTTGTTCTTTAATAAAACCACGGGAAGTCCAAATAATATTTAAAAACAAGTAACTGGAAGAACTCAAGATTCCCGGTTTTCCACTGAACAGTTATCAACATTTCTGGTCCTTCGAGCCGGATGTTTGCTGCCTAGGAAATACAAAATATCAAAGGTTAGTGCTTTTCCTTTTACCACTATTTCATTTTTTTACATTTTCACATGAGATTTACATTTGATTTGTTTCAATTCGGTGGAAAACTACTTCTATCTTAATTGCTTGTTATTATCACTATTTTGCACAACACACAATACATTTATTTGAATATTTTTACAGGGTTGTGGTATTACAGGGTTTTATTCCTTATTTTACATTTAAAAATAACTAATTTGATTTATTTTTAAATAAATTTTTGCATTCTTACACCACATCACTCAACATATATATATTTTTACATCCCATTTGGATATATTTAGTACAATTTGCCATATTTACACACATTTTTTGGGTTATATAACCAATACGGTTCGTCATTTGCGACTCGTAATCGCATATTATCGCCTTTTTTACATCCTTTCTGGATAGATTTGACATATTTTCTTTTTTTTTTTACAACTTTTGGGTACTATTTACCAACCGATTCGGCTTTCCAGCGATTCGGGCACGCTTTATAAATAAATAAAGCTACATTTAACACTTTAATCGTTCAAACATTTTCTGTGCTATTTTATTACAGCAAGTTTATTGTTTTATATCTTTTTAAGCACAAAAAATTTACATTTAATTACATTTTCATTTAACACACAAGTTAAAATACTTAACATTGTACCTTACATATTTTACATTTAATAAATTTACTTTTTACTATGGCTGAAGCTGCTGATAATGCTAAAATTAAACGCACTTCAATTAAGGGCACTTTAACTCGTTTCTCGAATTATTTTAACTCTGTCAAAGAGTTACCTTCAACTGAAATTAACTTTAGGGATTTACAGTTGCGCCTTGAGAAAGTTGAGAAGCTCTATGACGATTTTGATAATGTGCAATCAATTATTGAGGCCGCTGACCCAAACTACACTACAAATGCATCTACTATTCATGACAGGGAACGAGCATCTTTTGAAAATCCATTCTTTTCTATCACTGGCCTAGCTAGAGAACTTCTTGCCAAACTTTCAACTCCTCCTGCTGGTCAGATATCCCAATCATCTACACCTTCTACAAGTGAAGTTACCATTTCTCAACAAAATATACGTTTACCCACTATTAATTTACCTTCGTTTGAAGGCGACTACGACACTTGGCTATTTTTTCGAGACACCTTCAACTCTATCATCCACACAAATCCCGAACTTTCAAACATTCAGAAATTTCACTATTTGAGATTATCCTTAAAGGGCATTGCTGCAGACACAATACGCAATTTAGATATTTCTGATGCGACATAAGCCACAGCATGGTCACTTTTAAGGGAAAGGTTTAAAAATAAACCACTTCTGGTTAATAACCACATCAAAAAGCTTATTTATTCTTGTCCTAATTTTAGTAAATTACAGCCAACCTCTCGCTTAAATGAAGCAAAACGTTTAAAACTTTGCATCAATTGTTTACGTTCTGGACATCCTACTAAAAACTGCAAATCTTCTGGCTGTCGCAAATGTGGTAAACCTCATCATACTCTTTTGCATTTTCATAATTCTATTCAGAACACTCCAAATTTGGAAGCATCATCTTCTCAAACACCTTCCAATCAGACTACAAACTCCTTAACAACTCACAACCATTTTGCTAGTTCGACGCAAATTTTACTGTCTACTGTTTTAATTAAGGTCTTTGACTCCAAAGGCAACATGCATGAAGCTCGTGCACTATTGGATAGTGGTTCGGAAAGTAATTTCATTACTCAACGTTTACTTAACACTTTAAAATTACCCACAACTGAAATTGATTTTTCTGTCTATGGCATAAATCAAACAAATTCTGTGGTTCATCTTAAAACTTCTCTTACCTTCAAATCAAATACAATCAGCTTTACACGTACAATTTCTTGTTTAGTAATGCCTGAAATAACTGGTAGACTGCCTTCTGTCACACTAAACAGGGAATCTCTAAACATTCCTTCTAATGTTACACTCGCCGATCCACACTTTAACGTTTCGTCTCCTGTAGACATTTTAATTGGTGCAGACACATTTTGGGATCTTTTATGCGTTGGTCAAATTAAACTATCACATGGTCAACCTACTTTACACAAAACCAAGCTTGGCTGGATTGTATCCGGTCCTATACCTTTTTCTTTCTCATAACAAAACAAATTGTCACTTTTCTAGAAACAGAAATCTCGAAAATCAGTTACAGAAATTCTGGGAGCTTGAAAAATTTCCAAAAACCAAGTTCTTTTCTGAAGAAGAACTTCAATGTGAGAAACACTTTAAAGAAACTACTTCCTTTGATTCTACAGGCAGATTCATTGTCTCTCTTCCTTTAAAGTTACCTCTATCTAATCTTGGTAATTCAGAGATTTCAGCTACCAAACGTTTTTTCTCTCTGGAAAAGAAATTAAACTCTAACCTAACTTTAAAAAGAGATTATACTCAATTTATCAGTGAATACTCATCATTGAATCATATGACTAAACTTTCTTCAAATTTGGTATCTCATCCAGACTTCTTTCTTCCGCATCATTGCGTTTACAAGGGCAACAAGATCCGAGTCGTATTTGACGGATCTGCTAAATCTGACACTGGCTTTTCGTTGAACGATATACTAATGGTAGGTCCTACACTACAAGACGATCTTTTCACTATTATTTTACGTTTTCGAAAACACAAATTTGCTTTAACTGCTGATATCGTTAAAATGTATCGACAGATTCTTATAAAAGAAAATCAGCGTTGTTTACAAAAAATATTGTGGCGATCTGATCCAAATTCATCTATTGAGACTTATACTTTAAATACTGTAACTTATGGCACTGCTTCTGCCAGCTTTTTAGCAACGCGATGTGTGCAAGAAGTAGCTCACATTTACTCTGACAAATTTCCTGATATTTCGTCTATAATTTTACGCGATTTTTACGTGGACGATCTCCATACCGGTGCTTCCACCTTAGACGAACTTAAACATATTCAATCTTTAATCACTGAATTACTTTCAAAACATGGCTTTCATTTAAGTAAATGGAAATCAAACTCAACCGAATTAAAAATCGATAATATAGACAACACTCCTTTGGACATAGGTTCCGATGAAACTGTCAAAACATTAGGTCTGCTTTGGAATCCTAAATTAGATGTTTTCTTCTTTAATGTTCAACCTACTACAAACAATTCTAAGATTACTAAGAGACACATTCTTTCAGCAATTTCAAAGATATTTGATCCTCTTGGTCTCTTAGCAGCAGTTACAATAACCGCTAAGATCATTCTACAAGACTTATGGCGTCTAAAAATTTCCTGGGATGAAGTTGTACCCATGGATATTCATACAAAATGGTCAAATTATCAATCCCAATTAGTCAACCTTAATAAATTACAATTCCCTCGATATAATACCGTTTCCAATTTTACATCCATACAATTACATGGATTTTCCGATGCGTCTACTGCAGCATATGGTGCTTGTATTTTTATTCGTTCGTTAGATGCTCAGGGAAATATAAGTTGTCACTTACTCTGTGCCAAAACCAGGGTAGCTCCTTTGAAACATATTCTTACAGTTCCCCGACTTGAACTTAGTGGAGCCCTACTCTTATCAGAATTGATGGACAAAGTAAAGCAATCACTACAAATTAATTTTGATGAAGTTGTTTGTTGGTGTGATTCCAGCATCGTTCTAGCATGGATCAATACACCTCCCAACTTGTTAAAACCTTTCGTTGCGAACAGAATTTCACAGGTTCAATCCTTAACTAATTCCAATTCCTGGAGATATGTAAACACACACGAAAATCCTGCAGATTTATTGTCACGTGGTATTTCACCCACGGCACTACAAAAATCCGATATATGGTTTCATGGCCCTCCATGGCTTTCATTGTCTGAAAATTTCTGGCCTCATCAACCCTTCAAACAGGTTAAAATTCCTGAACTTCGATCTTCTGTTAATCTATCTGCAAGAATTTGCATGAATCTCGACATTATTTACAAAATTTCTTCCTTGACTAAACTACAACGAATTGTAGCCTACTTATTACGTTTCTGTAAAAATTCCAGGCTAACATCTCAAAAAACATGGCAAGGTAGATCATAAAAGCAAACTTCTCACCCTGAATCCTTTTCTTGGTCAAGATGACATAATTCGAGTTGGTGGAAGAATTCACAACGCTGATATCTCATACGAGAGAAAGCATCCCATTGTACTTCCACAAAAACATCATTTTACAGACATACTTGTACGGCATGAACACATAAAATTACAGCATGCTGGTCCACAGCTACTTTTATCTTCCTTGCGAGAGAAATATTGGCCTCTCAATGGGCGTTATATCGTTAGAAAGGTTGTTAGAAACTGCATCCCATGTTTCAAGGCAGCTCCAAAACTCGAAACTTATTTAATGGGTAATCTACCTTCTTCACGTCTTACTCCTTCACGACCCTTTACCCACTCGGGACTTGATTATGCGGGACCTTTTCTTTTAAAAGACCGTCTTACGAGAAACTACAAGACTATTAAGGGTTATGTAGCACTTTTTATTTGTCTGGTCACAAAGGCTATACACTTAGAGGTTGTGAGTAGTCTGACTACGGAATGCTTTATAGCAGCTTTAAGACGTTTTACTTCTCGACAGGGTAAATGTGCTTCTATTCTTTCCGATAATGGGAGCACCTTTAAAGGTGCCAACAATGAACTTTCCAACTTTCTCAAGGCTAACAATTCTGCCTTACATGACACACTCTCTTCTGAGGGTATCGATTGGAAATTTATTCCACCGCGTTCACCTCACTTTGGTGGTATCTGGGAAGCTGGGGTAAAATCGGTAAAATACCATCTTAAACGAGTAATTAGCAATACGGTTCTCTCCTATGAGGAGTTTTCCACTGTTTTGATTCAATTGAAGCAATTCTCAATTCCAGACCTCTTTTTCCTATGTCTAATGACCCCTCAGACCTACTTCCTCTCACACCCGCACATTTTCTGGTTGGATCACCTCTCACATCAGTTCCTGACCGCAATCTGTTAGATGTTATGGAGAACAGATTGAGCAGATTTCAAAAGGTGCAGCAAATGGTGCAATGCTATTGGACACGATGGTCCAAAGAATACGTCTCTTCTCTTCAGCAACGTGTCAAGTGGAAGAAACAATGCAGTTCCCTTCTCAAGATCGGTTCCCTAGTACTTGTAAAAGAAGATGGACTGGAACCTCTTAGATGGGCCTTAGGTAGAGTGATTGACATCCATTCCGGCAGTGATGGAATTGTGCGTAGTGTAACGCTAAAAACAAACTCTGGCGTATACAAACGTCCGGTTGTGAAGTTATGTGTGCTACCGAACGAAGATCAACTCTAGTTTTTTTTGTGTTTAGATAAACTTTATAATGTCGGCTTAATATTGACTTGCTGACTTTGTACATTTGAATTTTTGAACCCCCTTATGGCGTTCAAAGGGGGCGGCTTATGTTAAGACTTTAAAAGATCTGACGACGGTCCTGTCGTCTTTGAAACGGCATAGCTTAGTTAGTTTGGCAACGACTTATTGCTAAGGGAGATTAGAAATTACCGTTAGAATTTATTTTTAGAAGTTCCACCTTTTGGGAGCCTACCTGTAACAACCCTCATTATTATTCGGTTTCCAGTCATAGATGTAACAACGTAGTGTTAATTTATATTTGTAATATTTTAGTTGTGTTTTTACAAACAATTAAGTTGTTCTTTCTTTTATATTATAAAAACAGTTTATATAGCAGTCACATAGAAGTAATTAAATAGTTTCATGTACGGTCTTTTGTTCTTTAATAAAACCACGGGAAGTCCAAATAATATTTAAAAACAAGTAACTGGAAGAACTCAAGATTCCCGGTTTTCCACTGAACAGTTACCAACAGAGATATCAGGGAGAAGTCTATTGGATAGGGAGAGAAGCGAAAACATAAGAAGAGCATGCAATATAGAAGACATAAATGGATGGGTGACAAAACGAAAACAGGAGTGTAACGATCATATCAGTAGAATGGCAGAGGATAGAATAGTACGAATAGCACGAAATAAGTCACCAAATAGACGAAGAAGTATTGGCAGACCAAAAAAAAAAAAGATAGTGCGACAATTTAGAAGGCTAATATTGAAGAAGAAACAGGCTTTAAAGCCTACATAACAAAAGGAAGAACAAGAAGAAAGAAGAAGATATTTGTAAATACTCTATAAAAACGTATTAACTACTTCAGGTTATCTAATTTAGTACTAATTAAGTTATAATATAGTACTAATTTATTTCAGTAATAGCAAGAACAAGGTATAAAGGTTAGCTATTAATGAAGCAGTACATACCACAAAAAATGAATAAGTATGATGTTAAGCTTTTAAAGCTTTGTAGTGACAATGGCTCCACATGAAATATAAGGATTTGTGCGAGTAAGGGGAAACATGAGGGTAGGGTTTCTGTACCAAGAAATGTAGTGATTAACTTATAAAAACGCCTTTTAAATTCAGGACATACGATAGTAGTTAATAATTACTATAAAAGCCTCGAATTAGCTGACAGTTTACTTGACAAGGAAACGCACTATAATGGGACGCTAAGAGCAAATCTTCTTGTAAACCCAAAAGAAGTAGTAGATAAAAGAGATCTTTTGTTATTAACTACTAAACTCATTACAGAAACTCGAGCAATTAAACGACAATCTGGTATTGTTCATAAACCTCAGATTGTAATGGAGTACAATGAGGAAAGTCCTTGATTGATCAGTCAGATAAGATGGCAAGTTACAATTTACCCAAGAAAATCACTGAAATTGTACAAAAAGCTCGCTGTGGAATTTGGTACATCACTCGTAAATTCTCACATTATATACAACGAACTAGCCAATAAGAGGATGAAAATGGCTGAATTTAGAGAGCATGTAATAAAGTCGCTCCTAAATTATGAAGACAACATTGAGCCACAGAATGATTTCGAAAGGGAACAACAACAAATATGAATGCCAAGAAGATCGATACAAATTCATACTTTGGTGAAAAATTAAGGTAAAAAATACTGTAAAGTTTTCTATGGAGCGAAGATTCGGGGAAACAAAAAAATAGTATAACTTACTGTGACACTCGAGAAGGTCAACCAAACCTTTGTTTAGATTATTTCATTAAACAAATAACTGATAATTTTTAATTTCTTTCATGTTTTTTTTTTTATTTAAACATACAAAACCCACATCAACCACCAAGGGTTATTAGTGGGGGGACATACACAGTAGTACAGTTTGTTAAATTAAAGTTTAATATAAATGTTTATGTCTTTTAGAAACTGCAATAAATCCGAGATATTTGTCGTAAGCGCACTTCTCAGGTTTCCACTAATTCCTCGGCATGTTCTCTGAGGTTGGAACTGCGGACAGTCGACTATCAGATGCTTCACCGTGAGTTGAGTAGAGCAGTAGGTACAAATTGGAGCTAGTTCTTTATTTAGAAGGTGTTGGTGTGTTAGTATTGTGTGGCCGATTCGAAGACGATTTACGATTACTTAATCTCTTCTTTTTCCTTGTTGTGGTAGGCTGGTGTCTACTCGAGGCTTTAGTGTTTTCAACTTAGAGTCTATTGCATCCCAGGTTGCTTGCCATAAATTTATTATATGATTCATGGACTGTCGTTTATGGTCGATGTGGGGATATTTAGTAATTTTTGGAACATTTTCATTTTTGATGGATTTTAATGCTAATTGATTAACTTCCTCGTTGCCTTTAATGCCAATGTGTGAAGGTATCCAGATAAATGTAACCTTTTTATTTATATGGTGTAGTGCATTAAGTTCATTTCTTATATTTTGTGCAATAGGATGGCTAGGGTAAAGTTGATTAATTCCATGTTTCATGTTTTTATTTAACTTTTATATGGTATTTAGTTTGAAATGAATATTATATTTTTTATTCAAAATAAAGAAATACATGTCAATATTTCGATATTATTTCAGTCTTCACTATTTTGTCAAATAAAAACTGATCTTTCAACTCAATTCATCAATTTATTTAACTGGTCAAATCGGTCGTAAACGACCGCCGTGGAATGACGTACCTACTTATTGAACTGTCGGTCATTACAATACTTTATAGAGTATTTTTAGAGAAAACATGTGCAAATATCAACTGCTAAGCAAAATAACTACACACAATGTTTAAAATAATCTAACAAATCATAAAACCACCATACAAAGTCCATAAATAATAACGTTCCAATTATCTACCCAGATACTCAACCCTTTCGCTCATTTACTGGTGTATTAAAAATCCTGTTTATGGTTATTAAGATGAAAAATGGGACTTGGGCTTCTTATTTGGCTCTTTTAATTGGTAGAAGGGTAGTCTCTTTTGCTTAATTACATTCTAAATTTATAATAAATATCTGATATATTAACAATAATTATATTATTTTTATTTAAAAATAATGTGTGTTAAAGTCAATTATTTAGTTAATTTATTTTATAATTTGCCAATATGGAAGCCATTTTTTAAAAACATTTTTTATAAAAATATAAATCAAATTATTTATATTTAACGATATAATCCCAAATTTATTAGGTATACAGGGTTTTTATAGGGTTTGGTAACACGGTGCTATGTTTGAAATAAATAAACTTATTATGAACCCGAAAATGCACTTTAAGAAGAAATAATTCACTAACAAAATTTTTAACAATAAATAGCTTCCCATTGTTATTGATAAACAAGACATTCCACAAGAAAGAAAAAAAGAAAAAAACAAAACACCCGCAGTAAGTGATTCACAGATAACAATACCATATGTAAGGGGCTTATCAAAAAAATTAAAAGGTATGGAAATAAGTATGTACATAATAACAACATTTAAAAGAACCAATACACTCTGATCTATACTGTTCAAAACCAAACCTAACAATAAACATGAGAGATAAAAAACTGCATCTGTAAAATACTCTTCAAATACAACAATAACAGTGTGGAAACCGCAAGAACACTAAGTGTCAGTACCAACGAGCATGAAACACACATCAAAAACAAGGATTTTAATAAATCACAGATATGCAAACATGCTTGAGACAATAGACAGTAGTTGGATAACTCACGATCTAGAACCAGACATAGAGATACGTAGCACGATTGAGCAAACCAGAACAGCATTTACTAATATGAGAACCTTGCTAAGTAAGAGCAGCCCTAACTTAACGCTTCGATATTGCTGTAAAATGTTACATTTACTCCATACTGCTATATGGTGTAGAAACCTGTACCATAAATACTAATGTGATAAAGCCTTTGAAAGGTGGGTATTTAGAAGACTACTTAAAATTCCCTGGACAAATTACACAACAAATTGTCGAAGTATTAAATAAAATGGGTAGAGAACAAGAATTGCTGCCAATAATAAAAAGAAAAAAAAACTGCTTACCTGGTTAAATATTTTGGAATTAAAAGTATCAGTTAAATTATAATAATATAACTAATTAAACTATAATTATAATTATATATTATAACTATTTATATATATATATATATATATATATATTTATATATATATATATATATATATATATATATTTATATATATAATATATATATATATATATATATATATATATATATAAAGCGTTTATAATATTAGATTTCTTTTTGTTGCATTGTTGCATTGACATTTAAGTCACGAGCCTTTTTTGTAAAAAAATGTGCGGCAATCGCTACACATGATAATCCAAGTTCAGTTCATGGGAAAACCCTAATTCTTCTTACAAATAATAATGCCCATCCTGTATCAAAGTATTACCTTCTGTTAAATGAAGCCTTCCAAGTTTATAATAATAATGTTAATCTATGCATTCTTTTCATTTATAGATTATCTGACTCTTCGACGATACTATTTTTTCAGAACCTGCTAAATTTTTTAGATGATTTGTTAAATTAAAGCAAAAAAAAAATCCATGCGGTGAATTCAATATTAATTGCGCTGCTGCTTGTCTCCCTAACTGTCCTTGGTCAATCTATTCAAATTGTATGGTCTCGCAATGCACGATAATTCTCCTACAAAAATTACTAAAACAATATCTACCATAATTGACTATATTGTCTTAGATTTTTCACTTTTCATGTACCCTCTACAATTATTAGTACAGGTCTATCTTACCATTAAGCAGTATGTACCAAGTTTAACACTTTTAAAAAAACTCTCCTCGAAAACCCGACGTTTAGGTATGATTTTTCTGCTCAGAACTTTCGTAAATTAAAAAATTTATGTCTTTACGTCTGGGTGGCAATTTTCTTCTGTGGACGTAGGCATTTTCTTTTATTACAAATAAGTCAAAACATCACAAACACACTACCAAAATTATCCGCATATCAGCCAAGATAATACGTTTACTAGTAAACATCAAAAAATTTACTACTAACATATCTGTCACTAAATATATCACCAAATACAGAGGAACCTATCTAAAATATATCAAAACAGTTAAAAAAGTGTACTATCAAAATTGTCTGGGAAGATCTAAAAGTGTTGCAAAAGAAACTTGGTCCATATAAACGATGTTCTAAATAAAACTAAGATAATTCAAACATGTTCACTTCCAAACCCTGAAAATCAAAAAATGTCTTACATTCATGCTTTATAAGACTAGTTGATAAATCTGAACTGATCCAAATAATCAATAGTATCAAAAGCACATCTTCCTGAACTACTGATGGACTATTTCTAAGAATGTTCTCAAATATTTTAAAAAATGTACTTAGAGTTCTGGTCTCACCAACTATTGATTCCTTTGAAAAACGTTAAAAGCCACAATTATTAAATAGTATTTTTATCTATATTTGGGTATTATATGCAGCAGCTTTTACTTTTAATTTTGGAATGTTTTTTTTATTGCAAAATTTATTTAAATTTTGCAATGGATTGTTTATTTTATTATTTTTTATTTTGTAATATTGACGATTCACGTAATTTTCGTAAATTTTAATTGTTATTTTTATTTTCTAACTTTTTGTAAGCTTTGTCCATAAAATTGAACAATTTTCAGTGACAATAAAGCATATTTCCATTTTATTATCTTTGAACTAAATTTACCTTAAACCTAATAACATTACCCTTGTAACATTACACTTGTAATTCAAATTTAAGTTAATTTTACGGATTAGCATGAAACGTATAATTAGCTCTATAACTAGAACTACAAGTACATTTGTTATTATTACTTCAGTCGTCCAAAAGTGTACCAAAAGTGTTACAGGCATCAGCGATTAACAAACTAAACCATATTCAGCGGATAGCTTGCATGAATATAAAAGGTACAATGAAAACAACGCCAACTGTTGCAATGGAGTTAATCATTGGCATCACGCCTCTAGATATATAATATGTTAAAGAGGTGGCGCTAGTGACAATGATGCGACTACGCTCAGCTGGTGCAAACCTTGATGTAAGAATAGGACAATTGAGAACCCGTTTCTGGCGGGAGAGACGGATGCGCTACCACTGCCATAGGCAGGCTGCGACTCAATTGAACCAAAGTTTGTCTTTAACAAACCCTACAAAATTAAAACAAGACAGTATAGGGAGACAAACGTGACAAACGCGTATTGCTCCTACACCAATGGCTCTAAAATGAAAGAAGGCTCAGGATGTAGGATATACTCCAGATCACTGCACCTAAGAATAAAGTGGCGTACGGGCAAAAATGCCAGCGAAGTTAAGACAGAACTGGCTGGTATCTCCATAGCCGCAAAAGAGATAAGCCAAAAAGGTGTAGCAGAGAAAACTATAACGATCTGCACAGATAGCAGACAAGCGCTACTAACTTTAAACAGACCACGTGCCATATCAGAGTTAGTAATGGAGTGTCATGAGTCACTAACTCAAGCTTCGAATGGTAACACCGTCATCCTGAGGTGGTTTAAAGGACACAATATGAATAAAGGCAACTACGTTGCTCACCAATTGGCTAGAAAGACGGCAGGTCTAAGACTCTTAGATCCTGGGGATTTTTTTGGTTGGTCAACTACAGCAATGGCTAAAATTGTCAAATGTCACTCCCATACGCAAACCGTAAAAAGATGGGAAAAAGGGCAAGGATGTAAACTTGCCAGGGTATCACTAAGTAATCTTAAAGAGACAGCATCAAAGAAGTACTTGGGAATGGCCAGGAAAAACCTACGGTTGAAAGATGGTTTTTAACAGGTCATTGTCAACTAAGCAAACACCTCCATACACTGGAGCTAACAGACACACCTCTATGTAGGAAGTGTGAACGAGATGACGAAACTGTAGAGCCTGTCCTATGTGAAGGCACGGAGTTATCGTTAGTACAAGAGAACGCGTTCGGCTAGTCCTGGCCCGCACCTGCCCACATAAGAGAGATGTCTCATGGTGACTTGTTTACCTTCGAAAAAGTGGTAGGATGAACAATGAATTAAGGGAAACAGCTTTCTGGGAGGATGCACAATAGGTCAATTGTGGCCTAAGTGCTGTGAAACTTACCTCTCTCTCCTTACTCTACAGTATAATAAAGACAGATAAAGAACATGCAAAAAAATTTACCACTTTTACCCCTAGGCTTTCCTTTAAAACTCCCCCTCCTCCCATAAAGAAGGAAACATGGAAAAAATTGATTTACAAAGAATCTGTATGCCATAAAAAAATGCTTTAAATAAAAAATGTAGGTGTGATAATTCTAAATAAAAAAGTTTTTAAGCATTTTTTGTGTAAAATGAACCATTCTCTCAGAAATAACGATTAAAGTGATCGGCGATTTTGAATGTAAGTTACGCACGCGAAATCAATGATCAATAAAATTTGTATTAGATCGACGGTAAAAATTTAATATCTTTTTATCCAAGTGTCCTATCGATGAAAATCAAGAGGTTTTGGGAGGAAGCTTTGGGGTTAAAGTAGTAAACTTTTTTGAATTTTTTTTGCCCAGAATTTATATTCTCGGCAAAATTCAGCTTGTTCGTAGGATTTTTAGTGGTAAAATCTCAGACGACTGGACTAGATTAGCGTTCTTAGTGATATTCTATACAAACCACCAAATTTTACTACATTCTGTTGAGCCGCGTAAAATTTTATTATACCCTTTCTTTAATTATCTCTTTCTAGTTCTCTCACAGCTACTGAATTACCTTTCTAAATTCTATGTTGGTCTTTTCAGCAATGTTAACGCAAGATCATTCAAATTTTAATATAAGATTCGGTTTTTGTCGTTTGACCATATCTTTTTAACCTAATCTAGAGGGATTTTTCTCTCATCCATAAACATTAAACATCATATTAAAACGATCTGAAATTCCAAAAATCCTATACACGCTACAATACCGAGATAAATTTTGTTGTGTGTATAAAAAGGGCTTTAAAAAAATATGAATGGCACTTTTCAACGTCAATGGCATGAACCAAAAAATCTGATTTCATTCTTCGCAAAAATATTTAGGATATTACTACAAAAGAATGGGATTTTCTTAATGTCTGGAATTTCTCCTAAAAACCAATAGCATTGTTCAGTATGAACTCGGGGTTACGATAATATTTTTATGTGATTTTTTGTACAAGGTTCTTAATTCGTCTTAAATATTCTGCCGATTAAATTACTAGTTTTTATTATAAAAATAAAATAAATTTTATTATTATAATGTAATACAATTTCGAATACCAGTGACAAACAAGAATAAGAAACTTTTTTTTCTTTTAAAATATATAACTATTGGCATGAATAAACAATTCCTAATATTCTAAAAATAAACAAATTTAAACGATAATAATGTTGTCACGATAATATTTTTTTGTGATTTTTTGTAGAAGGTTCTTAATTCGTCTTAAATGTTCTGCCGATTAAATTATCAGTTTTTATTATAAAAATAAAATAAATTTTATTATTATAATGTAATATAATTTGGAATACCACTGACAAATAAGAATAAGAAACTTTTTTTTTTATTTTAAAATATTATAACTATTGGCAAGATTAAACAATTCCTAATATTCTAAAAATAAACAAAAGCTATAGCGGGATAAGATAGTCAAAAGTGCCCCCGCGCAGATCAGCACCGCGACTTGTGATTTCAATACAGCATATAGAAACATAACTTCATACAAATTTTTAGCTTCCCAGAGCCCATGGAACCTATTAAATCTAAACAAGAAACTTTTTTTGGACTTTATTTTTTTCTGTACGCAATTTTGTTTTAAAAAATATGAATAAATTCATCCAGATGTATCTTTTTTTTATTTTTAGAAAATCGCATCGACCAAATGGCCATTAGCGAAAAATTAATGGATTACATTATGTACAAATACTGCATTACAATTTGGTTTATTATTAAATATTGTGGTACTTATTAATGTCTTTCAAGAAGTTCAAAATATTTTTAAAGTCACAGTCTGCACCTAGAGCTTCTAGAAGTGTTCCTGGTATCTTGTTGTTACTTCGTTGTTGATTGTAGAGGGGACATTCACATAGTATGTGCCTTATTGTTAGTGTCGTATTGCACGTTTCACATCGCGGCGGTTCGCACTTTTTAATTAAGTAATCATGTGTTAACCTAGTATGTCCGAGTCTGAGGCGCGTTACTATTATTTCTTGGCTTCTTGACGTAGGTAACACATTCCATGCCTCTATGCTGGGTTTCACTTGTTTTAATTTTGAATTCGACACATTCCATTTATTTTTCCACGTACTTAAGATTGATTTTTATATATAAGCTTTTATATCCGTTGATACCGATGTGTTTACGATTTCGGAAACGTCACTCACTATCGCGTCTTTCGCACTATGGTCAGCAGTATCGTTGCCTTTTATTCCTATATGTGATGGGATCATGATGAAATTTACCTCATTTTGATTAATATAAGCTTGAAGAAGGACCGTTTTAATTTTTTTTTCAAGTGGGTTTTTTGGATACAGTTGTCGGATGTATCTTTCGAATACAAAATAGCCTAGTTTTTTGCAGATTTTTATATTGAAAATTGAGCTCAGGAAAAATCATTGAAATTTTCAATAATTTTTTAGGTTATGTTAATAATTTTTGGCTAACTTTTAAATAGTAATTTTTTTTGTATTTTTTTTTTCGTTCTTTTAAATGGCCAAGGCAGAATTTTCAATTTCTGAACGAAAAGTATTGAAAAATCAAAAAAACCGTTTTTTACTCATTTATTTGCACATAACCTCAAAACTCAGTTCGAAAAAACCACGTGTTTTATGTGTTTCATACTTTTTTTTACCTTACCTCAAAATCAGATAGTTAGATGTATGCTTCTCCATCTACTTTCTTCCGGACTATAAATCATCATTGTTAAAATAATCATTTTTAACTTACACATTCTCAAATTGTAAAAAAATCGTGATTTTCTAATATTTTTTCACTTGACTCATAACCTTAAAATGTAGTGGCTAAATGATCGAATTTCCGCGTATTTTTGATCGCACCCTTTAATTTAGTTAGGTATACCACTTGTAAAAAACCTACAGTTTTTTGATTGACCCTTCTTCAACAATTATTTCTATCGCTTTTAATCGCATATCACTTTTTGTGCTTAAGTGTTAGCTGATACTTTTTGTGCTTAAGTCCTTCTAGTGTTTTTCTGTCGCCAAACAATGTTTTTTAACAACTTTTTATTAAACTGATGATGGAATGATTTAATTCCGAAAAGATCTTTAAAATAAAGTTTTAAGCTGTTAATAAGCATTCTTTATACCTTGATACACACTAACATCACGTGCTTTTTATTAAATAACTCAAAATTTTGCCTACCGATTAATATTTTTTTTTCGAGTTTTAGTTTTTTTTTATTTTTTTTTTTTTGGCATTTTTGACAAAATTCGCTGAATTAAATTTTTTACATCAAACGGTATAGAATGCAACGACAGAAGCTCAACGACTTTTTTAAAAAAGCAGATATTTTAACGTGAGAATTTTCGATTGAAAATTAGGGTGCTTTTTTGATATTAAATTAAAATAAGGGAGAAAAAATAAATATTTTAAATAAAAAAATTTTTCCATTAATTTTAAGGTTACATGAAAAATGTGTAAATGTGTAATTTGGACGTTTTTTTATACTTTCAACTTTTTATTTAATATAGTACTTATGGTGTTGTCGGAAATCGTGATACAATGTAGTTTACCCTTAAAAACTCACCCTTTTTCAGTTATCGACCACATATCGAACATAAATTATTTTTATTTAATTTTTGTTATATTTTCTTCCCTTAAGAAGTAGTTCGAAATACAGGACGAACAATCACAGGCATTTAAAACGCATGTTGAAATGCGACAGGGAGATGCGCTGGCGTGTTTCCTTTTCATCATAGCTCTTGAAAAGGTGCTCAGAGATGCCCAAATAGAAAACCATGGAAACATTTTTAATAAATTATCCCAAGATTTGCCATTATGCAGATGATATTGACCTTGTTGCTCGCACAAGACGCAAACTAGAAGATATGTATACCACCTTGTCAAATGCCTCAAAAAATATGGGCCTGCATATGAGAAGAAAACTAAGATAATGGCACCAACACCCAACTATAGAGCCAGAAACATCAGCCACCAATTCACTGCTGATAAATCTACCTTTGAAGTGGTGGACAAATTCATATACTTAGGCTCACTGACCACCAAGGAAAAGGACATCATGGAAGAAATCAAGCAAAGAATAATGCTAGTAAACAAATGCTATTTTGGATTGAGTAGACATACGAGAAACAGAAGCGTAAGCCAAAAAACAAAAATAACCATATATAAAACCCTTATACAACCAGTGTTGAGATATGGATCGGAGACATAAACCATTTCCAAGGCAGATGAAAACCTCCTGCTTATATTTAAACGAGGATCCTGAGAAAAACAGTCGGTGGCATCTGTGAAAATGGTGTTTCTAGAAGGAGGTACAACTACGAGATATATCACAGATATAAATATATATTTGGTGGTAAAGACGTAGTATCTCTTTTAAAAATACGAAGACTAAGATGGGCAGGACATCTGGCAAGATCACAGCAGAACAACCCACCTAAAAGAATCCTTATGTCACAACCTGTGGAAAGTAGAAGTAGGGGTAGGCCAAAACTCAGATGGAGGAATGGTGTAGATGAGGATGGTAGAAAAATAGGCGCAGCAAGCTGGCAACTGTTGCCAATGGATAAAACTGACTGGCGTAATAGACCTGGGAAGGTCGAGGCTCTTTTAAAGAGCTATAGCACAAATAATGATGAAGAAGTAGTTCCATCTTGTTTCTATTCTTTTTTGTCTCAAAAATTGTTGGCCCGGGCCTAATAACTCCTCATTTTGATAACAAATCTCCTGAATAATGCACTTAAATCAAATTTTTAAATATTTGTTTACAATAAAGTTGACAAATATAATTAAACATTTATAATATCCACTGTCAAACTCGAATCAACGGTACACAAGAAACTTTCTTATTATTGAAGACAGTACATCATCACAAGCGAGGCAATTGCACGGATAAATTGTGATTATATTCAATAAGTTTTCGCATTCTGTGCTTTGCATTATGAGATACAGCCTCATAAATTTGAAGTTTCGTTTTCAGGCCTGCACCCTCTACCCGTTTCAGAATATTGTTAGACACATCTGCATGATGTTCGAGAGATATTAGTTAGGCCAGTTAAAGTTTAAGCTTAGTTTTGTGTTTGTATAGGAGTTCTGTGTGTGTTCTATACTAAATAAAAGAGCAAGAATTTTTTTATGTATTCATCCAACAAAGCAATTAGCATATTTTGTCTAAATTGTACAAAAGCTAAAAACACTTATTTAAGGTTAGTTAATTTTGAGTAAATTTGATGACTTTTATTAAATGGGCATTCATCAGTCGACTCTATTGTTTGTAATTATTATGTATAATTTGTTATAGAAAAGTTTCCGATGTCTATGTTAATCATTTTTAAATAATTTTTAATTTCAGTACTCTTATACTGTTCATTTTCTTCCTCTTCCACTCCTATCAAGATTTTATATCATTAAGGCTTTTTGAACTCTATTTATAGCTGCTAAAATAATTCATTGGAGATGCAAAACAACTCTTAAATTTATCATCAAAGACATTTTTTCATTTCAACTTTTTTAATATTCGTCGATAGCACCACATCTTGAAAGTTTTAATGATTTTTATATTGTTCTGTTTCAGTGTACATCCTTTCATGCCATTTAACAAAGTATGTACATAAATTAAGAGATATTATTCAGGAAATAAAAGAAATGATAAGGAAAAAGAATTGAACCGAAAAGATAGCCTGAAGAGCAAGAAATAAGGAAGATAAAAATAGGGCAAACCAACCGAATCGACAAGTCGAGAGGCACTAATAGAACATAGAAGTCACAACTGAGACAATTACCTATAATAAATGAAAAAAGGGAGCCAAAATATGTAAGAAATATGAAGGTTCCAACTCTGTCGCCCACTCTGTAGAAAAAAAAAGCTGAGGTTTTAAGAACAACTCTTGAGAAAGAGTGCACACTGAATTATCAACAAGACAAATACATAGACTTTAACGAAAAAGTCGAAACAACAGTACTAGAAACGCTCTAAGAACAAAAAGAAATAATAAATCCCACATCACCAAGAGAATTAAGTAAACTGATCAAAAAAAGTTTGCCAAAGAAAACACTTAGTTTAGACAAAATCGGTAACAGAGGTCTGAAGTATATTCTTTAAAATGTGTTGTATATTTCACAAACATAACAAACACATTACCAAGATACAGGATCCTCCAAAATCGATATAAGGAATCCTGTAATCATGATAGCAAAGTAAGGAAAGAACCCCATATTTCGACATCATTACAGGCCGATTAGCCTAATTAGAGCAGTCAGTAGGGTAGAAGCACGAATTAACCAAACCATACTTCCATCACCGATAGACAGGCTAGAATTAACTCAAAAAAAAACAATTTAGAAATAGCAGCCTTTCTGGATGTAACCAAAGCCTTCTAAAGAGTGTGGCATAAAGGACTGACAAGATGAAATATTGTGGATAGAGCGGGATTACGACGAAACTCATATCCTTGTACCTAAGCGACCGAAGATTCGATGTCTAGATAGAAGCAGTTCCATCCCAGACGCTGAAGTACCACAGGGGCAGTTTTATCACTCCTGCGTATAGCATATATATTGCAGACGTTTCAAGAACACTCGGAGCACTAATAAGCTTTTATGTATACGACATTGCAATTGCGATAAAACACAGGAACTTTAATATAGCTGTAAAAAATCTACGGACCGTACTGGATATGATAGAAGAATTGAATAGCCAATGGAAAATAGCAATAAATCTAAATTACTATTTTTATTGAGATGCCACAAGAAAATAGCTTCAGAACATTATTTAGAGATAACTCAGAAGAACAACCGACAGTGCAAGACAGACCCATCGAATAACAAAACGATGCTAAATACCTAGAAATTATAATGGACCTAATATTCACACCGCATGTTAACACGACAGTCCAGAAAACAGCGACGGTCAGATCTGCAATAAGAAAATCACAGGAAGAAAAAGCAAATTAGCTATAAACACAAAATAAAGACTTGAACTTTCTTAGCTTCAATATTTTTTTGTGTGTTTAAAATTGCAGCTGACTGTTTTCTACCTATCTATCTAATAAGCCTTCTTCGGTCTATCTTTGGACATAGGTCTCCCCTATGCCTATAATCCTTTACCATTCTTCTCTGTCTGTCGCTACAGTCATCCACCTAGAGCCCACGTGCTCCTTGATATCATCTGCTCCTCTCATTTTTGGGCCTTCCTCTGCTTCGTTTATATTCCTACGGTGTCCAACTTATAAGAATTTTGTTCCATCGGTCTTCTTTTTGCCTATATTGTGTCCGGAAAATCTTCATTTTATATTTGCAACTTCTTGTCTAAGATCCCTCACTTTTGTTATCTGTTTTTTTATTAAGGATAGAAATTATTTTTATTTATTAATTTTTAATAAACGAAAACTTCCACCCAGGTGAGATTCGAACTCACGACCTTTAGGTTCAAAGGTAGGCGCTCTTACCACTGAGCCACAGAGAGGAGTTTTTGTTATCTCTCTTATCTACTCGTTTTTCTTTTTATCCATTAGTCTTATGTGCAATATTTGTCTTTCCATTGCTCTTTGGGTTTTTATGATTTTGTCCAATTTTGTCGTCAATCTATTGGTTAACGACAAAATTCGACGTATACCAGTCAAAAGAACAAGCTGGTTTTAAAAAGGGAATCAGCACAAGTGACCATGAATACCACATTTCTCTATATATGGCGTTCCGATTATTTTATCCTCTTATAAAATGGTATCGCAATGGTTAATATTAGTGACCAGTCTTGTACATATTCACTAGTGTTTCTTTTTTCCGGTTCATCAATATTGATGTGAAAATTTTCTGAAAATATTAATGGGTCCATCAATATTTTCTGGATTTCTTTAAATTGGAAAGTCTCTTAAGGATGGATTCTGGTATGGTAAATTACCAGAATGGATTCAATCAATATATCTTTGTCCAGTTTTCGAGTATCATTGTGTATATGTACGTCATGTTCTAGAACATCATTTTAATGATTAGGTTTATGTTCTGCAGACCTTGTATTACTCAAATAAACATGCTTTGTAGCATAAAAGCTATCCGAACTTATGGAAGGATTAAAAGGGTAAATCACATAAACTCTAAACAATAAAATTGAATTTAAAGCCGATGTTGCTCGAGACCAGGCATTTCCAATTTTCTTGTTTCTTGTTTTAGCTGAATAAAAGGTTTTAAAAGGTTTAAAAAAACAGCCATCTAGTGGTTAAACGGCTTAAGTGGTATGGGTAGGTAAACAAAATTAAATAATTTCATTTTCTTTGGCAGTCTGGAGCATATATATATATATATATATATATATATATATATATATATATTATATATATATATATATATATATATATACCATTTGTGTGGGAAGAATTGTCATCTAGAAGCAAGAGAACTTGTTTGTTTGGTTTTTTTTGGTGTAGACTATTCTTTAAGCTATTTGTGAAATAATTATGTGTTTACATACGCGGATTTTCAATTCATATAAACATCTGCTCTAGGTGGAATCCATGCAAAAACTTAGGTTTCTTGTTTACATCTTTAGTAATCACCACTAGTAGAAGAAAATTTCCTACAGGACTACAGCACGCTATTACCGATAGACTTTCACCTTTTTCTCCACATGTAATGGAATAGCCTACACTTGCATCTCTTGTAACAAAAACTTTTTCAGTAGAGTAATTTAATCGGACACCTGTTTCGTCTACAAAATAATGTCTATATGGTTTATCTAGTCAATCATTAGCTGTAATCACTTTAAACAACAACTTAAATATTTTGTGAACCTCATCTCGATTTAACACTGGTGCTTTAATAACTGATAAGCCTTCTTCAGCCTAACTAATACGTTCTCTTTGTTACGCACTAAAAACGATCGTTATCAATGTGGCCCCACCTTTCTAGTCTCTTATCAAAAAAAAAAAAAATTCACACTCAGTTTCAGGGAAAACCATCTTTTTCAATTCCTTGAATTGAAGTATTATTTCATGTTACACTTGAGACCATTTTGCACGTCTTAACACCAACTTAAACAGTATAATAACTCATAGGGATAGAGGCCACTAAGGGCATCTATACTTAGAAAAAACGAGGCAACTAGCTTTTTCAGTAGGGATAGATACCTCGACTTTACAAGTAAAACAATGTTAAAATGTTCAAATAAAATTAAAATATATTAAATAATTGATGGATTTGACCGTTACTTGATGGAAATTTATTTTATGTAACAATAAAACACTGAAAACTTTATTTTCAAACTTCCACAAAATTTATTTTAACCTCTGATCACTACAGCTGTTTCGGCTGATTGCCTTTCTCAAGTGATCTATTTTTAGCATGCGTTTACACTTTACAGAAGGTACAGGGTTTTTTCTCTGGTGGTGGAAATACTAATTGCAGGGCTTTCTTGTGTAGATTTAACATTTTAATAATTGTTTGTTGGTTATATCCGTTGTTTACTGCTATTTGCTTAATGATATTTAATTCTGTCTCAAAGTTGTATTTTGACATCGGAATTTCTGTTAATCTATGTAACATACTATAATAGGCTGCCAGTTTATGTTGTGTTGGATAGTATGATGAATTGTGTATAGTCGTGTCAGTATGGGTAGGTTTAAGAAATATGGAGAAGTCATGTTTGTTTGTAAGTCTAATAATTTTTAAATCAAAAAATTTATGGATTGGTTCTGTTCTGTTTCTATTGTAAATTCAATGTGACTATGAAGTAAATTAATATACAATCAAAATTGATCGAGTTGTCTATTAGTTCCTGTGAAACATACCAGTACGTCGGCTACGTATCCCCACCAATATAAAAACTGTTTAAATACGGGATGTTTGAAAATCTTTGTCTCTAGATGATTTACACTTTAAAGCCAAAACTAGATCACTTGATAAAGGCAATCAGCCGAAACAGCTGTAGTAATAAGAGGTTAAAATGAATTTTTGTGAAAGTTTGTAAACAAAGTTTTCAGTATTTTATTGTTACATAAAATTAATTTCCATCAAGTAACGTTCGAATACATTAATTATTTAAAAGAGGTCAGTACAGGACTTTTGACCACATTGTTTTCAAGATTACTTTTGAAACGTAGACTGGCGACACAAAACATCTGAATTAAATGTCATTAAGCAAATAGCAGTAAACAACGGATATAACGAACAAACAATTAATTAAATGTTAAATCAAAAACTTCACAATAAAGCCCTGAAATTAGTATTTCCACCACCAGAAAAAAAACTGAGTACCTTCTGCTCGATTACATATACAGTCAAAATATCAGCAAAAATAGCCAAACACATAAAAAAGAAAGAAATAACACCAGCTTTCCGAACAAATAACAACCTAGGCAAATATATCAAAAACAACAAGAGCCAAAAAAAACACTTACGCAGTAGTGTATACGAACTCAAATGTAGCGATTGCCCAAAAACTTACATCGGTGAAACTGGTAGAAACTTTAATAAACGAATAGCAGTACATAAAAGGGCTTTCAATAATAGAAAAACAGATTCTACATACGCACTTCACCTTATATATCACAATCATTCTTTATTGACGAATTTAAAATTCTTCACATTCAAAATAAAGGCCTTAAGCTATCCTTGTTAGAATCTATAGAAATTAACAAATTAAAAAACACAGATATAATTCTGAATGACCAACTTGAGAAAAACAGTTCTTCCCTCCTCAACCTATTTTATTAGAGACTATAAAACGTAAACGCATGCCAAAAATAGATTACTTGAGAAAGGCAATCAGCCGAAACAGCTGTAGTGATAAGAGGTTAAAATAAATTAAAATAAGTTAAAATAAATAAGTGTGAAAACAATATTTTCAGTGTTTTATTGTTACATTAAATATATTACTTCCAGTCATATCTAATCCATACTCATACTAATCTAATACTATCCCAATTTTACCCTATCTATCTATCTATACAGCCCTTAACATCCATCCTTGGATATAGGCCTCCTCCTTCTTCTTCCATGCCTCTCTATCTTGGGCAATTTGCATCCATTTTGACCCGGCGTGTTTCTTCAGGTCATCTAACCATCGCATTTGTGGCCTTCCCCTTTTACATTTGTGATTCCATGGTCTCCAATGTATAATTGTTTTAGTCCATCTTTCATCTTTCTGCCTTAGGGTGTGTCCGGCGAACTTCCATTTAAGCTTTGCTACTTGGGTTGAGACATCTTTCACTTTTGTTTTATTACGGATCCATTCGTTTCTTTTTTTGTCTGATAGTTTAATGTTCAGCATTTGTCTTTCCATGGATCTTTCTGTCTTTGCTATTTTTTCCATATTTTCCTTTGTAAACAACCATGTCTGAGAGCCACATGTGAGGACAGGGAGTATATATTGATTGAAGACTCTCGTTCTTAAGTATTGGGGGTATTTTGAATTCTTTAGAATATAAGACAGTTTTCCGAATGATGCCCAGGCCAATCTTATTCTTCTCTTTATTTCTTCGGTCTGATTTTCTTTATTTAATTTAGTGATTTGGCCTAGATATATATACTCTTTTACTTGTTTTATTTTTGTTTGTGCCACTGTAATTATAAGTTCTTTGGTTGATTAGTCATGGTTTTTGTTTTACTATAATTCATCTTGAGTCCAATTTTTGTCGATTCTCTATCTAGTTCTTCCATCATTCTTTGTAATTCTTCACTTTTTTCTGTTAATAATACAATATCATCAGCATATCGTAAATGATTTGGATTTTGCCCGTTTATATTAATTCCCAAATCATCCCAGTGTAGTCGTTTAAAAACATCTTCTAGCGCTTGGTTAAATAACTTGGACGAGATGGTATCTCCTTGTCTTACTCCTCGGTTTATTTTAATAGGCTCCGTTTGTTTCATTAGCTTAATAGTTGTTGTTGCCTTGTTGTATATATTTGTAATTAAGTCGGTATATCGGTAGTCTATTCTGCTGTTTTGTAGGGAATTCTGTACTGCCCAGTGTTCCACACTATCAAATGCCTTCTCAAAGTCAATAAATGCCATGTATAGCGGGATACGATATTCGTTAGTTTTTTCGATTAAAATCTTTATCGTTAAAAGGTGGTCACTTGTACTGAAGCTCTTTCTAAATCCGGCTTGTTCTCTTGCCTGGTATCCATCTAATTTAGTTGTTAATCTATTTGTTAATATTTTGGTTAATAGTTTGTACATCACATTTAATAAAGTTATGGGTGTGTAATTCTTTAGATCCTTTTTATCTCCTTTCTTAAATAGTAACAGTGTTATTGCTTCGTTCCAACTGTTGGGTATTTGTTTTGTCATTAAAATTTTATTCATAAGTATGTACAAACCTTCTCTAGTTGTTTTCCCACCATGTTTTAGCATTTCTACGGTCACCCCGTCTTTTCCTGGCGATTTATTGTTCTTCATCTCTTTGAGTGCTCTTCTTATCTCGTTCTTACTGATTACAGTAAGAATTTTACCCTATAATAACTAAAACAAAATTTAGGTTTCTAAATTTGTCACAACTCAGTAAAGGGTATTTTTTGCTTATTTTCCTGGTAGAAGTGGGCTTTTTGATATTTTTCAGTTTAGCTTCAATTGTAGAAACTACAGGATTGTTGTCCGAGCCCAGCGTGTTCGTACATTTGACGCCGTTACAATATCTTATTGTCATCATGTTGTAGTATATTTGATTTCTCACAATAAATAAAAAAGAATTTAGTTGCAAGTTTGTCTGTTGAATTTTACTGATTTGGGTATCAATATTGAAAGCAGGAATCTAACAAAGGATTTATTTACAATTTGTCTTTTATTCTTACAATAACGAAAAAAAAATCAAATTTATTTAGTTATTTTTGTGTCATTATATGTATAGCATTTTTAAACGTTCAGCTCCGGATCGAGAGTAGGCGCGTAATCCCTCCAAATCCTTTTTTGTAGATTAAATAGACCTTTGCCGTAGGGCTTGGAATTAACGAACAATTTCTGAAGCAACCTTTCCTGATTGTTTTATACCAAATTAAAATTTCATCGTGTAAATGTTGGATTAGGAACCGTAACAAGGTCAACAGCTTAGAATTATATATTTTTAGTGTGTTAAGGTTAGTGTCTACTGGGAGCTACGTAATTTTCAACAATTTTATAAACCTTATTTTAAATTGTAACAATTAACAAAACAAAACGCGTAGAAATAATATTTAGGGATTTCTATTAATATTAACTTAAAGAAATAGACAATAATATGTTTCATTTAATTTGTCTAAATGCATTATGAAGCGTTTTTATGAAGAACATTTGTTCGGAACACACTGTAACTGTAATCGAATGAAGGTGACTTTTTGGCATAAATTAGTAACACCTTTTTGACAGTTGCCGTGCTGACACTTTTTTGTGCTTTATTATTTTGAATTTTGTAGTGAATACCTCTTGTTTTATATTTTTACTTATTTAATAAAATCCGTTCTTTTTAGAACAAAATTAGTGTGTTTTATTTCAATAATTTGTGTTTCTATTTATTTACATTAAATATTAATTAATAAAGTTTTGTTGTATAATTCACTTTTGCAATAATTATGTGACCTATTTATGTATTCAGGATTTTTTTATACTTTGGCAACTATGTCAACTTCGATCTCTGTCAATGATAATGACGTGCAACGGTAAGTAAATTAGATGGAATATATACATATATATATATATATATATATATATATATATATATATATATATATATATATATATATATTAAATATGATAATATTAATTATTGGGATGTTTGGAAACATATAATGAACTTAAATGGCGATTAAAGAAGTATTTTATAAGTTATATACTAAAGAATATTATAAAATGTATTTATATGAAGGTAACTTTTGTGAATAAAATACATTTAAAATAATAATTACGGATTTAAAATATTGTTATTTATTACTTTAAGATTTTTAATTTATATATAAGTTTACATTCTAATAAGAAAAGCCTAAATTTCCATAAAATTTTCGATAGAAAAGTAAAGAATTATCTAGAACTTTAAAATAAGATGCCAATAGAAACAATTTAACCCCTTTTTGTAGTAAAATATTCGCGAACATTGAAATAGAAGAATTTGAACATATTTTCTTTCAAGAATATTCGTGAACATTGAAATGATATAAATACGCTGTGATTTGGAGGATGAGGAACAGTATTCATTAGACAGTATTCAGTAGTCAGTATGGCAGTATTCGGTGGTCAATACTCGGTATTCAATATTAAGTGTATTAGGTGGAGATTAAAAAAATAGTATTAAAAGAGTATTAGGTAGTTGGAGATTAAAAATTATATTATCTATATGGTGATTGGATAAAAAATTATAGTATTTATATGGTGATTGGATATTAGAAGAAATTAAAAATTATAATATTTATATGGTGATTGGAAGAGAAAAAAGATTATTAGAAAGAAGAATAAACAAGAAAGCAATAAAGAAGAAAGAATATTTTACCGATTTATAAATGCTAGTAGGAAGAAAAATATTTTAAAATGGTGGAAGCTGATAATAAAAACATTGTGGTCTTTCCATATATATATATATATATATATATATATATATATATATATATATATATGTATATATATATATATGTATATATATATATATATATATATATATATATATATATATATATATATATATATATGTATCCAAGTGAGAAAAATAAAAATTAATATTATGAAGCAGAGAGAAGACACGTAAAAAAGTGTTTAGAAGGAAGAAAAGGGAGCATCTGGATAAAAAGCTCCAAGAGGTTAAAGAGTATAACACTAATAAAAATGTGAAAAACTTTTTCCATGAGGTAAAAGAAGGAGCGTAAAGACTACAAGGAGGACTACAAGAGTAAAGAAGGGCGTCTAATTGGATATAAGCAGGGAACGCTAGATATATGGCAGAAGCACTTCAGAGAGCTGCTTAATAAAAAACTAGATGGAAATAATGAAGAGCAAGTGAAAATGGTAGGAGAAGTTAACAACATGGCGGAAACAATGAGCTGAAACTCCCACCGTAAAAGAAATTAGGAAATTCGTATATACCATGAAAAACAATAAACGTGCAGGCAGCAATGTTATTTCTGCAAAACTGACTAAGCATGGTAGAGAAGCACTTCTAATGCAGATATATAGCCTACTGAAGACAACCTAAGAGCAAGAGGAAATGCCGGATGTATTGAAAGAGGCCATTGTTTCTCCCATTTATAAGAAGAGATATAAAACAGTGTGCGAAAACTATAGGAGGTATAACTCTTTTGGATGTTACATATAAGGTATCCGCCAGAGTCATAAGAAGTTAATTGGAAAGGCACTTCACCGAGCAGGTTGGTGAATACCAAGGAGGGTTCAAAAAAGGCAGAATAACCGTAGATCAAATATTTGAGTTAAAATATATTTAGAACAGTACGTACGACTAACAGATAAGGCTAAGCCCACTCTTTATGATTTCAAATAAGCTTAGGATCCAGGTATATAGAAGCATCCATACCATGCCCCAGGAGTACTTGAAATTCCGAAAAAGATGATCAGACTAGTAAAAAATGACCTTAGTGAAGACCGACAATAGAGTAAGGATGAAAGGAAGCCTAACAGCAAAATTTCAAGTAAAGGTGGACTAAAACGAAGAGATCCGCAGTCCACAATACTTTTATGAATACGAAGGAAACCTATGATTTACGACAACAGAAGCCCGGTCCTGGCCGGGCCAGGCTGAGAATTTTCAAACTCTTTGAAGCGAAGGCTAAACAGTATGAACTGATTATTAATTAACAAAAAACAAAGTATGTGGAAATAAGGCACACCACATATAAAAAAACACAACTACAGACTACGACAAACAACAAGAGTAAAAAGTATTGCTTTAAAGGTAATTGACAGAATTTGAGTATCTATTAGTAACCCTAACAAATAAAGGGGAAGAAACCCAAAAAATTGAAAAGCAGATTTCTAAAAAACCAAAGACACTCTACACAGACTGAAGCGTAAAAAAATCTCCAAATAGGTAAAATTAAGACTACACCGAACAGTGAACCCACGGTCCTGTACGAAAGCAAAACATGAGTTGTGAACAAAATTCAAGAATATATGCTAAACACCTGGGAACGAAGTGTTTTAAGAAAGATATTCGGAGGAGTAACAGACTATAAAGACGTTTAAAGGAAGCAAACAAACGAAGAGATCGGAGAGCTGTACGGGAAACCAAAAATTAGCCAGATTATTAGGACAAAGAGGTGAGGTTATCTTGCGAGAATGGCAGACTTAATGTGGGCAAGGGACTCGCTGCTGGAAGGTGGACGACCACAAACACGTAGCTAGAAGCCTCTATAGAAAACATACAAACAATTTGCGTAACAAATTAAAGAACTATGACCGTGGGTAGAAGAAAATTAAGTGGGCCTCTAATATATATAATATGCGTTACAAGACCGAAAAGTGGTGTTTTTCAGTTTGATGCAGGCAGACTCGCTTACGGCTTGCACTTTATCTAATAAAGTAATTATTATATAGTTCATCTAGGTACTGGGACAACTGACAAGTTATACAAATTGAATAAATTAAAAATCAATAGACCGTTCATTATATTGTATCGTATATTTTGTTATCAGTAATAATATCCCTAGGACATTGATAACAGACGAGATAATTTCATGACAATCGAAAGCTCGTTCCTTCGGCTCAGCCTTCGGCTTCGTGCTGTTACCAAGCAACGAGCTTGAGAAATTTGTCATAAAATTATGAGGCATTCATCAATGTCCGAGGGATATTAGGCGGATAATTTTTCGAAAAAAAAAATCATAACTCAACAAAACGAAACATTTATTTATTAAAAGTACAGTTAGTGAAAGTACAATTATTAAAATTTAGGTAAACCTTAGATTCGTTGCTGTTCTCTACTATAGAACGTCATATTGTAATATTTATTTTTACTTTGAACATTCTCATTGCCGAAACGTGACATTTTAAAATTTATTTGGATGAAGTTGTCAAACTCGATCGTGTTGTCATAGGGATTGAAAATTGCATTAAATGCAATTATCAGTCTAATGTTGACATGATTGGGTGAAATTGTTCCACATGAGACAAAATGACGAAATTTGAATGGTTGTTAGAACAGTCGAAAAATTATCAGTAGTAATATCCCTAGGACATTGATAACAGACGAGATAGTTTCATGACAATCGAAAGCTCGTTCCTTGGTAACAGCACGAAGTCGAAGGCTGAGACTCAGCCTTCGGCTTCGTGCTATTACCAAGCAACGAGCTTGAGAAATTTGTCATGAAATTATGAGGCATTCATCAATGTCCGAGAGATATTCGGCGGATAATTTTTCGAAAAAAAAAAATCATAACTCAACATAACGAAACATTTATTTATTAAAAGTACAGTTAGTGAAAGTACAATTATTAAAATTTAAGTTAACATTAGATTTTGAAAAACGTGACATTTTGAAATTTATTTGGATGAAGTTGTCAAACTCGATCGTGTTGTCATAGGGATTGAAAATTGCACTGAATGCAATTATCAGTCTAATGTTGACATGATTGGGTGAAATTGTTCCACATGACACAAAATCACGAAATTTAAATGGTTGTTAGAACAGTCGAAAAATTATCATATTAACGAAATTAAAGCAAACTGTATTAGTAAATAGTGACTGGAAGTATAAAAAAGATCGACCGAAAAAGACTTTTGCCAATCAATAACTTCCATTTTTTGGTATTGACGAACAAATCCCAATTGTCTAAACAAACCATTATCCATAAAGTATAAATTTTTTGGTTAAACTTATTAATCACAATGAATATTTCTCTTGCCAAACCTAAATAGGACCCGTGTTATCTTTGTTTCTGTTGTAAAATACCGAAAAATTCTCAAGAAGCTGAATTAAAAGCAGAATATTATTTATTGATCATAGATATACAGGCAGTTAGCTTTGTTTAATGTTAAAAGTCAACAATTTTTTTCGTTGCACTTCGGAAATCGTTTTCAAAAAACTTTTATATAACTTACATAATCACCATTATGTACTCCACCCGTCAAATGCACGTTACATGCCGATGACTTAATTATCTACTCTCACGGTAAATACAACGGAACTACTAGCAAATTTCTCCAATTAGTAGTAAATGCTCTTTAAAACAAAGTTGTTTCTCTAGGGCTTACTCTCTCCCACACTAAACCCAAACTCATTAAAATTAGTAGAAGAGCTCATACTTTCATTCCTAAAATAATTCCTTATTGTTAACAATTGCGGAATGTTAAGGCTTATATTTGGTTTAAGAATAACATGGAAACAATACATCAATAAAACTACAGAAATATATTGAGGCCATTATTTGCAAAACTTGCTCTTTGGTCGGAAGTAATATTTTGGGAAATCGAAAAAAACGATTAACAGCCGAGTAGTGTTTAGTTCACAAGGTAAAGAATTTTATTAATGTTTTTTAGAGGTTTTAGCAATGGAAATTAGAAGTTTCTAGCCTAAAATATTTACAGATTTTTAGAAAAAAAATAATGTTTGTTGCAAATAACCAGTTTTGCAAATAAATTTCTAAAATAATAATAAACTGTATTTAGTTTAATAAAAAGCATAAGGGATTTATTCATGAAAATAAAACTTTAACATTTTTAATCATATAAAGAAAGTTTTTAAACAAAAAAATCAAAAGCAGTCTCAATCAGTCATGCTCAAACAAAAAAACAGTCGTTTTCTGCATTTTGGCAATTTTCCAAACCAGCAACGGTTTCTTCTGGTGAGGTAGAACCTGTCTTCAGGTGCTATTTGTAAACATTTAGTTCAGGAAGCCTTCTCCAATTTTCTCCATAGTGTTTGGAAAGGAGATTATTAATAGTTCCTTTATCCCCCTTTAATTTTGTTCCCAGTGGTAATTTCTTAGGAGCCATTGAAGAAAGTGAAATATTTTTCTTGCACGCGCTTTTAGCTTTTCCAACGTCATTGCGTTAATTGGGTTTACCTTGGACTAGAACATTTTTGTCTTTTTTGTAAAAAATAAACCGCTTTGCCTTATTAAATTCAAAGTGCCATGAATTAGGAAGCTTAGTAACTCGTCTTGTTTGTGTCCTCCAATCAAACACATCCCAGTCGATACCGATTTTCCGTACAGTGGAATGCTTTCTGATTAAATCGTCGTAGCCACTAATTTCCATGATAACAGGCATTTTTTAATGTCTTTTTCTATAAGGCCGAAGATGCGATCAGACGGAATAAAGGAATGACCTACGATCGGAAAAATTAATTCAATTTGTTTAATATGTTTTGGCGATTCTTCTAGAAGCCAATAAGCCAACATTGCCATCATATTAGAATTTTTGTTTTGTCCGCCGCAACCATCAGCGAACAACCGTACTGCTTCTATGCTGACATCAAAATCAAAATTCTTTAGAGCATGTTGCAAAGCTGACGCTATTGTATTAGAATCTTTTCGAGCGTCAATTTCTGTCCACACGTAAGAAAACACATTCCTTGGTGCTAATTTATCGGTAGAAGTTCCAGCAACAATTGTAAAATTATTATAGTTTATTTGCTGGCTGAAATATGCTGCTTGATCAGGCAATCTAGGCAGTGCCAAGTTTTTTTGGCAGTCAAATGAAAAGTAAGTTGTGTTGGGTGTTGGATTTTTAAGTGGTTGACAAAAAGCCTTTGCTTTTACGATATGAACACGATGCTCAGTAGCTAACTTTTCCCGAACAGCTAAAGCTGGTTATGACCCGGTTATGACCGCAAGTTGGAAAGACCGGTAGTGCTTTTGGTATATTTCTGTAACAATACAACTCTTTTAATAAACTTTTTGTCTATTCCTACTCAACGTTATAACGCGAAAAACAAGCTAAACTGCGTAAAAAGCCAAACTATTGTCGCACAAGTCTAAAATCATAAATTTTAATAACTTACCTAGCAAGTTTTATGTGTTTGTGACTGAAGAACTTTTTTGCGTCATTTTCCCTGTGGACTAGGTTTAACAAAACAAACATTTTCACTTTCTAACTCCATAAAAATAAAAAACTGTTACTAATTCGCCAAAATACAACTCTTTAGTAGTTTGAATAATTATAAACTACTGAAAATCCGTTTCTTCAACACAGCTGTTGTAATAGCGTGTTGGTCACGTGAACCAACCGGCGAATTTCATTGGCGGTAGAGCAAACGTCGAGTTTTGCAAGTAAACGTTCAAAGCAAAGAGCGAGTTCTGCAAATAACTGTAATTTTCTCTACATCATTTGTATGCTAAAGAACGAGTTTTGTGAAATTTTAATTGTATCAGTCGATTTCTATTTAGAATTGAAATATACTTAACCAAAAAAACATGTTTCTAAAATTTTGTCGATTAGCGAGTTTTGCAAATAATGGCCTCATATTTACTAAACTAAATTAATAATAATAAAACACTCTCACATTACCATTGGGCTGCGAAAGAAATTACTATACTCAAAATTTACAGTCACTCATCCATTCCTAGATCGACTATAGATATTTCATTTATAAGTATATTTGTGTATATCTTGGAGAATTCGCGTCCTACAAAAAGTCTTGACTATAAAGCTAACAAACCTCTATGGTTGAGGCGACAATAACTCAATAAAAACCCTTTATGTAACAAAATTATACATCTTTCAAGAATTGCTACATAAACAGAAATATAACATAATTTTTTACAGTGAAAGGTCAAATTCTGAAACTGGAGTTAAGTGTCCTGTTAAACCATTGTTCGATAGTTTATCCGATCCTATACAATTTTTTTTGGTATAGGGTCTACTCAGATCATACATGAAGTTTTATGCACGGTTCGACGTACCTCAATACACTCTATTACCAGTACCCTGCGATATGCAAATGAAACACCTATACTAGCATCGAATGAAATCGAATTGATTAACATCACAGAATGGCTAAGCCAAATAAACAAAGAATTCTGACCTAAGATAAACACAAAAAAAACTAAAATAATGATAATAGATAGGGCAATTATTAATCTACCGCACGTACACTGTTTGGAAAAGTATGTAGTATTTCTTTTACTGTACTATAATATGATCTAGTTTATTGGTATATACTAACTTATTTCTTCTTTTTCTTCTGGTAGCACTACAACCCGGGGTGGGTCTTGGCTGACTGCACAACCAGCTTCCATCTCAAACGGTCGTCCATGATGTTTAAGTCAGTGGGTAGTCCCATTGTTCTCAAATCTGACCATATATTATCTCTCCATCGCATTCGTGGACGTCCTAAGGGCCTTCTCCCTGTCGGGACTTCTTCCCAGATTAACTTGGTAAGGCGGTTATTAGGGAGCCTATGAACATGGCCAGCCCATCTTAGACGTTGGGATTTAATCTCTTGGACTACGTCGCTAGCAGTATACATTTGTTTGACCTCTTCATTTATTCTCATTCGGTATTGGTTAGTATTCGGATCGTAATAGGGACCGAAGATCTTTCTGAGGATTTTTCTCTCAAAGCATCTGAGTTTAGTTTCCATTGCTTTTGTCAGCGTCCACGTCTCACACCCATACATGAGCACCGGTCTAATTACTGTTTTATATATCCTGATTTTTGATGTTCGTGTTAGGCTCTTGGATATGATAGTGTTGTGGAGGCTATACATACATCTGTTTGCTGCCTGAATTCTCCCTTTTATCCCTTCCGTGACATCATTATCTGTGGTGATAGTCGCTCCGAGATATTTAAAACTCTCCACTCTTTCAAAGTTATAGGGGTCTATTGGTACATTTTGTCCTATTCTTTTTCGTCTCTTTTGTCTGTTAATGCACATATATTTGGTTTTCTCTTCATTAACCCTTAGACCGGTATTTTTTGCCTCTTTCTCTAATTTATTGAAGGTTTCTTTTACATTGGTGACGGTATTTCCTACAATGTCAATGTCAACTAACTTATTTGCTTTAAAATATATTGTTAATTGTTATTTCGTAAAAAAAACGTACTAATCCAGATGATGATCGAATGTAACCCAATTATGATGTACGACGTGCTTTTTCAGAGGAACAGAAAATTTCTCTGTGTGACTATATCAAAAAATTGTAGCAAAATGAGCTACGGATTAACAACCATTTAAGCACGAAAGGTAGCATATCGCATGGCAATTAAAAACAATAGTCCAGTTCCAGCGAATTGGATCAAAGATAAAATAGCTGGACTACAATGGTTCCGTTCATTTTTAAATAGGCGTGAGAACCTCAGTATAGTCAACCAGATGGTTGCAGTTTATCAAGATTAACATCATTTATTCCACACAATGTCAACAAGTTCTTCGGCAATTTACATGCCATTTATTATAGATATCCATCAGCTGTGTCTCATTTCAGGATGTATAAGGGTGCGTTCATAACGAGGCGCCGACCCCCATCATCTTATTGATTTTCGGTAAAATAAATGCATTATATTAAATGCGAGAGTTCACCGCTAGTGCTGTGCTCTAGGTGAGGATACGATGCCATGGTCTCCGTTATGACGCACCCTAACCTTGATGAGACTAGTACAACAACAGTGCAGAAACCTAACAAAGTCGTGACGGAGAAAGGTGCAAAACAGCTAAATAGTTGTACTAGCAGTGAAAGGGGTATTCTTATTACTACATGTGTAATTGTATGTGCGAATGGTACGTGTTTACCTCCTGTTATGGTTTATCAAAGGAAATATTAAAAGGAGGATATGACACAAGGAGCTCCACCTGGCACACTGGGTTTAACAAATCCAAGTAGATGGATAAATAATAAGTTGTTTGTCGACGTTATGAAACATTTCATCAAGTTTAGCAACAGTTCAATTGAAAACACTTCCACGCTGATCTACGACAATCATGAGAGTCACGTAACATATCAAGTTTGTTCATTTCCCCTTAATAGAGACATTTTTTCTAAAGTTGACTTCATTGACAGTTCTGGGACTGATCGACCAAATAAAGCTGAACAGCCAAATCCATAACCAGAGTCGACAGAAATGTTTAATGTGCTTTCCAATCAAGTTATATCATCCTCATCGACAACACCTGAAAATTAAGAACTATTCTCACTAAAAACACCATACTTCTGGCGATGAATGTGAAAATTTACAGTTGGAAGACGATTATAACATTGATGCTAGTACAGAAATTTCCATTGATAGTTTTCTATTAGTAAAATGTGAAAACAATATATTTTATGTTGCTAAAGTTCTTAAGACCTTAGACGATAATGAATTTAAAGTGTCATTTAAAAAAAAGTGGTAAGCTTCAAGGCTGCTGTATTTTTCCTTTAGTTGAAGACATTGCTGCAGCAGTAAGGTTAGACGTTGTATCAATTCTACCAAAACCAAAAAATGTAAATAAAAAAAAACAAGCGCTTTGCATTTTATTTCAAATTTTATGTAAAGTTTGACTGTAATAATATCCGTTAAAATTTTCTTTCATTTCAGCTTTTCTATTGTAAATGTAAAATTGCTATTTTCAATAATAAAAACTACACTTTATGTATTTACTTTAACAAATTATTGAAATAATACCACTTGACTCATTGTGTACAACCACTTGTTTCATTGTGTACCACCAATCGTACACACTGAGACATATGTAGACGGCTAGAAAAATAATCATAGATTTTGTTTCTTCACTCATGAGGAAATATTTATTTCAGATTATATTGAGGAAATAATCATATTCATGCCTGGTTAACTCAGTTTGTAGACAAAATTAAAAATGTCAATGTCAGAAATAACAATGTGTTTTTTATCTCATTGTGTACTACCCTCCCCTAAGCCATATAAGATATAGAAAAATACATGACACACAATTTTGTTTTTATTACACTAATTACTTTTAAATACTTGCGAATATTTTCCGAAAAACCTATACTTTACTACCAATTCTTCGTCTTCTACTGGCACTACAACCTTTTGTGGGTCTTGGCCTGCCTAGCAACGTTCTTCCATTCTGCTCTGTCGGATACTTTCCTTCACCACTACCCGATGTTTATGGTTTTAAGATCTTTCTTTACATCGGCTATCCAGTTTTTACGGGCCCTTCCTCTTGTCGTATTTTCTTGGAGTTTACATCTCTGGAATACTTTTACAGCTCGATAACCTGGCATTCTTTCTAAGTAACCAAGCCAGTTTGGCACTTGTGACTTTACAAATTTTCATTCTCCCGAACCATCGCTACCATTAGTTGTTCCAAGTATATTTCTTATTGTTTTGTGCTCAAATAATACCAATTGATTTTCATCAGTGAATAAAAGGATGTGACGACTGATCTAAAAACTATTTTGCAGATTCTAAGCTTATACGCACGATTCAGTAACTTACTTTACATTTAGTCTTTGTATGCATTAAAACATTTGATATTGCAAATAATCCATGCTTGTATTTTTTAACTAACTTTGTTGCTGTCATTTATTATTGAGCCTAAGTAGGGAAAGGTGGAGGCATATTCGTAGATGTGGTTGTCTAACTTCAGATTCTCATATCGATTTGGCTTTGTGAGCTCCATATATTTTGTTTTCCTTTCATTTATATTTAGACCAAGTGTAGCTTGTTCCCATTTAAAAACTACAAATTATTTGCTTAATACCCTTCTTTGCGGTTCATTATGGCAACATTATCAGCATGTGCGCACATTTGATTGTATCTTATATTAATCCAGCCGTCCTTATCTAATTTTCTGATAATAGCTCAAAAAATTAAATTAAAAAGTTTTGTTGATAAAACTTTTACCTTACTTCATTTTCAATGATTTGGTAATTAAAGTTATATAAGTATCTCCGTGGAATGAGACCGTTCCTTGAAACAACAAACAGAGATAAAACTCAGAGAATTGTATAAAAAAAATATGAATAAAGAACCTTAAACTGAAAGCAACAAACTTTTATGAAGTTTGTTGCTTTCAGTTTAAGGTTATTCAGTACAAAAAAATTTTTATGAAGAGTAAAGTAGAACAATAGAACAATCGTTATTACGAAAATTTTATTTTAATTAAAACCTACGGTTTATGTCATCCATACAAACCGCAGCTAGTACATACATAATATTAAAAAAAAGCCTATGATAAACAGTCTGAATTATGTGTTAATAGATGTGTCATTAATTATATTTTATAAATTCCAATTAGTGATTAGACGTTTGCTGTAAATGAATGAAAACAAAACAAAAATAAAAAACATGTTATTAATAACATAAATTACTCAAAAATTACACATATTATAATTCCAACATTTTATTTGAAATAAGCAAGCTTCAGCGATTTTTAGTCTAACCAGAAGCAATAATTATTAGAAAAAATATTAAATTAGAAGCTGAAGCATCTTTTATCTCTTCCTCGTGGTATAAATTTTCAGAAATATAAGACAATAAAACATTGGAAGCTTCTAATTGTCTTATTGCGTGGATGGCCCTGTATAGTATAGCATCTGAAATAATTTAAACGGGAGAAACTCAAAACAATCAAAAATGTTTACACAGTACATTGTACAGAAAAAGATGCCATTTGTTAAAGCTGAAGTAATTATTAAATTGGTCTAATAATTTTGATGTTTAATTGTTAAAGACATATATTAAAAAACAAAATATGCTCAGAAAAAAAATATATAAATATTAAATTTGTCTTTATACCATTATTATAAAAATATATTTACTTATTTAAAAAATATAATTTAAGTGAGCTTTGCAGAACAGCGGCTAGTCCTGCGGGACACGGGACGGGACAGCGAAAATAGCTGCGGGATGGGACGGGAGCCGTGACAGATAGAGAAGTACGAGACACTGAACGGGAACGAGCCTGTCCTGCGTGAAACCGTATTCACGACAGCTGTATATAATTTCAGGTAAGATCTTGATGTATGCAACATTCAACACTGTTACACACCTACAATCTTCGTAGAGCCGTTTATCTTTCTATTTGTACATTAGAAGTATAATTCCAACTTTCCAATCTTCTGGCATGACTTCCAGTGTTCATATGCGACACATTAGTTAATAAATTGCATTTTACTGTTATATGTATATATTATGCTTTCATAGTTTATGTCCACCATCCTTTATCAGTTCTGCAGTTATTATATCTGTGCCAGGCGCTGTGTTCTTTTCCAATATTTTATGACGTAGGTAGAATATAGTTTTTGTTAGTGTTGTTTTCTTACCTAGTTCTTCTGCTGTGTGATGAATTATTTTTTCTTCTTGGTTTTGTTCTTTTTCTAGGTGTAAGTGTAAATACTGTTGAAAATGTCCCCATTTCACCTTTCCATTAGTTCCTCTTTCTCGCTGATCATTGCTCCGTTTTTATTTGTAATATGTTATATCTTCTGTTTATCATTTTACTACAAACAAAAACAATTTATATGCGAACTAAACCACACTTAGGTTTAAAATTGTTAAAACTTTAACATTAAATTGTTAAAACTTTAGGTAAGTATAAACATTTTATGTGAGTACGTAAATATGTGCTTATTCTCCCAGTTATTTGCATGTATTTAATTATGAATTTATTATAAAGTTTACAAACAAAGCTACAAACCAGTATAATTTATTGACTATACTATTGCATCATTCATATTTGCATCATGCCCAACAAAAACTATCTGTTTGATTATACAAAATTACTTGCAACATTTGCAGAGTCCGCTTTCATACAGACTATTAATTTCAATAATAAACTGTGCCGGTAGCAAAAACATTTATGACAAAGCTATTCCAGCTGGTCCTAATGCATCAAATACACATTTCCGACATTCTTGGTGGTGCGCGATTTGAAAGCCCTAATGGTCGTTAAACAAACCAGCGATATCAAGTTGCTCTTTCCTACTGTTATTAGTATAATTGCTCGCCGAGTTGAAACTGGAAAATCAGTCTTGTGGAGAGGCAATATACTAATAGAAAGATGAGAAGATTGTTAAGTAGAAACAAAAATCTTTTATGTACAACAATGGATCAAAGAAAATTACCTTGGGGAGAAATATGAGCAGAATGAGGAATGTTTATAGTTACCTTGGAGGATTTTATATTTTTTATTTGTTGCACTTTAATTTATTAACTATCTAAGATGTAAGACAATAAATACAATTCTTCTAAATAAATATAGGGCGTCTAAATTTAAAGGAACATTAACAATTTAGGTCATAATATAATTGCTAATTGGTCATTTATGACCAGATTGTAATGGCAATAATTATCATGTTTATATTCATAGGTTTATTAAAAAAATTATATTATCAAGAAATAATATATAAAATCTTTATTTCCTTCATGAAAGTATAAATGTTATTGATAGAAATTTTAAATAAACATTTATACAGGGTGTAAAGAAACTCTCCTGAAAATCGAAGACCGAAGATTTCTCAGATAATTTTAAGACAATTTAACCCAATTCACCTATTCCGAAAATACTTCCTAAGGTAACTAGAGCTCAATAGATTTCTTCAATTACGAATTTTAAGTACCGGTCATAGGCGTCCGTTTTGGGTAGGTCAACGAATATTTTAACGTATAACTTTTTTGTCTTTAATTTTTAAGCATTTGGTATACTAGATTATTAAATTTTCTGGTATTCTAGTACTAAAAGGTACTCCTACTTTAAGTCGGTAGAATACACCGTTATCTAGAAAAATCGATTTAAAAATTTTTTGTTTTTTTTTCATCATAAAAGTTTAATTAATAGTTTTTTCAATAATTTTATAAATTATCGTAATTGATGGATTCGACCGTTACTTGATGGAAATTCATTTTATGTAACAATAAAACACTGAAAACTTTGTTTTCAAACTTCCACAAAATTTATTTTAAATCTTATCACTACAGCTGTTTCGACTAATTGCCTTTCTCAAGTAATCTATTTTTGGCTTGGGATTACAAATTTATAGTCTCTAATGAAATAGTTTAAGGAGGGGAGAACTGTTTGTCTCAAGTTGGTCATTCAGAATTATATCTGTGTTTTTTAATTTGTTGATTTCCCTAAATTCTAACAAAGATAGCTTAAGGCCTTTATTTTAAATGTGAAGAATTTTAAATTTGTCATTAAAAGAATGATTATGATCTAGAAGGTGAAGTGCGTATGTCGAATCTGTTTTTCTATTTTTGAAAGCCCTTTTATGTTCTGCTATTCGTTTATCAAAGTTTCTACCAGTTTGACCGATGAAAGTTTTTGGACAGTCACCACATTGAAGTTTGTACACACCACTATTTAAGTGTCTTTTATTTATGCTCTTGTTATTTTTAATATATTTGCCTAGGTTGTTATTTGTTCGGAAAGCTGGTGTTATTCCTTTCTTTTTTATGTGTTCGGCAATTTTTGTTGTTATTTTGCCTGTATATGTAATCGAGCAGAAGGTACTGGGTTTTTTCTCTGGTGGTGGAAATACTAATTTCAGGGCTTTCTTGTGTAGTTTTTGATTTAACATTTTATTAATTGTTTGTTCGTTGTATTTGTTGTTTACTGCTATTTGCTTAATTATATTTAATTATGTCTCAAAGTTGTATTTTGACAGAATTTTTGTTAATCTATGTAACATACTATGATAAGCTGCCAGTTTATGTTGTGTTGGATGGGATAATGAATTGTGTATAGTCGGGTCAGTATGGGTAGGTTTATGAAATATGGAGAAGTCATGTTGGTTTTGAAGTCTGCTAATTTTTAAATCTAAAAAATTTATGGATTGATTTTGTTCTGTTTCCTCTAAGTTGATTTTTGTTAATCCTCTATTCCCATTGCTATCAGATATTTTTATGGATCATCTAGAGACAAATATTTCAAAACATCCCGTATTCCAACAGTTTTTATATTGGTGGAGATACGTAAACGACGTACTGGTATGTTTCACATGAACTAACAGGCAACTCGACCAATTTTTATCTTATATTAATTCACTTCATAGTCATATTGAATTTACAATAGAAACAGAACAAAATCAATCTAAAATTTTTTTAGATTTAAAAATTAGCAGACTTCAAAACAAACATGACTTCTCCATATTTCATAAACCTATCCATACTGACACGACTATACAAAATTCATCATCCCATCCAACACAACATAAACTGGCAGCTTATCATAGTATGTTATATAGATTAACAGAAATTCCGATGTCAAAATACAACTTTGAGACAGAATTAAATATAATTAAGCAAATAGCAGTAAACAACAGATACAACGAATAAACAATTAATAAAATGTTAAAATAAATTTTGTGGAAGTTTGAAAACAAAGTTTTCAGTGTTTTATTGTTAAATTATAAATTATCTTATCTGTTTCAATAAATGCAGCACACAATTCATAAAATAATTTTGGAAATAAAAGCAAAAAATCAAATTAACACTTTATTAAATTTAAATTTTATTTAAAGGGTTTTAAAAACAAAGTATTTATGACGATGAAACGACCCTAACAAAACAGAACAAGTATCAAAAGTAGATAGTTACAAAAGATGCTCTATGTTCATGACCATTAGTCTCTATACATAAAATTTGCTCTTTTGCTTAAATAACGCCGAAAAATTTCAGTTATTACTAAATTCATTTCAAGCATCCTGTAAACTAATTACTATTAAACTGGGAATAAGCCACAATTAAAGATAAAAATACGTTTATTGACGTTTCAATTTCCACTTCGGAAATCGTTCTCAAAATACAAACAGTAAATTAAACAAATTTTGTTTTTTGTTACATAGTGAAAAATTCTTCTAATAATTTAATATTATCTGACTCATTTATATTGACAATTCAGACATACATTATGCATTTTAAAGTAGACGACTTTAAAATGATATTGCCAATATTGTTGAGTTGCGCTCCTGGGACGACTTTACTTATAAGATAGTTCATTCGATTACATGAAATCAACTTTAACTTGAGAATATCCGTCAGAAAAAAATCTAACATGTAATTCGTCTTTAAAAAGACAAAAACATGACATGATGACAGTAAAATTCGCCTGTTAGTGATTCCATAGTAAATTATGAGGGAAAAACCAGGAACAAAACCTCATAATACTATCCCGACATTGTAAGTATTTGTTCGTGAATTTAGTTTACCTTCAACAAACATCAAAATTCTGATTTTATATGTTACGTTAATTAAAAAACATAAATGATGTATCCTCTATATGTTACTGACTTACTAATACTGGTATTTTCTTATTATTAACTTCCTCTTTCAATATTGGTAACCAGATCCTACTACATTCTGCCGAGGAATTTGCGACACAATTGGCTTCATTTAGCATAATTAGAGCCGCTTCTTTGATTTTTCTTTTTTTACCATCCGGTTCTTTTAGGACTACATTTGAATTATTCCATTGAACCCTATGTTTATTATCCCATACGTGTTTGCAGATTTGAGATCTATCAAAGTCTCTATTTTTAATATAGGATTGATGTTCCCTTATTCTAACATTTAATGGCCTTGATGTTTCACCTAAATAAAACTGATCGCATTCACAAGGTATTCTATAAATGCAATTCTTTGTCCTTTATTGTTCATTGTTAGGTTTGGTTTTGGACAAAATAGATCTCAACGTGTTTGTTGTTTTGAATGTTGTTGAAATGTTGAATTTATTTCCTATCCTTTTAAGTTTTTCTGAATATCAATCTTATATTAAAAATAAAGAATTTGATAGATCTCAAATCTGTAAACACGCATGGGATAATGAACATAGGGTTCAATGGAATAATTCAAATGTAGTCCTAAAAGAAACGGATGGTAAAAAAAGAAAAATCAAAGAAGCGGCTCTAATTATGCTAAATGAGGCCAATTGTGTCGCAAATTCCTCGGCAGAATGTAGTAGGATCTGGTTACCAATATTGAAAGAGGAAGTTAATAATAAGAAAATACCAGTATTAGTAAGTCAGTAACATATAGAGGATACATCATTTATGTTTTTTAAATAACGTAACATATAAAATCAGAATTTTGATGTTTGTTGAAGGTAAACTAAATTCACGAACAAATACTTACAATGTCGGGATAGTATTATGAGGTTTTTTCCTGGTTTTCCCTCATAATTTACTATGGAATCACTAACAGGCGAATTTTACTGTCATCATGTCATGTTTTTGTCTTTTTAAAGACGAATTACATGTTATGATTTTTTTCTGACGGATATTCTCAAGTTAAAGTTGATTTCATGTAATCGAATGAACTATCTTATAAGTAAAGTCGTCCCAGGAGCGCAACTCAACAATATTGGCAATATCATTTTAAAGTCGTCTACTTTAAAATGCATAATGTATGTCTGAATTGTCAATATAAATGAGTCAGATAAAATTAGATTATTAGAAGAATTTTTCACTATGTAACAAAAAACAAAATTTGTTTAATTTACTGTTTGTATTTTGAGAACGATTTCCGAAGTGGAAATTGAAACGTCAATAAACGTATTTTTATCTTTAATTGTGGCTTATTCCCAGTTTAATAGTAATTAATTTACAATGCCACAAGAAAATAGCTTCAGAACAATATTAAGCATCTTGTATTCTTAGCCAGAGTTGTGCAGTATTTTGTATCGAAACGGAATAAACAAATGTTTTTATGTATTCTTAAACACAATAATCGCAAGGATTAAAACCCAGCGACCTTGCTGACCAAGCACCTTGATCGCCTCTTCCAATCCAGTAGCATTCGTAGTTATTATCAAGAGTCTCGTAGATTCCTGCTAAAGCTTGCCGGAAAGCCGTCATATGGAAACCATAAGTTTTGCTGAATATTTAAAGGTACATCATCTAACGAATCTAGTACAATATTTTGCAGGAAATGTAAGTAATCAGCACCATTTAAATGACCAGGCAATTCCACACGCCGAAGTAGAAAATCGTTAACTACTCCTATCCAGATGTTTATGCTAAACCTATGCTGATGCTTAAATTCTTTAAAAATGTAGGTGTTGTTACCATCGTACAAATAGTAGCTTTTTCGCAAAACAAAATGTATCTGAAATTATGGAATACATGGCAGATAGTCTTCAAACGCTAATTTGTGGATTTTCCTCAACTTCCATTAAAATAACATCTTCATGTGCCGCTGTTACAGTATCATTTTGCCAATTATTTTTTGGGACCACTAGACTTCTGTCTCTTAATTTTTTATGAAGAGCAGTAAATGTGGAGTGAGTGGAATCACGATTGGGAAATTTTTCAGGGTATCTACGTTGTGCTGCTCGAACATTACACCTCATTTCGCCATAAACTAAAGCATATCAGCGTATTCCTCATTAGTAAAAACCATAGGTGTTAAATTAAAATTGTTAGATTTAAATGCCACAATGTAAAAAACTAAAAGATAAACTTCGCGAACTGATTAAAATTTAACAATGAAAAACGTAGGTTATATTTCTGTTGGCAGGTCACAGCCAACTAGTGAAGAAAATATTATTTTCACTTTCATGGCGAAAAAACGAAACATTTCCAAATCGATTTTTCTAGAAAACGGTGTATCCTATCGACTTAGAGTAACAGTTCCTTTTAGTACTTAAATACCTGAAAATTTATTATTCTATCACGAATGCTTAAAAGGTAATAACAAAAAAAATTATTCGGTAAAACAAACGTTGACCAACCCAAAACAAACATCTATGATCGCTACTAGAAATTTGCAATTGATGAAATCGATTCCACTCTGAAGGATTAAAAAAAACTAATAATATAGTGCCATCTTTGTTTAAAGAGCTCTAGTTTCCTTAGGAAGCATTTTCGGACGAGGTGAGTTGTGTTAAACTCCTTTAAAATCATCTAAGGAATCTCCGATTTTTGTTTATCAGGAGAGCTTCCGGACACCCTGTAGATCCTGAGCGAAGACTATTGGGCCTAACTAGAAAAAAATGTAATACAACACTAATACAATTACTTTACACATTACACATTCTCAATAAGAAGATAAGGTTCAACTGTACTAACAATTTTTATATGTATATTAATGCTATTATTATTAATATTCATTTAACAGTCAGAAAATTTAAACTTATTTATACAAAAACCAAACAAAAAACAAATGTAAAACATGTCAGTGAGCGCCAATCCCCCTCTCCCCCAGTGTGAGTTAATTATAAAATGGTTCTCATAAGTTTAAATTTTAAAGCAAAATTTAAATTCCATGCTGACGTAGTACTTTTACACTACAGTAAAATGCTAAGGAGAGCGTTATGGAAGTAGGATCACGACACGATGTCACGGACGGAGCGCCACGAAACACTAAATAGCGGTTTGTGGTTGGAAGAGTACATTTAAGCGACGATCCCCATCTGCTTCGCTATACATGTACACTTTTTCATTTCTATTATAAACATATATACATGTATACATATAATTTTAAAATATTGTCTAAATTTTAAAAATACACAAAGCGTAGTATGATGCTTCGGGCTAGTCTAGAGTACCGCCTCCTGTACCACTCTTTTTAATTTTCGTTTGAAGGTACAACGCTTCGTAGTCCTGTAGTCATATTTTAAAAAATACATTGAAAATTAGGACTGTAAATTTTGAAGAATGAAACGTGTAAAATTCCTATACTTTACTATAGGAAAAATTTATTTTATGTCTGCCATTTTTAAAACGGTTCGAATTTTTTAAATTTGAAACCTTTTGACCCTTAAGGTACTTTACACCTAATATTAGACAATTGACTATTAACTTCGTTTGCAAAAGTAAGTTGTGTTCTTTCTGATAGATAATTATTAAATCACTTTAAATCTATACTCCTTGTGTCTAAAGTTTCTATTACAGATAATAAAAGCATTTGGTCAAGTGTATCAAAAGCTTTCTTCAAGCCTTCTTCTTTTTTATGTAAACATGACTTTGTCTGTTTTTCAATGTCCCCCCAGTAATTTCTAATGGGGAACTGTCTCATGCCGTCTTTACTACTCCATTTGTTGTGATTCGGCGACATGATCGTACCATTCTACTCTTCTATTGCTTACCCAGTCCTTAATGTTCTCCACGTTGCATTTACGTCATATATCTGTATTTCTAGCTCTATCCATAGTATTTTACCATTAATTTTTTCAAGTGTTTTCGTCTCTGCTGTTTTTAACATCCTTTTTGTCTTCTCTATGTCAGGTCTTGTTTCTACCGCGTATGTCATTATTGATCTTCTGACTGTGTTGTAAATTCTGCCTTTTGTATCTTCCCCGTTATCTTTTTACTCCATATTATTTTATTCAGACAACCTGCGGCTCTGTTTGCTTAATTCACTTGATCTTCCACTTCTGGTTCGAGATTTCCGTAGCAAGATAATGTGATGCCTAGATATTTAAACTCAATCACTTGTTCTATTATCTACCTTCAAGCTTCAATTTATATATTAGTAAATTTGCTGTTAAAACCAAGGATTTTGTTTTATTTGAAGAAATTACCATATTATATAATTATATAGAATTGGTGCAGTATGCATTGCATATCATCTTCACTTTGAGAGAGTAGTATTGCGTCGTCTGCATAGAAGATTATTTTAGGCTACTTTTTTATCAAGGTGGAATCCCATTTTCAAATTCTGAACCAACTGCGACAAAGTGGTTGTTAAGCTTGTTAGAAATGAGGATAGGATCATCAAAAACTAAATTGTCTGTTATAAGTTTAAAATTGTTTTTGGTTTTTTTTTATAGTTTCTTAGTATTATATTTTGGTGTTAAGTATTGAGTATACAATTTTTTTTGGATTATTTTCAGCTGCGGTTATCTCCATTAGATAAATTTCCTTTTCTCTGTTTAATGTTTTCTGTGAATGTCTTCTGAGATTTTTTATTAAGTTGATGGAAATAGTTACTATTGGGGTACATCATAGGCCGTCTGTAGTAATAGTTTCTTTAATTCAAAAAGTACAATTGTTATCTTTACAAATGGCTGTGGAATTTACCATTAGGTAAAGTAGAAAGTCGGCTTTAGTTTGTAAGCAGTTTTTGTTAAGTACCTTAATTGCTTTTAGAAAAGACAGTCATGAATTTTGTTTGCGGCCCCTGAAAATTTACTCAAATTGAAAAGCTATATTTTAAGATTTAATACTCCTCCACTCGATATTCTGTTATTCCTTTTTGTAGCCTAGAACATTTTTACATCATTACCAATCCAGATGTGAGCTTGTACACATCGCTGTAGCAAAAATAAACATTCTTTTAAGATACCGTTGTATATAATTCCAAATAAATAAAGTAATAGTTTTTATATCTCACGGCAAACTAGTCGTAAGTCAAGACAGATTTTAAGTTTAACCTGTAATAGGTTTCTTCGGAAAGATCTAATTATTTCATCACATAACATGTTAGGGTCGTCCCAGATTTTTTCAAGTTATTGAAGTAACTCACACTTAAATAAGTCTTTATTTGGCCTATTAACCATACAATAGCGATCAAATTGATAAAACTAATTCGGTAATTACTGATAAATATGCTTCCTTAACGGCAAGTTCATGATTTGATGTACTATTGGTGAATGTATAGACTATAAATGTTTTTACAATTACTTGTAACTATAGAAGGTATATTAATTACTATTTAACTGGGAATAAGCCACAATTAAAGATAAAAATACGTTTATTGACGTCCACTTCGAAAATCGTTCTCAAAATACAAACAGTAAATTAAACAAATTTTGTTTTTTGTTACATAGTGAAAAATTCTTCTAATAATTTAATTTTATCTGACGCATTTATATTGACAATTTAGACATACAATATGCATTTTAAAGTAGACGACTTTAAAATGATATTGCCAATATTGTTGAGTTGCGCCCTTGGGACGACTTTACTTATAAGATAGTTCATTCGATTACATGAAATTTACTTTAACTTGAGAATATCCGTCAGAAAAAAATCATAGCATGTAATTCGTCTTTAAAAAGACAAACACATGACATGATGACAGTAAAATTCTCCTGTTAGTGATTCCATAGTAAATTATGAGGGAAAAACCAGGAAAAAAACCTCATAATACTATCCCGACATTGCAAGTATTTGTTCGTGAATTTAGTTTACCCTCAACAAACATCAAAATTCTGATTTTATATGTTACGTTATTTAAAAAACATAAATGATGTATGTGTGTATGATGTGAGGAAACTCACAAGGAAGAAAATAAAATATGGAATTTGGATAATATGACTGATGCAATGCTGGAACCGGTAATAATTAACATTCTTTTAAACATTAACATCTTTGATGCCTTCCTCAGGGCTTTCGAGGTCGCAGTCTCCCGAGCCCCAAGACACTACTGCACTGTTCACTATTCACTTCACGATCACTACTACGGCTGGGAACAGGAGACGATACATTTATACCGTCGATGATGGCGTGGCCTAGGTGGGGGTTGGGGTGGGGGTTGCCGCGAGAATTGGTGCTGGGGTTGGCGCGAACATTTCCGACTGTGGAATTTTGATTCGAGGATGGAGGGGGCGATATACCTGGTGGTCATACTCAATTTAAAATTGTTTTCCTATATACTTCTGTAAACTTGTTGACAAATAGCTATTTTTCATTGAGTCACCCGTATCAACAGTTTAGAGATTTGCATACATAATATGCAATCAATATGATGGAAATGGACTATAATAACCATTGATGTTAAAGAACTTTTTTTCAGATATTGAAGTAACTATCATCTTTAAAATCAAGAAGTGTTCTAAAAAAATTATTAATAATTTTATAGTTAAAATGTCAAATATAGTAATGTCAAAATTAGATTAGATATTATATTATTATACAGCCAAAAAATCGTTGTCTCATAATAATGAATTAATATAATTCTCAAAACCGAAATACAGTGATTCTATTGTAACAATTTGAGTAAAAGCAATGATGAATAAGGTTAACAATAATAGTGTCATTTCCATTGTTGGAGATTTTCTCTAAAACAGAACGAAATAAAACGTGTAGCTGCTAAGTCTCAATGTAACGTTATTTCCCTGGAGTAAATTATAACAAAGCATGTTTGGGCCATTTGTTTCAATAAGAACAGTGGACCACAGCAACCGGTAAAAACCCTAATGGCTGTGAGATTACGTATTTTAACCAAAACTATTTATCAAAAAGCCTGCGTTTATACCACTTCACTCATTACTTCTGGGATCTTGACAGGACGATAGTTAGGAAAGGTCGTTAGACAGAAGGGCTTGAGTTTCTCGTTATGATTAATAATGCTTTGTTACACAGATGGAAATATTATTAGGTGCATACATAGTTGTTTTAATATCAGTAGCAAGCAACAGATTATAATTTATTAAACAAGGCATAGTACGGGTAGTTGCCTTCACTTTCTCAGAGTAGTAGTTGTTTTTTTTAGACCATTCATAATATTAAATATATAAATACATGTTATTATATAAATAAATAGGTCCCTACCTATAACATCAGCAGTTAAGACGTTTATGATAACAACAACAATAAATTTTTATTATAATAATCTGAATAGCCGCATCCTTAAAAAAATTTTACACGTACACCCTGGGTAATAACAACCGAGCTAGAACTAGTCTATTTCTTAAAGATCTCCTAGCATTGGACCAAGCATTAACGACAAGAAGCATTGGATAAAATCCTATTTAAAAACATAATCCTATACAAAATAACATAATTTAAAAATAGAATCAAATTACCTGGATATAAAATTCTTGGTGTAAAATATCATCATACATACATTTCTTCTTCAGATGCAAATCCACTAATGGATGTTAGCGATCACATTTTCCATTAAATCTCTATTTCTTGCAATATGTATCCGAGATTGTATGTCGTTAATCCCTGTCCATTGCCTTATGTTTCGGAGCCAGGACATTTTCTTGCGTCCCATTCTTCTCTTGCCTTCAATTTTACCCTCGATTATAAGTTGGAGGAACTGGTATTTTTCATTGCGCATGATGTGACCTAGATACGCCGTTTTCCTTTTCTTGATGGTTTCGAAAAGTTGGCGTTCTTGGTTTATTCTTTTAAAGACATACATATTTGTGATTTTCGCTGTCCGTGGTATTTTTAGGATACGGCGATAAGGCCACATTTCGAAAGCTTCTAATCTGTTTATATCCCTTGTTTTGAGTGTCCAGCCCTCTACGCCATATAGCAGCACTGACCATACGTAGCACTTAGTACACCTTAGTCTCAGTTGAAGATCGAACTCTGAACAAGTCAGTACCTTCTTGAATTTTACGAAAGCTTGTCGAGCTTGCTCAATGCGACATTTTACTTTCCTGTCCGATGCCCAGTCTTCAAAAAGCCACGATCCCAGGTATTTAAATTTACTCACTCTTTCAATGGATTTAGTATTCAGTGTTATGGTGGGGTTTTTAAGTGCATCCAAGTTTCTGGAGATGATCATGAATTTGGTCTTTTTGGTATTAATCTCTAATCCCATTCGCTTACTGTATTCTCCGATTATAGTGACAAGTTGTTGAAGATCGACTATGTTGTCACAAATTAAGACACCATCATCAGCATATCGTATGTTGTTGATCAATACTACATTCACCTTGATTCCCATCTCTGCATTCTCCAAAGACTCTTGAAATATGGCTTCCGAATAAATGTTAAATAAAAGAGGGGAAAGCACACATCCCTGTCGTTTGATGCCAGTACAAGTTTTCAATGCATCTTATGTCTTTTTGGTCTATGTCAACTTTCTTGAGAATCTGCATTAACTTGTGGTGTTGGACACGATCAAACGCTTTTTGGTAATCTAAAAAGCATAGGAACACATCCTTCCTCTGATCGTAACAATTTTGGACGAGCACCTGTGTTGCTACTATTGCTTCTCGTGTTCCTAAACCTTGCCTAAACCCGAACTGGGAATCACTGATGTCCCATTCACATTTTTTGTATAATCTTTGATGTAGTATGTTTAAGAATATCTGTAAAGTGTGACTCATCAGGCTAATGGGTCTGTGATCTTCACATCTTTTTGCATTGACTTTCTTGGGTAGGGAAATAAAGGTAGAGCGTAACCACTGTTGAGGATAGCAGCCAGTTTCATAAATTAAATTAAATATTTTGTGTAGTGCTGAAATTCCCCTTTCATCTAGTAATTTGAGTATTTCTGACGGGATCTCATCTGGTCTAGGTGCCTTATTGTTTTTTTAATTTAATATTGCTTTTTCTGTCTCCTCTTTGGTGATTTAAGGGCCAGTCAGCTGGTCGTCTGTATAAACTTCACTCATGGGTCTTTCGTCATGGAAGAGCTCCTGGATATAATTTTCCCATATATCAATTTTCTCCTTTTCACCCAGCACTATCTGGTTATCCTGATTAACTATGGTAGTTGGTCTTCGTTTTCTGTATATTCAAGCAGTCTCCTTAAGCTTTTTATGTAAATTACGGTCGTCGTGCTGTCGTTGTAAATGTTCTAGATCGATACATTGTTGCTTAAGCCATTCATTTTTTGCTATTCTTATTTTTGCTTTTATTTGCCCGTTAATGTTTTCATACATATTGCTGCGATCTTGGTCATTCTTGTGTCTACGTCGTTCTTGCATTAGTAATAGTATTTCTTCTGTCATCCATTTTTGCCTATTATTATTTTGTTTGTACCCTAAGTTGTTTTTCATTATGTCTGTTACAGCACTTGTAATCGTATTCCATGTTGGTGTTAGATCTTCGGTAATGTTTGTCGTCAATATTTGAATTTGTGCGTTTATTTCATTGCTTATTTCTGCTTGTATAACTGTGTCTTTCAGTTTATCCAGTGCTATCTGTTGTTGAGTTTCAGGCTTGTTCTTGCATGAAAGAACGATCTTTATAACAGCCACTAATAGTACGTGGTCAGAAGGGACATCTGCTCCAGGGTATATGCAAGCTCTTTTGACAGTTGTGCTGAATCTACCGTTTATAAGAATGAAGTCTATCTGTTTTCTTATTATGTTATGAGCTCTATCGGCTGGAGATTTCCAAGTATAAAAGCGACGGGGTTGGAGTTGGAATCATGTATTGGTGGATTAATAGCTCTATGGAAGGTTGTCACTCTATCTTTTGCGCGGTCGTCCGATACTTTTTCTGTCGATTGGTAACTTATTTGTTGCTATTTTGACGACACAGGTCTTTTTCATTCTGCTTATATGGTTATTTCATTATTTTTTCTATTTTGTGTTCATTCATTTATACACTCTCTTATATATTCTCCTTTCTGCAGTTTCAAGTAGCCTTTGGATTGTGGCTGTGTCGGGTCTTGTTTCTGAGGCATATGTCCTTATTGATCTTATACTGGCTTTATAAATTCTTAACTTCATCTCAGTGTTTATGTGTCTGTTTCGCCATATATTGTTATTAAGGCATTCTGTCAGTCTATTTGCTTTTTGTACTTGATGTTTCTTTTCTTTATCCAGGTCTCGATAGCTAAAAAGTTTAATTCCCAGGTATTTTATTTCAAATATTTGTTCAATACTGATTCCATTAATTTCTATTTTACATCTCGTTGGTTCTTTTCTGACTACTATTGTTTTAATTTTCTGAGATGAACTGGTCCTATTAAATTATTTTGCTCTCATGTTGAATCTCTGGACCAATCTTTGCAGAATATCTTCGTCTTGGGCTATCAATATTCCGTCGTTTGTGTAACAGAGTATTTTTATTTCCTTGTTTCCTATTCTGTATCCTCTTACTTTGTTAATGCTTTTGATGATTTTATCCATGATCAAATAAGAGCATCCCCTTGAATCCCTTTGAATTCCTGGTCTTATTTAGATGCCTATTTCGATAGGTTATGTAAGTTGTCCATCTATTCTAAATTCCATTTTGTTATTTTGGTAGATGTTTTCGATAGTTTTTATAATATTTAGGGGAACTTCTCTATTATACAGAAGATGAATTACATCTTTGAGTGTTACTCTATCAAACGCTTCTTTAGGCCAATCAGACACATAAATACTGATCTAATATACTCCAGTGATTTCCACGTATACGATCATCCACTACACAAACCCTGTTGTTTATCTACTAAACTTATCCCCTGATTTATTAGCAGCACTGCAGTTTTCTGGCTGTTTTTATCTATTTTTTGGAATATTAGAATTAGTTCGCTCGTTTTCCATTCTTCCGGTATTTTATTGTGTTTTACAATTTTATTAATTAATATTGTTAATTGTTCTGTTATTGTTGCTCCACAATATTTTAGTAATTCGTTTGGTATCCTATATTTGGCTGTATAAAATACATCCGCTGCAACCTAAAAAAAATCCATCGGGTGGACACCAGTATCAATGGCAACATTCCAATCATCACAGTAAAAATCTCAGAAAAATTGCTAATAGGTATATATACCAGTCCTCAAAAATCCAATGACTTCCTGAAGTATCGCTTTATATTCACTATCCGGAAGTTTATATAGAAGACTTTAATAGCCATCACACGATGTGGAAATATGATAGCAATACCCAGACAAGGTAAAACACTAGTAAAATAGGCAGACCAAAAAAAACCTTGGTCTAATATTTATTGCAAAGAACAGTGAAACATTTAGATCCACAGCGTGGAAGAAGGAATAAAACACAGACCTCTGTTTCTCAACCTAAAACTCTAAAAATCAATATGTGCATAAAAAAAGCTTTTAACACAGCCAACATCGTACAATAGTAAATGAAGTGGGTATCCAGATTTCTATAATCTGATCCATTTTAAGACCAAAATTAAAGAAGGCAGACTAGCTAAAATTCTATATTGAACTTAACGTAAGATATATGAGATGGGTCACAGCTACACCTGAAAGCTACAATAGATCAGTACGTGCCGTAATATCAACTGCAAAAGAGTGTATACCAAGAAGTTACTGCAAAGAGTATATCCGGGGCTGGAATAATGAATGTGAAGAACTTTACAATGAGTATATAGAGAATAGTGAACCAGACGTACCTAATGACCTAATACAAACGTTAAGTAAAGCTCGGAAAAATGCATTGATAAAAACAACGAAGAAAATGAACTTTAAAATGTCGAGCGGACAATCTTGGAGCCTACTTAGAAAACTGGGGGAAACTGCTCCGCCTGCTCGAAAACCCCACTATTTATCTGCCGGTCAAATAGCTAGCAGAATGGTAACCACATCTTAGGCTCCACGTGATGAAAAACACACAAACTATGTTAAAAAGGAACTCAATAATTTATGTTAAATAGCCTGTCATAACTCAAAACTCTTCCACAAATTCACCTCCACAGAAACATCATCAGCCCTTTGAAGTATAAAAACTGGCAAGGCGTGTGATTTTAATGGGATAAACATAATTCCATATAGTTCCACAAATTCTTGAAAATATCCCACTTGAACAAGCAGGTTCCATACCTAATCGAAGCTGCGCAGACCAGGTACTAATTCTAGCTGTACATATAGAAGGGGGTTTCCAAAAGCAACAAAAGACGGCTGTGGTTTTTGTGAATCTGACAGGGACTATGAGGGACTCCTATATAAGCTTACCAAATTCATTTCATGCCAAAGAACATTAAAACTAATAAACAATATGCTCTCTGATCGATACTTTTAGGTAACTCACGGTAATGGCATAAGCAAACAGAGGAAATTAAATAAAAAACTACCCCAAGTATCAGTCCTTGCTACTTACAATGCTTTAATGCAAAAAAATTTGACTACCTTGTGTAGCACAAACAGTTTAAAATTACTTAAAATGTGCTGACAAACGACCTCAACAAAATTATATGAATATTTCACAAAATGGTGCCTGATACCAAATTTAAATAAAACAGATAAGCTGTTTCCTCTCAATAACCAAAAGGCAAACCAAGTGCAATCCTGTTATTTTTAACTTTAAAAGGTGACATTTCGATAGAAAATTTAGTTTTGAAAACTTTTTCTGTAGCTGTTAATGTACTAAAGCTTCGTATAACTTACCTAATCCACGCTAGTGGATAGTGTATAGGAACAAATTCATCCCTTTCTCCTTTGGTGGTCCATTAACCATACGAAATAATAAAACCTCTTTAACGTTGTAGTTCCTTTTTAAAGTAGATAATCAATACCCTAATATTAGAAGTATTAAAACGAGATATATTTCCTGATTTAATTTCGCTACCCTCTTCTGCAATATTTTTTTATGCAATACACAAAAGTTCTAAAAATGCAACCCAAAAATGTCAGATTATTCAGTTTAATTTTTATTAAATTATTTATCAAACTCCCTGTCATACTAGAAACACGCTCTTGCACTTTTTAAAAGTCAATAATAAGTTTATCCAATATATTTGAACGAAGCATCCTGAGAGCAATATTTGGTGGCATCTGTGAAAATGGTGTTTAGAGGAGGAGATAACTACGAGGTATACCACAGATATAAACAAATATTTGGTGGTAAAGACGTAGTATCTCTTATAAGAATAGGAAGACTAAGATGCGCAGGACATCGAGCAAGATCACAGCAGAACAACACTCCTAGGAGAATCCTTATGTCACAACCAGTAAGAAGTAGAAAAAGGGGTAGGCCAAAACTCAGATGGAAGGATGGTGTAGATGAGGATGGTAGAAAGATAGGCGCAGCAAACTGGCAACGGTTGGCAATGGATAGGACTGCCTGGCGTAATAGACTTGGGAATGTCGAGGCTCTTTCATAGGGCTGTAGCACCATTGATGATGATGAATAAGTTTATCAGTAGCTGCTTTTCGTTACGCAAATTTTATCACTGTGTGTATTATTTCACGAGCTTGGTAATTTAAAAATTTTTACTTCACTTTGTACTGTTGATTAATTTTAAGATTAAATGAACAATTACAAGATTCAAAATCACTATTATTAAAAATTATTAACAATTGAGATTTTACACAAAACTTGTCAACGTCGCGAATCGCCTCTACATTACCTCCACATAAACAACTAAGCAGTTCTTGATCTACTGAGCGCTCTGTGGCTCTGTGTCGTAATTTAAAATCTGCTAGCGCGCACAGTATGCTTACGTCTATTCGTATTTTGGTTCAACTGTAAATAGAGAGTAAAGGTCACACAAATTTGGTTTTATGAAAATATTTAAACTAAAATCGATTACTATATACACTAAATGGCAAAAAAGTGACCACCCTATAAATTTTCAAAAATAAAATTTCACTGAAAGTGTCATGCACTGTTTCATATTGCGTTTCGATTTAAATATTTATTGCGATCATGGATGCTTCTTTTTGGCAGTTTTGACGTTAGTTTTGACGTTAGTGTTGTTTTCTCTAGTCACTGTTTATCTTCTAAGTTGAAAACATTTAATTAAACAGTAATTTAACTTCTCAAACGTGGATTTCGACTAAGTGAATAGTTAAGACTTGGTGCTATCTACAGTAGATATTGCTCGAATTATTACATTGCTATAAGATGAAAAAAGTCAAGTTTATGTATCCGAAACTTCAGGTATTGCGAGAACTACAGTACGAAGATCTTTCCATCGCTTTATAGAGACTAGTGTATACTCACGTCTACCTGGTTTTGGTCGTAGAAGAGTTACCTCACAAAGAGATAATCGTTTTATTTTGATGAAACTTTTAAAAAATCGCTATTCCACTGCAATTGCTGCAAGAGACCGTCTGCAGAAGATTCGAAATGTTAATGTAAGTAAGAGAACAATTAGAAGATGCCCTAATGAAAGAGGACTAATGGCATAAAAGCTGGCTATTGTTCCTGAATTACAACCCAGACACTGTAGAAATCATTTTTAGAGAATTTTCAGAGAACATTTAAAAAGTACGTGTGTGCCTGACCAAAAATGCTGCTAGTAGAACTAGTATGTTCAGTGAAACAGTTGCGTGAGCAACTAGAAGAACGCGATGAAGACTGCAGCGGGTCCAAGAAGATACTACAATAACGACTGAAGACTGTTCTCAACAAGAATGGAGAAGACCCAGAGACATTCCAGTTCCAGTCAGCAGAAGAAGCAGTTTTAACGAAAATAAAAAATGTGTCGCAAATGATTGAAGAATCTTCTAAAAAAAATGATAGTAAATTTGAAAATGTCTCACAAATGATCGAAGAGAGTTCTAAACAAAATGATAGTAAATTTGAAAATGTGTCGCATATGATTGAAGAATCTTTTAAAAAAAATGATGATAAATTAGAGATCGTTTCCAAAAGATTTGATGAAACATTCGAAAATGTATCTAGAAGATTCGACGAGACTTCTGAAATTATTAAAGAAGTAGCTAGACAAAACGACGAGAAACTCGAAAAGGTTTCTAGAAGATTCGATGAAGTATGTACTCAGAACGATGAGAAATTTGAAGAAGTCTCAAGAACATTCGATCAGATGCAGAAAAATGTAAACAACGTAGAAGAGAAGATCAAACAATTAGAGACCATGATAACTAACACGAAAGTGCTACCACCAATTAATAGGGTAGCTTTAGATCCGGTAGTGAAAGAAGAATCATCTAGAGACGAAATGACACATAATATGAGATTCAAATTACCACCATTTGATGGAAAGTCCTCTTGGTCCATATACCTTAGACAATTTGAAGCTATTGCGACAGCCAATCATTGGACAGAACAAGAAAAAAGCCGTTTCCTTGACTGCTGCTTTACGAGGTGATGCTGCGGATATCCTAAGATCGATTCCTAAGGGTCAAGAAAAATGTTACCAGACCTTGTTCACTCGACTAGATAAACGTTACGGAGATGCCCATCAACAACAAGTCTACAAAGTACAAATAAGAAGTAGAATCCAACGAGCAAGTGAGAGTTTGCAAGAATTTGAAGCAGATATTGCTCGTATAGCGCTGTTGGCCTATCCAGAGGCACCAGACAACATTTTGGAAGAAATTGCTGTAGATATCTTCGTCAATGGGTTGAGAGACAGTGAACTACAGAAAGCTTTACGACTAGCAAGACCGAAAGTTTTAGATGAAGCGCTCGCCATTGCCTTGGAACATGAGATAGCTAGTCGAGTTTCACGGAGCTATTAAGTACGAACCTCTGAAGAGAGTGACGAACGAAACGATAAACGTCTGGAGGAAATCGTACGGAAAGTAGTTCGTAACATGATGCCGAAGGGACGTGAACCCAGATGTTGGAATGGTAACAACGAAGGTCACATTCGCCACAAAGTGCAAGAAAATAATACAACAATCAGAAAGCTAGAACAGATCGAGCACGCTAGAAAAAGTCATTCAAATGCTGATGTTCAATCAAGACGGCCATACAGTGAAAATCGTAATAATTGTCTTAAATTAGAAGAACGACTTTGCCCCGTGAGGCGAACCACCGTTATTAATGATCAATGGCAGCCTCAACAGCTACAAGACGCTCAAGTAGATGATCCATGTATAAAAAGAGTACTGGATTGGGTGCGTCGAAGTGAAAGACCTTCTTGGCAAGACATTAGTGCATGTAGTCCCGAAGTCAAGTGTTACTGGAGCCAATGGAATTGCCTAGTGCTGAAAGATGATCTTCTGTATAGAACCTTTGAGAACGATGATGGTACAGAAACTAAGCTTCAGTTGATTGTACCTAAAAGTAAAGTGTCAGAAGTATTGCGTCAGTTGCATGACGGAGCATCAGGTGAACACTTTGGTATTACGAAGACTCTGCAAAAGGTTTGAGAACGGTTCTATTGGGTGAATTGTAAAGATGATGTAAGAAGATGGTGCCGGAAATGTGAACTGTGTGAAACCGAAGAAGTCCGAACCCTTCAACATGAGATCAAAGATGATCGGCGACCAAGCTTTAATGAGTTTATGTCAAATTACGCAGAGAGAAAGAGTGCTAGATTCGGCGTGACGACAGAAGTTCAGCAGGATCTTTTTAGTGTTCCGCATAACGTCACTCTAGCCCACTGTGTTGCCCAAGATCTTGAGATGACTAAAGGAATCTCATCCGTATTTTATAAGAAATTTGGTCGCTTGGACGAGTTAAAAAACCAGCAGCGTAAAGTTGGAAGAGTGCTGAGATTAGAAGATGGTTCTCGATCTTTGTTGTATATGGTGATCAGAAAGTCGTATACAGACAGGGCAAGCTACGAGGATATATGGCGTGCTCTGACTAATTTGAAGAAAATCGTCTGAAATTACGACATTAAGAACTTGGCTTTACCCAAGATAGGCCATGCACTAGATAATCTGGATTGGAAGATTGTCAGAAGCATGTTAGAAGTGATCTTCCGAGAAACCGGTGTAAGAATTACCGTGTGTTGCACTAATCCAAAGAGATTGTGTCCTTCAAAGACAGTAGACTGTTATTTCTTTCTGAGGGGTTCATGCAGAGCTGGAGAGTCCTGTAGATTTTGCCATCCTGTGCCTACATATAGAGTTGCTGATCGAGACGCTCAGATCTAAGAGGGGAGTAGTGTTACGAACGTGCATTTAACGAGGCACGTATAACGGTTGCATCTCGAAAACAGCACCTCATGCTTCCATGCGGCGGCATCTCGAAAGCGACTCGATATTTCGAGAAAGATCAGTCGCGTTCGCCTAGAGGTGGGAACTTTCTAGAAAATAGTAACTTTGGTATATATATGTAACGATCTTAGGAATAAGTTTAGTTGATAAGAGAATACCGAACTGTAAAGTTATAAATAAATATATTTATATAAATTCGAACCGCTTGTTTTATTTAAAAACGGTACAATATCATTGAAAATCTTTGGGATGAACTTTATCGTAGGGTTAAAAGTCAATTAAGCTAGTCATAAAGTCTTGTAGAACTTCAAAACATACTTCGAAAAGAATATGAACGTAGTCCTCAAGTTTTTATTTAAAATTTGTTTCTTTCCCTTCAAAATCGTATGAAAATGGTTATTGATCTTTAAGGCATAATATCTAATATTAGGCAATTTTGTTCAAGTTTACTCGTATTTTTATTGTTTGTAATTTGTTTCGTTTTTGCATTTTATTTGTAGCCTTCTAATAAAATAAATTATGCTAATAAATCAAACAGTAATGGTCATTTTTTGGTTTACAAATGAAAGATGTAAAATATACAATATAAAACATTGCATAAGACTGGATTGTTTTTTTGAAAATTTATAGGGTGACCACTGTTTTTGCTGGTCAGCATATTATATTAACGATCATTAATAATAATTATGAACCTCATTAAAAAGTCAACACAATTTTATTTTAAATTATGCAATAAGAATATGCATATGCATATAAACGTGCAAGAAATGGAAAAGTATAATAACAAATTAAATCCAATGCTTAGAAATTTAATGTGCAATCTAAAAACAGACCATAACAAAGTAGAGATAAGGATAAAAGAAAAAGAACTTGAAGTTTCAGGTCATAAAAGAATAACAATAGTAGGCGCATCAGAGACGCAGTAAGCTAATCAGTTTATTGAGTTTATTAGAACCAAGATTAGATGAAATAATTGGCACATAACGAATCCATTAGCTAGGCTATTTAAAATAATACAAAAGGGTCAAGATTACCTGAGCGACTAGCATTTAAAATACCAAATCGAATATAAAAACATGAAGTACACAAAACAGAATCTGATTGGGTGTATAATATTGATAAAAAATTGGAATACACAAAATTGTACGAAAAATAAAACATACTACTTTTTACGATTTATTAACCTAATTTTGCCCATTCTCAATTATATTAACATAAAACCTTCTCGGTAATTGAATCAGGAATGTGTTTTCTATGCAGACAGTATTTTTCTTCTCGCAGCGTATCCTTCCAGATAAATTCAGAAGTAATCTGATAATAAAAAGACGGAAATCAAATCAGATTATTCCCATAAACCGGAACTACAATAAACCAAAGAAAGCTACTACGGGAAAAGAGATATTTCATGTACCCTTTACGAATGCCATTTCTGAACATTTGGACGTTTCGAGAATGATTGATTTCAGGCATTATTTTGGAGGCTACTCGAGAGGATTCTTGAATAATTTATAAGAGATTTTCACTAAATTTAAAGCGTTTATACGGGAATAAAAAAATTATATTTTGCTTCGAAAGCTGATTTGGAATTAGGGGTATTGTTCGCGAAGTCTTACGTGAATTCGAACTTGCAAAACGTGAAAGGAATAAAACAGTCGATACGATTGATTTCCAAAGCTTTACAAGATTAATTTGTTTTGAAAATATTTTGTAAAATATACTAGATATGAAACTAAAATTATTACGGATATGGCAGAGATTTAATGATTCTTTAACATTATAAGCCTGGAGTTAGTGTCAGAGGATGATGTTAAAAACAAAATACAAATTGCTTGCCTTAACCCATTAGCGCCGAGATTAATAAATTATTGATTTTGTATTATTTTTTGAATTAGTATTAATTAACTGTGTTTAAATAATAAAAAACTTCATAAAATATTTTTTCTGAGATATTTCATTTCTGACATATTAAGTGTTGCCTTAAAGGAACGCTAGGTGCTTACACTACCTAGTTTTTGTTGAAAATAATAAACCAAAAAATTAAAGCATTTGTTACAGTAAAGTAGGCAATAGGATACAGTAATGGGCGATTTTAATGCCAAAATTGGACATGGATGTGTGGACGGTTATGTGGGTGACTACGGATTAGGAGAACGAAACGAACGATGAGACCGTATGGTACAATTTTGTTAAGCGGAGGAGTTAGTAGTTGCTAACACTCTTTTCAAGTTACCTAACAGACGACTGTACACATGGAAATCTCCGAGTGACACCAAAGGTAGAGTAGTCAGAAACCAAATTGACTTTGTCCTTGTTAGTCAAAGATTCCGCAACTCTATACTCTCAGCTAAAACCTACCCAGAAGCAGATATAGGCTCGGATCACAATCCTGTAGTCGTCAAATTAAGAATAAAACTAAAGATCATTAAAAAACACATACAGAAACAAATTGACGTGAGAAGACTGAATGAACAACATATAAAAGAGAAAACAATAGGGAACATCTAAGAAAATTTACAAAATATAGAGAAACTGAATAGAAATACTGATAACATAGACCAAAAATGGGAGAATATTAAACATGCCGTAATGTTGACAGGGAGAGAAAATTTAACACCGAAAGAAAGGAAACATAAAAAATGGATGAATGAGGAAATACTACAGTTGATGCGTGAAAGAAGGGTACACAAAACAAATAATCTGATAAGATATAAAGAAACAGATAAACTGATAAAAAAGAAAATAAGAGAAGCTAGAGAAAGATGGCTAAGTGAGCAATGCCAGGAGTTGGAACAATTGGAGCGAAAATATGACTTTTTTAATGTACACAAAAAGAAAAAAGAAATGACAGGAAGGAGAAGAACAACACAGACAGGACAGATTAAAGATACAGATGGGATAATTATAACAGATAAACAACAAAAAATGAACCGATGGACAGAATACATATCACAACTGTTTGATGAGAAAGATAGACAAGAAATCTCAAACGAATATACAGATGATACAGGGCCTGATATAATCAGAGAAGAAATAGAATAGGCAATCAAACAAGCAAAAAGTGGTAAGGCCCCCGGTCCTGATGAAATTCCTGTAGAATTGCTCAAACTTATGGACGATGAATCTATTAAAATACTCCTAGATCTATTTAACACAATATATAGAACTGGAATAATACCTAGGGAATAACTCCGTTCGACCTTTATACTACTGCCAAAAAAGACAAATACAAAGGAATGCAACGAATATCGTACGACAGCTTTGATGAGTCATGCTCTAAAACTGTTCTTAAAAATAATCCATAATAGGATCTATAGAAAATTAGACGTAGACATCAGTAACACTCAGATGGGATTCAGAAAAGGGCTGGGTACAAGGGAGGCTCTGTTTGCAATGAACGTTCTCTCACAGAGATGCTTAGACATGAACCAAGAAATTTACGCCTGTTTTATTGATTTCGAAAAGGCCTTTGACAAAGTACAACATGAACCACTAAGACAAGTTCTAATAAAGAAAAATATAGACAGCCGAGATATTCGAATTATATGCAATCTATATTGGAATCAAACAGCAAATGTCAAGGTTGAGAGCAGACTAACAGAAGAAATTCAAATCCGTCGAGGAGTCCGGCAGGGATGTATCTTATCGCCACTTTTATTTAATCTGTATAGTGAAGATATCTGTGAACAAGCACTCGAGGAAGAAGATCTTGGTCTGATAATAAATGGTGAGACGATCAACAATATAAGGTATGCTGACGATACAGTTCTCCTAACGGGAACGCTAGTAGAACTATAACATCTCGTTCAAAGTCTCAATATATACTGTAACAGTTACGGCTTGAAAATTAATTTGAAAAAAACTAAATTTATGGTAATCACGAAATCAAAGAAAATCAGAGCTAATCTTGTAATAGACAATACAACGATTGAGCGTGTGCCCTGTTATAAATATCTAGGTGCTTGGATCACAGACGATACTGATCAAACCAAAGAGATTATATGTAGAATAGAAATCGCTAGATCAGTCTTTAATAGAATGCACAAACTCTTTTGCAATCGTGATATAAATATAAAGTTACGAATACTGTTATATGGAGTTAAGGCTTGGACACTAAAACAGTTACCATAAAAAACATCGAAGCTTTCGAGATGTGGTGCTATAGGCGCATTCTCAGAATATCATGGATGGACCGCGTCACTAACACGCAAGTACTCCAAACTTTAGACAAAAGATGCGAAATTCTAAATGAGATAAAAACTAGAAAGATGGAATACTTGGGGCACATTGTGAGAGGTGAAAAGTACGAACCTTTAAGAAACATCATGCAGGGCAAAATTAAGGTCAAAAGAATTGTGGGAAGAAAAAAAGTATCGTGGCTTCGTAATCTACGTGAAGGGTTCGGGTGTAGTTCGATTGAACTTTTTAGGCGCGCTGCTAACAAAGTCGCAGTGGCCATGAAGATTTCCAATCTCCGCTAGGAGTGGCACGAGAAGAAGAAGAAGAAAGTAGGCAATAAAACAAAAATAGATATTTATTCATAAAAAATGTAATTCGGTGTGATTAATTATAAAAATTTACACTATCGAAAGTGAAACGGTGTTAAAACAAGAAGTACATAGTCCTATATCACATTTTAAACGCATTGTTTAAGCCGACGATCTTCCACTTCCTTTACTAAGTACACTATACTTCGATAAGTATGTGCTTACAATATCTCTTTTAAAATCTAATTGAGATACCCTTTTTTTGCCACGAATACTGATTGGGTAGCAACTTACATTATTATCCATTTGGTCAGTTCCTCCCATAAATGTATTATACTTGTCGATCAATTTCGGTCTAGAAACAATTATGTTTCGTTTGAGTTTCTACTTCTTGAGAGCCGCATAATGATGAAATCATTGTTACTGCTGCATTATTGATCCACCTGATATATAATTGTCCATCATTTCGTTCAATAGCTATTTCAAAATAACCTCGATCTTTTTTCAGAAAGTCATTTTTAGGAGTTAACGGACATCCTCTGGAAACTCGGTTTTCGCGAATGGTTCCTATGGCGTTATAACTATAACCACGAAATTTTAAAAATGAAAATAAAGCCGTCTCAGAAAACAAATTATCCACATAAATGTTGTATCTTAGATTGCTTTTCTCGGCTGGCAGATTTTCAAATAGTTTTTCATAGTCATTATTTGATTTTGGATTTTTTTCTTGGTATACTAATTGGCTTTTCTCTAATAAACTGTTTGCAGCTATGTCTGCCACAGTATTTTATCTTACTTTCATCGTAAGATAAATGTTCTTCCGGTACAAAATTTTCAACATAACTTTTTTTAATCATGTCCATAAGAGGTTGTATTTTCCACGGCTTGTCATTTTGGTTGATTTTGGTATTATCTGAACAGTGCAAAAGCCGGAGAATCTGTAAAAATTGATCTCTTCTTAAATACTGCATAATTTTCCATATCATAATTATAATCCCCATAATGTCGCTTGGATGGTAATTGATTACAGCCACTTACATAAAAAGTAGTAATAAATAAACGGATCTTCTCACCTGTTATCTTCGGATCGAGACAACTTAAAAATAATGCATGGTAACGACTTTTGTCGACTAAATGTTGGATAAATGTATCATTTACAAACTGTTCACATATTTTTGTTGGAGACATTTGTCCATATTTAGAATAGTCGAATTTTGGAAAAACCGATGCACGTTGTTTGTCAAAGTCTGCTCCCTTCAGCCATTCAGGTTGATTTGGAGGCTCAAGAAGTCTATCTGAAATCCAAGTTTTTACCACTTCAGAATCACAATTATGGCCACGGCCAGGAATGTCTTTATTCTACATATAATCTTCGTTCAAACCAATTCTTTCATTGTTTGGTAGTCGTATTTCTGCTCAGGCACGTAATTGATGGGATGAAAGGTTATCTACCAGCCTAAAAATGGTAGGTATTAACATTAAATTACACTACTAAGACCATACGTTTTTATTATAAAAGATTTGATTTATATATCACTACATACCCTCCTCAATCTTCGTCTTCTGAATCCTCGTCAGTGTCTACATTGGTATTTGGAGGTTCTACAAAAATATCGCCATATAATTATCATTACAAATTATATCATGGGCTTGAGCAAGCGAAAAATCTGGTCTCGAACAAAAATGATAATATTTAAAATATAGGTAGTACAAGCGCCTAGCGTTGTTTTAAGGCAGCGGCTGGGTTACAAAAGGACTGACAAGTAGTTATTGATCAATTCATATAAATTATTTAAAATATGTTTTGTAAGAAGTATATTCAACACAAATTTAACATATATAAATAATCAGTTTTCTTTGTATCGAAATTATGGTACTTGCGTTAAAATGTGCAAACTTACATTCATTTTATAACAGCATTCGATGTTTTTTTCTCACGCGTTTGCTTGACTAGGGGTGGCCGCACACAGAAAGAGCAACACTGTTTTAGTTTAAAACGTTTTTGTTTGAAATGAAAACGTTTTTGTTTCCGCAGGAAACATTTGGTTTTCAAGAGAAACAAAATGTTTGCACAAACCATACTGCAACCAGTTTTATTAAGGATGTCGACAGATAACGACGAAATTGCACTAGTTTTCTGGCAGTGGTCCCTCCTGGAGGACGAAAAAACGCAAAATAAAAGACAATTTTGGGTGCATCCTATAAATGAGAAAAGAACTGCTAAAAAAACTCTTCAGTCTTTGCTCCAAGAATTAGGGGTCTTTTAATTGATAGTTATATAAAGGAGGTCTGGCCTCAATCAGTACAATTAATTTTTCTGAGTCCACTTTCATGATACACACAATAAAAACAAGAAAAATATCGCTGTCTCCACATGTGCTTTTTGTTGACTACTCGAGAGGTTTCAAGAAAGGAATTCCAAAAACACGTTGCGCCTGCGTACATTGAAATGCTTCGACACAAAACGACGATCTAGTAATGAACATCAAACAGACTGACTGAAACTAAATGAGCCTAAACATGCTTTAGATACATGACTAATCAGTGTGCGTCAGCTCATTTCATTTATATGGAAACATCAAAATCAGACTCGTTTAGTCAAAAACCTTTTTGACTAAAACAGTTTTGCTCTGTTTGTGCGCGGCCACCCTTAGGGTGGCCGCACACAGAAAGAGCAAAACTGTTTTAGTTAAAAACGTTTTTGTTTGAAACGAAAACGTTTTTATTTCCACAAAAAACATTTTGTTTTCAAGAGAAACAAACTGTTTGCACAAACCATACTGCAATCAGTTTTATTAAAGATGTCGACAGATAACGACGAAATTGCACTAGTTTTCTGGCAGTGTTTCCTCCTACAAGACGAAAAAAACAAAATATCGCTGTTTCCACATGTGCTCCTTGTTGACTATTCGAGCGGTTTCAAAAAGGGAATTCCAAAAACAGGTTGCGCCTGCGTACATTGAAATGTTTCGAGACAAAACGACGATCAGGTAATCAACATCAAACAGACTGACTGAAACTGAATGAGCCTAAACATGCTTTAGACATACGACTAATCAGTGTGCGTCAGCACATTTCATTTATATGAAAACATCAGCATCAAACATTATTTCCTTACTACGGGTGCAACAAAGACGCCTCCTTTCAGCATTTACAACTAATATTGTAACAATACAGGTTAAGTGGTTATTTAAAAATATTTATGCTGATAATTGACCAGATTGATTCTTTGTGTTTTTACTTTCATATACATCTCACTTCTTTGCTTCTTTAATTAATTAACTAGCTATTTCTAATATTTCCTACATAAAAACTAAATGTCTGTGTAGTTCTTTGTGAATAAGGCTGGCATTGGAGCGATCTATTAGCTAAAGGAATTTTTATTGTAGAGATTTCATATAACGCCACATGATTTAAATTTAATTAAAGTTCCGGTATTTGAGATTGTCTAGATATTTAAATGGATATAAATTCCTGAGTGATTTAGTTTCACCAATAAATAAAAAGATATATGGTTATAATTTTACTTTATTTGTTTATTTTCTTTATTTAACTTAATTCTTTATACCAGGTTTCAAGTGATTATTGCCTATTTTGGCATCAAACTTTAAGTACTCCATTTTTTCAAGGAACATCCTACAATTCTCCTTTTTTTTAGTTTGTATTTGGTATTTTTTTATTTAGTCAGTTTTTATTTATTCTTCTTATATATTTTTTATTTTTTCTTGTATTATTTTATTTTTTTTATCGAGTTGATAATCATCAGGTAAAACTATTGATCCCAAGTTTATTGATTCAGGACATATCGAGATCGAGTGTGACTTACTTCACTCGAAAATCGAACAGAAATCAAAATATGTTCCTGTTTATTCACCAGATAATAGGCTTAGATGATAAAAAATTCTCGAACAAGTCCTTTTGAAGTCGATTTATAATTTTTGATTTCAAATCCTTTGGAATAGAGACCTTTTAAGTGAACAAAATTTCCCGGCAACAAATTTTCTAGTTACGATATATTAAAACCGATTCCATGGTGACAATGTTCTATAAAAAAATTTGGAGATGAATTTCAACAAGTAAACAGCATGAAAAGTCGTGGGCAACCCAAAAATGTTAACTTCAACAAAGCTTAGGATGAGTAGTTGCCAATTGCAATAGATCACATGCATGTAGGTGGCGCTAGCGTCAGGGTTTGGTATTAAAACCTAACCTTGTTTTATTCTGCCAATATACCATAAGTTATATAGGAAATTTTAATTGTTTGGATACTTTTACTAAAACTTTACAGTATGCCTTACAATTGTTGTATCTCACAATGCTATTCAGTTTCCAATAAAACTGACAATATTAAATTTCATAAATTCCCCTTGAATAAAGCTTTAAAAAAATGATGGTTGACCGCTATCAGTTCTCAAAAAAGTATCAGCAAGCACACAGAAATCTGTTCAGGCCCTTTTCAGATGAAAGTTATACCTTTATAAGTTTGGGTGTGTTGGAAAATACTTGTAGTAGTTAGTACAATGGAGGATCCTTACAAAATATGCAGTGCCTTCTTAGATTTACCAAAAAGAAAGTTGGAGACTCCAATGAAGGACTCTGGAGGAGTGATAGATATAGAAAAAGATTTTGTGTAGCAGTAAGGACTTGCAAACAAGCAAAAAGAGCAAACAGAAACAGAATTATTACAGTTAAGAATGATACACAAAAGTGTGGTTCAACCGAGACACCTGCTAATGAAAATCAGAGAATTCAAAAACATCAAACCGTGATAACATGGAATAGAAGTCAATTAATTTATTATGAATTTTTGTTAGAAGAACATTTTTTGTTGAAGAGTTTAAACAGAATTAACTGTTAATAACGCTTATGAAATATAGACTTTATTTGTTTTATCCTACATTAAACCAATTTTTGTAGTAGACATTCGAACTGTACGAAAAACATTTGTTAAGTGGACCAAGCATCTTCACACTTGCTTAAAAAAAACTTACTTCTGGAACATTGGAAGAAATTCAAAGACCAGTAAAAAATTATTCTGGATTGTACCGAAATTCCAGTAGACCGAAAGTAATGATCGTATTATACAACAGGCAACAAATTCTACATATTATAAAACCAGTACCTTCAAAATACTAATACTCTGAAAAAGGGGAAATTATATGTATCTGATGTTTACGAAGGCAGTATTTCAGATAGAAAAATTACAAATGAATGCGGAACATTAGAACTTATCTTTTTAGAAGAATTTATTTTAGCGGACAGTGATTTTGATATATCAGATCTTTTAAAGGAAAAAGAAATACATTTAAATAAACCTCTAGTTGATATTATATTAAAATATTATAGGATTGGTAAAAAAACATAAAATACTGAAAGATAAAATTCCTTCTAAATTATTGCCATATCTTAATGAAATCATTTATTTTATAACTGTTTTATGATTTGTAATTTTAAAAATAGAATGTGAAACAACTTAGCAGCAAAACACTTTGTGAAAATTATTTTCCTATCTAGATATACCTTTATTGATCAATTGAATTACTGGTGGAACAGCATTACTTGCATTACATGCAAGACTTAAACAAGATTTGCATAAAATTTTGCATAAGAGAAAAAATAAAAAAAAATAGTTATTTATTGACAAAGCAAAACAGCTACATATATACATATATCTGGATAAACATTTACCAATATTTCAAAAATTTGTGAAACACCGATGTGGATCTTTTTGTTAAAGCTTTTTTAAAATTATATAGATACCTAGAATGTGGATACCTATAAGGAGGTTTATTTAATTGCTTAGAGTTGTGATTCAAATTTAAAAAAAATCGATAGATTATATTACTGCAAAGTTGAAAAATATTTACTAAATTTTAGATCCTCTTATTGGTATTTGTATCTCAAAAACTAAAAATAACAAGAAGTTATTAAGCACACCATTTTGTACGTGGTAAGTATTTTGTTGAGATTAAATCTGAGACTTCTTAAAATTTGAATAAAACAGATAAATGCAAGTTTATTTATTTACACACCACAGTATTCTTTAGATAAATGCTGTAAGATAAATTTCGCGTTAACTTTTTTATTATAGTAGAAAGTTTTGCCAGTGGACTTCACTGACTTCAAAAAGTCTAATAGATCACAAAATAAGTCCTTTTTGGTTGGCTGAAAATCTGCAAAAATGTACTGAAATGTGTATCTGAATTTAAAGAATAATATGAGGACATGAGGATATGATTTAATACCAAACCTGGACGTAAGCGCCCCTTACGGATATTTTTTTAACTGACTTATGGCATGTGATCTATTGCTAAATATAAATATCTGTAGAAAATGTATATTGTTTTAATAATTTCAAAGAACTATCATAACTTTATTCTTAAATGCCGATAAAAATATCAGAGACATTTGCGGGAGCCAAATGAAAGCGAGAATTCAGTGAAATATTAAATTATTTTAAAATATGATTTAAGTGTTTTACTATATTATTATTTCTATCTTTGTAGTTTTCAATATTAGAAAATTCTTTTTGTTCCACCTTTACCATAATAAAAGTTAATGCGTATATGCATTTTATTACAAAATCTACAATGTCACAATCACGAATGCAACTTTTTTCAAAAATTTATGGATATTTCAGTAAATCCCTGATAATACCTTCCTATGTTGCATTAAATCGTGAATTTTGGCAACCAATTTAAAGTCTAAAAGTCGGATAGGTATCTACACTTATTTTACATATTAGTGGATGTGGCATTGCACCGACGTTATGTACTTCTGTTTAAAAGACTACTCAAAGGTTAATATATGATTTTATAGAAAGGAAAATAATATTTACTCAAATGTGTCTATTAGATCATGTAGTTATCAAAAAATTCCTTGTACAAGACGTTCCAATTTGGTTTAAAAAATATTATTTGTTTTCTTTTATATTAAAAAAAAGTAATTTTATGGATTTTTTTCCTTATGTACATAAATTTCATCTGACTTTTATAATGTCTAAAGCTATACACATACATTAGTAGATGAAATTTTTACATAAATGTATAAGACAGATCTCTTGACTCCACATATGGAACCAATTCACTAACAGTTCCAGACAACATAAGAGAGAATAAATAAATGCCGACCAAATCCAATGTGCCACAAACCAAAAAGACGCAGGGTAAAATAAGTTTATCATTCTTCCAGCCGACAAAGGACGCGAGGCGCCAGGGGGAATAAAAAGGTCTCTTCGTTTCTAACCCCTGGTGGTTGCTTATTCCTGAAATATTAAAAATTAGGGTCATGGTGAAATGGCTTCGCTGTAAAATCGCAAAATTTGGTTTATTAAGTCAGTAACTCTGTTTAATAGATAGTTACTCTTTGAAGATCATTGTGTTTGTTATGAGTAAGCTTATTTATAAATAAATTTATAACGAGGACATAAAGCTACAAAAGTTCAAGTCTATCAATAGGATGGGCTGTTATTTGAACATTTGTATTAGTAAAGTCTAAAAATATAAAATAAACAATGCATAAACCAAGTTGAAACCAATAAAATATTAAAAAGTGTGTTTGTCTATCGCGCATTTATGTTTTCACAAACGATTTATTAAAATGGTGTATTATACTTGAGATTTATAAGCTGTCATTTGAAATGCATATTTTTTCTAATATTTTTTTATTTACGGTAGATATTAAACCTTATCTCTGTCACTAATGATCATCATGAAATATGAGTGTTATTTGTACCTTGTACTACCTTCTGAGGTATCTCGGTTGGCCGGATCTACAAATTACTCAAATTTCTTAAATTGACCAAAGTCTAAGGTCCAATTCACTATAGAAATAGAGAACGATGAGCAAATTACATTTTTATATATTTTGGTAAAACTAAAACAAAACAACAACATTTAACAGAAAGTTTACTGAAATTTCAAGCTCCTGAATCATTATAAGTAACAGCTGGAATCACCATTTTAAATAAAAAATAAGGAGTCACAAAAACCATAATGGATCTTGCTACATAAATACCTAAACCTGAAAATTTATGAGAAGACCTTAAAACTTAAAAAATGAATTAAAATTAAAAGGTTATAGTTCAGGAAATTTTAATTTAATTACCAAACCAATGAAGATAATACAAGAAAATCTAGGATCTATCAAAGATTTAAGAAATGTGTTGTCCACTCAAGAAATTTACCATATTCCTTGTTACCCAAAAGGAAATATAGTTTTAGTTATCAGTAATTGCAGAACATTCCCTTCCACAAGACAACCATAAACGAGCGACACAAGATTACAACTAGGCCTGCCTTCTTTCCGCTTTTATAGGTTTTCTTTTTTCCAGATGGCGTCTTACGAAGCAGAGCAAAGCCGCCATTAAAATTCGATGATCGATGGCATTATTAGATGATGAGAAAGAACAACCTGTATATGATGATAGAGATTTTGTGAAAAAAGAAATGATTATTCAGAAAGCGAACAAGATATTATGGATATTTAAGTAAAAGCATATACTATTAATAAAGGAAGAGGATACAAAATGGGGAACAAAGAAATCAGAATACTCTGCTATGCAGATGATGCGGCCCTAATTGAATACAATAAAGACGATCTACAAAGACTAACCCATAGATTCAACACAAGGGCAAAGGACTTTAATATGGTGATCTCTACACAGAAAACTAAAACAATTGTAATCAGTAAAGAACCAATTAGATGTAAACTGGAAATCGACTGTATCAGCATTGAGCAAGTAATGGAGACAAATTACCTAGGAATTACACTGTGTAGCTACGGAGATGTGGAGAAGGAAGTGAAGAATCAAGTACAAAATGCTAATAAAATAGCAGGTTGTCTTAATAACACGATATGGCGCAATCCCCACATTAATACCGACGTGAAATCAAGAATCTACAAAGCAACAATAAGACCAATAATGACGTACACTTCAGAGACAAGACCGGATACATCCAAAACTCAGCAACTACTAGAAATAGCGGAGATGCGTTTACTGAGGAGAATTACAGGAAACACACTGAGGGATCGAATGAGGAGTGAAGAGATCAGAAGAAAATGCAATATACCAGAAATAAATGAGTGGACACTGAACAGAAAAAGGGAATGGAACGAACACATAAACAGAATGAAAGAGACCCGATTAGTCAGAATAGCGAGGGACAAATCACCAAAAGGTAGAAGAAGTATCGGGCAACCACGCAAAAGATGGAGTGATAACCTCCAATAGAAGCATTAATCGACATTGAACAAGCATTTTGCTTAAAAAAAGAAGAAGAAGAAGAAGAAGTAAAAGCATCTTTTCTCCCAGAAGCATTTTTATTGGCAAAAAGAAATCTACTAAGTAGAAGAAAACGTACCACCAAATAATGTTAAATCCAGATCTGTACATTTATTGAAACGTTTGCCTGGTCCAAAAACTTTAACTAAAATATTGAAAGATCCACCTAAAATTTGAAAATATTTTTTTAATACAGGTACTGTTCCAACTGTAGCAAAGTATTCTCGCGAAAAAAAAATACATCACCGGATATGTGCGAGCTTCAAGCTTCAAGATTCTATTTAGATTGTTGCACTTGGCCGGTATCTTAAAATCAAGTCGCTTAGATTTACTAGAATTATACAATGCCCAAGAAACATTGAAACTGATCTTCAACTTCAACTTGTAATACGGCACTTAAGATTCGCTATTTCTGAAACTCGCGAAGAACGTAAGAAGTTAGACAAATTAACACTAATACGAAAAATATTTGATGCCTTTGTTACCAACTGCAAAAATTGCCTACAGTTCTTTTTATTTGGTAACAGTGGATGAGATACTGAAAGTGTTTCGAGGGCGTTGCTCATTTAGGCAATATATTTACTTCTTATAGTTCTTCTTATACTATAAATAGTTTTAGTAAACTAACATCTTTATCAACGTCTGTTTATTAATTATCTGATTATTATCAACTGATTAAAGCAGAAATCTGAATTGGTTTCGAAAACTATTTTACGGATTTATTATCAGATGTCGCTATTGCGTCCATATCGAAGCCATTTTAATGTTGCTTCTTAAAGACAGTAAAGATTTATTTTTCACGTTGAGAACGCCTATGAATAGCTGTTCTGGTGAGGCATATTAGGCCGAAATGCGTATAAAGAGATACATAGACGCTTTCTACGTGAAATCTAATCTTTACTGCCTTTTTCATTTTATTCGAATCTACTCTGTATGAGTACAAGAAACCGATCCGCTAAGGTTTTCTGCTTAGTGGATTGAGACATGTCGTGGAATGCAAATTTTAGATTCACCATTTTTCTTTTAACATCTTTATCAACGTCTGTTTACCTTGTAATTTTAGAAGGTTCAGATTAAAGCAGAAACCTGAATTTGATTTTAAAAACTATTTTACGGATTTATTATCAGATGTCGCTATTGCGTCAATATCGAAGCCATTTTAATGTTGCTTCTTAAAAACAGAAAAGATTTATTTTTCACGTTGAGAACGCCTATAAATAGCTGTTCTGATGAGGCCTATTAGGCCGAAATGCGTATAAACAGATACATAGACGCTTTGTACGTAAAATCTAATCTTTACCGTCTTTTTCATTTTATAAATAGTTACTTTACTTCAAATCTTGAAGTCTATGTAGCGTAGCAACCTAATGGTCCTTACGATGTGAGCAACTCTCCCAATGCGGTAGTCTTGAGATTATGTGAACCCATATTCGAATCAGGCAGGAATGTTACTACCGATAATTGATAGTTCGTTAGTTGATACAATTCGTAAAAACAAAGTAGAATTATCACCTGAGTTTGTCATCTCCCCAAAGTCACGGTTAGTTAACAGTAGTTTATTTATTTTTCAACAAAATGTCATTGTTGTGTCCTACAAAACCAAGCAAAATAAAGCATCCTACTGTTATTTAGTCTTTATTATAATAATAAAATAGATAAAGTAAATGGTAAACCATGAAATATAATAATACCAAAGGGGGTGTAGATATCGTTGACAAGCCGTGTGCTGCCTATAATACTGCAAGAAATACCAGGAGGTGGTCAATAGTAGTTGTCTATTCGATGCTAAATATTGCAGGCGTTAATTCAAATGTGATTTTTCATTGCAACAACCTCATTAATGTAACCAACAGAAGAATTTTTTACAAAGTTTAGCTAAACAATTACATAGAGTACAATTACCTTCGTGATCGTGCTACTCTTTCTTGTTTGCCATCGTCAATAAAATTAAGAATAACAGAAGTAGTTGAATCTAAAGATCCACCACCGTATCCATCTGGAAATATTGGCCAACAAAGATGACGCTGTACTTACTGCGACAGGAAAAAGAACCGTCCTATCAAGTATTCATGTGTTAAATGTGGAAAATATATGTGTTTATAACGTTTCATAAATTTATGTAATGGGTGTGTATACCATGCAAAATAATTATTGAATAAGTGTTTATAACAAAAGTTTATTTTATTTTATCAGAACTTTTTTTTAACACAGTTAAAAGAGTCCACACTGAAATTTGAAAATATTCGTGGAATTTTGTAAGAATACTAAAACAGGTCGATTTTTATGCTAAATGGTTCATCTTTTACCAATGTAGATATCTGTCAATTCTCAACCCCTTCCTTCCAGTATTATTATTAGACAGGTATTTCGCTGGAGAATTTAGACACCTATATTTTTTTATCGATATTAACTCTATTCTTGTGAAAAGTATCAGCTTATTTAAAATGTGACACGCCTCTTAAAAATTAAACGTAACGCCTATGTTTTGCTAGTGTCAATTTCGATCATGTCAAAAATTATATTAAAATGAAATTTGTAACATCATCATTCCCCTGTCGTCGTTCGTGCAGTAAAGAGCTACTTACTGTCAACGAAGAAAAGAGGTGCGTGTTTGTGCCAAATAGAACAGAATCAAACCTATCGTTGTAAATTGAACAGGTATTTTGAGCATTGTACTTTTTTTGTAATATTATTTTGAATTTTATTTTGATAAAAATAATTTTTTATTCATTTTTTGTGACCAAAAATTTGACATTTCTGACTGATTCTTTATGAATAAGGTGGAGGGGGGGGGTTACCCCCCTGATCCCAATGAAAATGAAAATAAAAAATTAAATTCAACTGTCAATATGTATTCTGAAAAAGATGTTGGCCCGTTTTTTGTGTTTATTGAGTCAACAAATATAAATAATATTAGAGTTGGTTCTTTCAATAATATAAAAATTGCGAGAGATATTTTTAATTTGAAATTAAATAATATTAATAAAATTAGAAGCAAAGGTTCAAACCGAATTTCTGTAGAGTTTAATAATTATCTATCTGCAAATAATTTCCTAAATAACAAAAATTTATTAGATCAAGGTTACAAAATTTATATACCTTTTAATTATATATCTTGTAAAGGTATTGTACGTCAAATAGATGTTGAAATAAATGAAAATGAACTTATTGAATGTTGTTCTACTAACAGTGATATAAAAATTCTCAATGCTAAAAGGCTAAACAGAAGAGTAGTCAAAGGGGATACAACTACATACGAACCTACAGGTACAGTTTTGTTCACATTCAGTGGTGTTTTAATGCCCAAATCAATAAATTTTTACGATCTACCAAAATTGGTTAATGTGTTCATTCCCCCAGTAACACAATGTTACAACTGCTTAAGATTTGGACACACCAAAACGAATTGTAAAGCAAAAGAAAAATGTATGAATTGTGGTGAGCTTAAACATACCGATGATTGCACTATGAAATGTTTCTTTTGCAAAGGTCTACATGTTTCAACAGCGCGTACGTGTCCGGAATATTTACGTCAAAAAAATATTAAAGAACTTATGTCTTATGAAAATTTAACATTTTTGAAGCTAGTGAATACATTCCCAAAAATTACATAGAAAAAGACAAATTCATTTTCAACTCCAAAGATTTTCCGTCCCTTCCGAGTAATAGTACTAGAGTAAAACCCGTTAATAATAAAACTATTCAACACAATACCGTTTCACCATCAGAAAGAAGAACACACAATTTCAAATCTTCAAAAAGGACATTTCAGCAGGTAGTTTCAAATACAAATAATAAAAGAAGAGTAATCCAACAAGGTTATGACAGAAATGCACATGGTGAATGTCTTTATGTTCCAAATGGTAGACAAGAGAATTACTCCTCTTTAACTGCCTTATCTCAATCTAAGTCTCCGATACCCTCTCAATCAGAATCGAAATCTTCTAATTCATATAATGTAAAACCAAATTCAGCCTGGAATGCCAGTGCATCGCATAGTAATTATAATTTTGATACAATACCTTCACATGATTTCCTAAAATCATGTTTAAACTTTATTAACATTTAACCAGATAATTTAAATATGGTTAAAAAACTTGTACTTTCCCATTCTAATCTTAGGTCCTATATGGACTTGGACAATTATTCAGATAGTGATTAATAGATTAAAACTTAGAATGATCCTAAAATCAAAAATAAAAATCATTCAATGGAACATCAGAAGTATCAATTCAAATAGGGATACTCTGACAGATTTAGTCTCTAAAGAAGATCCAGATATAGTAGTTATTAATGAAACTTGGCTTAAAGAAGATTTCAATTTTACTCTAAAATTTTATCACATTATTAGACAAGATAGGAATGATGGCTATGGTGGAGTAGCTACCTGTATTAAAAATCATATTTCGTTTCAGACTATTAAAAAATATAATTCAGACAAAATCCAATATATTATAACAAAGATTGATGACATATTCCTTATAAATATCTATTCCAGTTCAAATAACGAAATATCAGTGCCTTTTTTAAATTCCATGTTAAAAAACCTAGACATAAAAAAATTAATCATTATGGGCGATATGAATTCTCATCATCCAATTTGGGATAAATGTTTAATTAATAAAGGTGGTAAACAAATAGTTGACTTTATATTTGATAACGAGTTGACCATCCTAAATGATGGCTCAGCAACCTTGTTTCAGCTTCCCAACAATAATATCAGTGCTGTTGATTTAACAATCGTGAGTAGTAATCTGGCTTTATGTACCAAATGGGGGATTATTAAAGACTGCGGCAATAGTAACCATTTTCCCACATACATAAAAATCAATGACATTGAACTATCAGATACAACTTTCGTAAAAAATTATAAAATGAGAAATTCTTCAAGAGCTGATTGGGATCTTTTTTATGATGAAATATTAAACAACCTAGTAAATTTCTCAATAAATAAAATAAATTACAAACAATTCATGTCAGTTATCAATAAAGCAGCAGATGTTTCGATTCCTTATAAAAATTGTAGGATACAGGGTAAACCATTCAATCCTTGGTGGGATGAGGAATGTACATTATGGGTTAAGAAACGTAAGGAAGCTTTGCACATATTTGACTCATCACCATCACTAGAAAATTATTTGTATGTTAAACATAATATAATTGCACAAACTAAGCGTAACCTTAGATTAAAAAAAGAAAAATAAATTTGAACAATTTTGTGAAACATTAAATAAAGGATCCAATATTACATATGTATGGAATAAAGTAAAAACATTTTCAAATCATAATTGTAAAAATTTTTATAATCCTTCAGATAACATTAAAAGAGAAATATTATATAATATGTCATCAGTTTCCATTAATCCTGAATTCCGGTTACTTCACACTAACCAAGAATTGGAACTTATCTCACTTTCAGAAATTGACACTGCATTGTTCAATAAACGAAATTCTGCCCCAGGAATTGATGATATTTCTTACTCAATGATAAAACATTTTCCTCTAAAAGCCAAAAAAATCCTGCTAAATATATACAAGGAATGTCTTAAAGGAGAACCCTTACCTAGCGATTGGAAAAAATTTAATATTCTTAACATCCTAAAACCCTTAAAGGACCCACTTCTTCCGAATAGTTTTAGACCAATTGTTTTATCATCTTGCATACTAAAAACATTAGAAATCATTATAAAAAATAGATTAGATTGGTTTTTAGAACATAATCTGGTTTTCAAAAATACCCAGGCAGGTTTCAGAAGAGGTAGAGGAACTGCCAACAATTTAGCCCTCCTTCATACCTTCATTTCAGAAGCCTTTGAATCCTCCCATTCAGTCCTTGCCGTCTTCATTGATATTAAATCAGCATATGATAATGTGAATATATATAAACTTTACAATAAATTACAAAATTTAAATGTCCCTTGTCCTATAATTAATATTATTTTTAAAATTTTGCAAAACAGGCTTTTATATACTAGATCCAATAACGGTGACTTTTTGGGCCCGTCTGTAGCAACTAAAGGTTTACCCCAGGGTTCACCTTTAAGCAAAATTTTATTTAATATATACATATTGGATCTATTTTCCATTCTTCCTAAAGATATAAATATTATTGGGTATGCTGACGATTTGGTTTTATATGTTAAGGGACCAGTTATCCAACAAATGGTTAATAAAGTTAATATGGCATTGTACAATGTACAAGAATGGTTGTTAGAACATGACCTATCTCTTTCTATAGACAAATGTGAGGCTATATGGTTTTCGAAGGGACAACGCAAAAATTTTACCCCAGAAATCAAACTTAGTAACACAATTATACCATCAAAAGATCAAGTTAAATTTTTAGGCATAATTTTTCAAAATCATCTCAAGTGGGACAAACATGTTGATAATATTTTAGTTAAAACAAAGAAAAATATTAATATTTTACGTGCAATTTGCAAAGTATGGTGGGGCGCAGACCCTAGGACTCTTTTAATAGTATTTAATGCTTTAATAAAATCTCACTTAGACTATGGTTCATTCTTATTCAGACCCATATCTCAGAAATACATTAATAAACTTAACACAGTATTTTTTGAAGGGCTACGAATTTCTTTAGGTTGTATGAAATCTACCCCTCACTTGGCATTGCTAGCAGAATCGGCGCAATATGATTTAAAACATAGAAGTTTAATATTAGCTACTAAATTTTTAAGTAAGATCGTTAATATCAAAAACCATCCTTTGATTTTATCCCTTATTAACTTACGGAATAAACTTATAATGAAACCTAATTTTTATAATGAAGATAACTTTCCTTATTTAGTTTCAACACTAGAATACTTTTTTCCATATTTTAACAAAATATATAAAGGTAATAATTTTCCATGTTATGAGATGGATTTTGATACATTAGTCAGTCCAGTAAAAACACTAAATTGTGAAATAACAAAGAATGAATATATGATTAGAGAAAAATTTGCAATATTTACTGAAAAATATGTTAATGATTTTACTTTCATTTATACGGATGCCTCAAAAAATTGTAACAAAGTAGGTTTTGGCATTTATATTCCTAGTATCAATTACAAATTTTCATCTAGACTACCTGATGAACTGTGCATATGCAAAGCAGAAAACATGGCTATATATCAAGCAGTTAATTTGTCCATTAATAGACAGATCAATAAAGTTATTATCTTCTCCGATTCTCTTAGTGCAATTTCTAAAATTAATAATAGCAATATTTCTGCTTCGGTAGATTATTGGTGCCTTAAAACAAAAAATCTTATTTCATCTGCAAATAGAAACGGGTTTGAAATACTTATCGCATGGATACCGGGCCATTCCGATATACCGGGCAACCTACAAGCTGACACACTGACCAAAATAGGAAGAGATCTTAATGTTCCTTTGAATATGAAACTAGATTCTCAAGACGTGTTTACCCATAATTAAGAATAAAATTAAAAACAAATTCAAAAATACCTGGAAAACTTTAATTAGCAAAAAATCGTATCAGTATTATACAGTACAAAATATTTTTCCTGATAAGACATGGTTTCAAAACTTTTTATATAAAGATAGGAGACACATTACAACTACCTATTATAAGAATGCGAACCGGCCATTGTTTAACAAGTCAACATCTTTTCAAACTAAATTTGGTGGACAACCCTTACTGTGAATGTGGCCTAATAGAGAACCTAAATCATATATTTTTTGAATGCCCCATAAGGATCATTCCAAGTTTTGACCTATACACAAAATTCATTTATATGAATTATAATTCACCAATTACTATATTTTATATTCTATATTAAATAAACTTACTGAAGAATCAGTCAGCATTTTGATAAAATTCCTTTCAATTAATAAATTAAATTTGTAATCGACAATGCTCAATACTTTTTGAAGTGTTTACTAATTATAACCTATTAACTATTAATGAATTTTTTTTCTACAAAATTATTTGGCACAAGTAAGTGGCCTCGAGTTGATTTAGAGCCAGACTTTATCGGGGTCGCCACCAAATTGAGCTGGCGTATCACCATGACGTGGAAGCCATAGAAACAAAAGAAGAAGAAGAAATTTGTAACATTATTAGAAAACTTTATTAAATGTAACGTAAGTGAAATGAACTAAATTTTAAATTAATGAATTTATCATTAAAGACGATTTGCTGACCAGCTAAAACTATTAACTTAAATGGTCACAATGATATCCACTAGCGTCCATACAATGATAAAATCGGTGTTCGAAGTTATGAACATAATACGCTTTAATGCTTTGTGTTGCACTTGTCTCAATGTAAATATAGAAAAAAAAAGAGGTTGAATCTTTGTAAATGTATCAGCAATAGTTTATTGCTGATATATATCATATATAGATAAACTCATGGGAAAAAATCAAGAAAAAACCTCATTAGACTATCCCTAGATGGTAAGTGTTTGATCTTATAATTAGTTTACTCTTAATGTTAATATCAAACTCTGATTTTATATGTATTTCATTTTAAAACATGAACCATGTATCCTCGTTATGTTATTGACTAAAAATATAGTGCTATCTTGTTTCTTTTTTTTTTATTTTTTTATTTAAACAAAAATGACCCTGCATCAACTACTAAGAGTTATTAGCAGGGGGTACAAACACAAAGTTACAAGTATTTAATTTCTTACAAGGTATATATGTATAACTTAAATATGTTCTATTAAACACTGTAAATTTTAATGTCTTTCAAATATTTAAGCACTTTGTTGAACTGGCAGCTTAATAGATCCTTCAGGTTGGTAGAGAGGTTATTTTTTCTTCTTTCTTGGTTGTATGTTTTGCATTCTAACACAATATGTTTCACAGTGATTTGGATCTTGCAGTTGTGGCAGAAAGGGATGGCTTCTTTATTTATTAAGTGAATATGGGTTGGTATAGTATGTCCTAATCGTAGTCGAGTTATTATCACTTGTTCACAACGTTTGAGTGGGAGTGGTAAGGTGGTGCCGACAGTTTCTATAACATCTTTTAATTTGTTGGATGTGAAATTCCAGTTACACTGCCATAAGTTGGTAATATGTTTTTTGATGGAGGTTTTATGGTCGTTTCTTGTTATCATGTGTGACACAGGGATGCTTTCATCTAGTGCAGCTTCATTCGCAAGTTGGTCCACTGCTTCATTTCCCTTGATTCCCACGTGTGATGGCACCCATAAAAAAGTTATTTCTATGTTTTTTGTTGATAGTAGTATGAGTTCATTTTTTATTAACATTATAATTTCATTTGATGGATACAATTGCTGTAAAGCTTTTAGTGTACTTAGTGAGTCAGATATTATAATATAATGAGGTGCGGATTTTCTTCTGCAAACTTTCAGTGCCTCTAAAATAGCCATTGCTTCTCCAGTAAATATGCTACAACTCGGAGGGAGTCGTATTTTAAAGTGGTCTGCTCCTTGTATGTAAGCCGCTGCTAGTCCTGATTGAGTTTTTGATGCATCAGTGTAGATATGTCCAGAATTTGGATATAGGGATATTATTTCATGGTATGATTGATGTATTACTTTTGGGTTGGTGGATGTTTTGGGATAGCGAGTAAGGGATGTATTTACAATTGGTGGATTAGTTGACCAGGAGGGAAAGTTTTGGGTTGGATTTATGATGGCATTAAACTGCTCACAGTCGTAACCACTGAATTTGATTCTTTCATGAAAAGGGAGTATATTAATCGGTTTATTTTTGTAATTACTAATACATTTAGATTTGAAAATATTTGAATGCATGGGATTTTGTTGATTTGATGATATACAAGTTGCATAATTTAGTGACAGTTGTTGCCTTCGTAAGTGTAAAGGTAGTTCGTTAGCTAATACTTGAATGCGCACAGAGCAATTCTTAGTGACGTTGTTTAAATTGAGTTTAGTTTTTTTAATATAGTTTTTTTGGCAGTACCATAACATATTGAGAAGTAGTCTAATTTGCTACGTATAAGTGATTGGTATAAGTTTAATAGGGTTCTTGTATCTGCTCCCCATGTACGGTTTGAGAGAATTTTCAGGAGAATAATTCTAGGTTGACATTGTTTTTGTAAGGTATGTATGTGGTTTTTCCAGTTTAAGGTGCAATCTAAAGTTAACCCCAGGCAGTTTATTTCATTTGTTTCTTTTAGAGTATGTCCATTTAAAGTTAGATTAACGTTCTTTATATTTTTCCGTTTGCTGAATATTATATAGTGTGTTTTTTTCAGGAGAAAAGTTAAAACCAGTTTTAAGTGACCATTTTTCCAGCGTATGTAAGAATATCTGTATTATTATGTCAGCCGCACATTCCACACTTCTGCTCTTATGGTAGATAATCAAGTCGTCTGCGTATAAATTGGCTTTAATCGGTAATCTCATTTCGTCCAAGATGTTATTTATTACAATCAGGAACAATGTTGGGCTTAAAATGGAGCCTTGCGGAATTCCATTTTCAAGAGAGCGTGGACTAGAGTTATAACCGTTAGCTCTTACTTCAATGTGCCTATTAGTTAAGAAATTTTGTATAAAAGCTAGTGTGTGACCCTCGATTTCAAATTTTTGTAGTGTTTTTAAGATGTTATATTTCCATGCAGTGTCGAAAGCTTTATTAATATCAATAAAGACAGCTAGTAATTTTTGATTGTGTAGAAATGCTTCATGGATTTCAGACTCAAGCGATACTAAGTTGTCGGTAGTGGATCTGCCTTTACGAAACCCACTTTGATAGGGGGATAATAACATTGAGTTTTCTAGGTGCCATACTAGTCTGTTATTTATAATCTTTTCCATTAGATCTTGTTTCTATTGATTTCCATTTTTAATATGGATCACCAGATTTTACTTCATGCTGCAGAAGAACTTATGTCTTATTCCCCATAAAAATACCTAGTAAACTATATTAAAATGCCACAAGAGAATCAACTAAGAAGAAGTTAGATTATAATCAGCTTAAATACGTTGCTTGTCATTAACGTCGCCAATTGATTTCCCGCATAAAATATTTTTTTTACTTACTAATTCGTGTTTTTTATCGATAAAATACATAAACGAAAAATACCAGAAATTTTATACATTCATCAAAAAGCTAATTTTTGCCAAGACTTTTACTCATTTATTATACTGAAATATTCAAACACGTTTATTAAAATTTCATAAAGATTGATCGATCGACCTCTGAAGTCAAACGAGGTTTAAAACAAGCTCCACATAAATCCAGTTTTTAGGTGTTAAAAAGCATCAAACTAATTACAGTTTTACTTAAAAAGTGAATCTAAGTGATTTTTCTCACCACAAGTATAAAATCTGTGAGTACAAATATTTATTTAATCTAAATAATAAACATTTAAGTTAAATCCACGTAAACAAGAATCAATTTTGGTTATAAAGCAACAACTTTTTACTGCTACCGTTTATCAGTTCTGATATCTAGGGGACAGGACCGGACTAGGTTCTTGAGAATTATCGATGATAATAATTAAAAATGGATAATTTTCCGCCTCTTGGGGCCCCTGAACAAGAACTGGAGCAAAGTTCATCAAATACAAATATGAAACAATCTTTTGCAACTGTCACAAATCAAAATGTACCTAAATTTCCATCCAAAACACAAGCAATAGTTTTTCCTGCGTTGGAAAATACAAAGTTGGAAGACTATCTATTTGCAGTTGGTGATTTAATGCATCCAAAAATATTCTCTTCTCCTCTAGAATGTCAAATGGTCGAATTTGCATTTATCTAACAAGCGAAACTTTAGTTAACAATTTTCTACAAATTAACAAAGGGATAATAACTGTAAACCATCAAAAAATTCAGGCTCGTAAATTAATGTCACCAAATGAAAGATTATTGATATCAAATGTTTGTCCTTCAATCCCACATTCAATTATTGAAAATGCACTTACTAATTTGGGATTAACTTTGGTAACTCCAATAAATTTTTTAAAAATTGGTACATCAAATCCTAATTACAAACACATTTTCAGTTTCAGAAGGCATACTTTTATTTCTCCCCCAGTCTCATCAATACCCGACTCAATAATTGTGAATTACGAAATGACATCATATCGTATATTTCTTGTAATGGAGAAGGATCTATGTACTAATTGTAGGCAAGCGGGACATTCGGCTGGAAATTGCCCAACTACTAAAGAAACTCAAACATCTCAAACACAAAATGCTGCTCCAACTACTTCAACTGATCCAATAGACAATGAATACATTCCCCTAACGCAAAACATATCTTGCTCGGCTCCTATACTATCGACTAAACCGGATATCCATATTTTACCATCTACTCATGTTAAAGAAAGCACTGATTTTCAACAAATGTCCCACGATCCTCCTCAAACAAACGAAATCGCTCTGAAATTATAACCCCTCCACCAAATGATACTCCAGTAAATAACCCCTTTCCAGACCCTAAATTAAAAAAGCCAAAGTCTTCAATCACAAACATAGGAACCATTAAAGTAACTGACGATATAAAAAATTCAGCTAGACGAATATATGAAGATACTTCAGTAAACCATTCAATATCTTATGAAACATTAGTAGATATACTGGAAAATGCTCATGGTACTCCTGACCCAGTAAGCTTAATAAAAACTTATACAAATGATCTAGAAAACCTATTGAAACTTTTAAATCAACTACATGAGAATTTATCAAATAGGAAATCAAAAAATAGATGCACTAGACTTCGAAACAAAATACTTAAATCCATACAATCAGAAACTAACACCGAATCCGATAACGAAATTGTAAAAGATATATTATAATGGCTTTCTCAATTATCCAGTGGAACCTACGAGGATATTACACTCGCCTTGAGATATTACAACAAATGATTAAAAAACTTACTCCATCCATACTTTGTTTACAGGAAACTCATTTTAAAAATACTAAAGTTCATAATTTAAAACACTACACATGCACATATAAAAATAGAGAAAATGTAGACCATGCTAGTGGTGGCGTAGCAATTTACACTCATTCATCCATCGATGTAGACATTCTTCAAATCAATACACAACTTGAAGCGGTCGCAATTACTATCAAAGGGCCTGTAAAAATGAACATATGTAATATATACATTCCACCTACACAAAACCCAAGCAATAATGAAATCTCAGACTTGATTAAACAAATACCTTCACCTCGTCTAATAGTTGGAGATTTTAATGCACATAATTACATATGGGGATCAAAAATAATTACTCCATTAGGTCGTAGAATCGAAATAATGTTGGACAATTTTCAGTTAAACCTACTAAATGATGGAAGAAATACTCATTTTGACATTTCTACTGGTAAATCCTCTGCCATAGACCTTTCAATATGTGATCCAGCATTATCAGCTACCTTATCTTGGGATGTACTTTCTGATTTAAATGATAGTGACCATTTTCCGATTGTAATAACAAATCCTGACAGTATACAATACTCTTGTAATGTTGAAAAATGGAATATCAAAAATGCAAATTGGCAAGAGTATTATAATCTAGTTTTAAATGAAATGAATGCATTACATGAAATTTTACAATCAAATAATAATATTGATAGTCAAATTCAAGAGTTTTCCAATGTATTATTGAATGCTGCCGAAAAAGCCGTTGGTAAAATGAATCCTAAACAATTAAATTCGTCAGTCCCTTGGTGGAATTCTGAATGTCAAGAAGCTATTAAACTTTCAAAAACAGCATTAAATCGATTCAGGAAATATAATACACTTGAAAATAAATTAGAATTCAAACGACTAAAAGCACGAGCTAGATTTATAATTAAAAGAAGTAAACGTGAATCATGGAAAAAGTTTGTTTCAGAATTAAATTCATCTACACCAATTAATAAAGTATGGCAAATGGTACGAAAGATATCCGGGAAAAATACCCCAAACCACATTAACTTCTTAGAAGAAAAACAAAAAATATACACTTCCCCTCTAGACATAGCTAATATTCTAGCTAATAGTTTTGAAAGATTCTCAAGTGATAATGTTCTTCCTCCAGATTTTTTGACCAAAAAAGAGAAAGAGGAATCCAAAGGTATTGATATACCGCCTGATGACCTTTCTCCTTTAAATTATCCCATAACCATGGATGAATTAGAATACTCACTCAATAATACAAAAAACTCTTCTCCCGGTCCTGATAACATTCCTGCAATATTTCTTCAAAAACTTCCTTCATCTGCAAAGAAACACTTGCTGAATATCTATAATAATATATGGAGATATAGCAAGTTTCCAAAAATCTGGAGTTCATCTATTGTCATCCCTATTTATAAACAAAATCAACCAAAATCTCTGTCACATTCATATAGACCTATTTCTCTAACTTGTGTAATGTGTAAAGTTCTCGAGAAAATCATATCCAACAGATTAATGTGGTTTTTAGAAAATAATAAATTACTTGCCCCGGAACAAAGCGGATTCCGAAAAAGTCGTTCAACACTGGATAATCTTATTAGTTTAGAGTCTGAGATTCATGAAGCAATGGCATGTGGACAAAAATGTATCGCAATATTTTTTGACATAACAAGAGCATACGATACAGTTTGGCGACATGGTATTGTTCAAACACTTAGTCGATGGGGAATAAAAGGTAATATAGCACAATTCATAAAAAATTTCCTATCTCATCGAACTTTTAATGTACGAGTTAACGGTACTTTATCTAATACAAAAATTCAAAAAAACGGAATTCCTCAAGGATCTAATTTAAGCGTCTCCCTATTTCTTATTGCAATAAATAATATTATCTCCACTTGTGACTTACCAGTAAAAGCTAGACTCTTTGCAGATGACTTAATCATTTTTGTTAAGGGGATAAATGATAAAACCCTTCAGACCCATCTACAGAAAGTGCTATGGAATCTCGAATTATGGACAAATTCTACAGGTCTTCAATTATCAACAACAAAATCAAAGGCTATGCTATTTTCAAAAAAAAGAAGTTATATCACTCCAGAATTAAAACTATTTAATAAAGAAATAAAATATGTTGAGAAAATTAAATGTCTAGGCATGACATTTGACAACAGATTATCCTGGAACCACCACATTCATGATCTAAAAAGTACTTGTCAATCTGCACTTAACATTATAAAAACTGTTGCACACAACACGTGGGGAGCAGATAGTAAAACACTGACCCTTATGTACAAGTCATTGATCAGGTCCAAACTCGACTACGCTTGTATTATTTATGATTCAGCAAAACCATATATCATAAAACAACTCGATCGAATACAAAATAGTGCTTTGCGAACTATACTAGGTGCTTTTTATACTAGCCCTACTGAAAGTTTACACTGTGAAGCTGGAGAAGTCCCCCTGGAATTCCGAAGAAAACAACTTTCACTAACATATGCGGCATCAATACAGGCAAATCCTATGAATCCTGTTAATCACTATGTAAATTCAGACCGTTTTAGGAATATCCTTTAAAACTCATGCTAGGCTTGACCTTCCTTTTTATGAAAGGGTAAATAGATACCTCAATGAACTTGAATTCAAATTTCAAGATATCTATTGTATACCCGATATTAACACTGTTCCCCCTTGGACTGTTCCCATCCCATCTATCAATACCAAACTCTCCATATATAAAAAAGCAGATAACCATCCCAAAGCATTATATCAATATGCCCTCCAAGAATTCAAGACATACAGTAACCATACACTTATATATACCGATGCCTCTAAAACTATAGATGGAGTGGGAGCAGCATTTATGTCTAATAAAACAAAAATATTAATGAAACTCCCTAAATTAACATCCATTTACACAGCCGAATTAACTGCTATTCTCAATGCAATAAATTTTGTGGTAGAAAATAGTATCAAAAACCCTGTCATTATTACGGATTCCCTAAGTTCTGTAATTGCCCTAAATAACTTATATCCTAGTCATCCAAGTCTACTACTTATTAAATCAGCATTAAGCCAACTGCAAACTATGAACATAAATGTCAACTTTGTATGGATTCCTTCCCATATTGGAATTGCTGGTAACGAAGAAGTAGATTCCTTGGCAAAACTAGCAATCTCGAGTCCGGAAGCTGTAGAAATCAGAAGCATTCCACATCTAGATATAAAACCTGTAATCAAGAACTTAATAATCAATGATTGGCAGACCAAGTGGAATCAATCAACATCCAAACTACGAGAAGTAAAACATTCCATATTACCTTGGAAATCAACCCCAAATAAGCGTAAACATCAAACCATCCTATCTCGTCTGAGAATAGGCCACACCGCCATCACCCATAAACATCTGCTAGAGAGTGAATTAAAACCTAAGTGCAACATATGTGATATTGTGCTCAGTGTTCGCCATATTTTACTGGAGTGTCCTTTATATCGCATGGAGAGACTTCAATATAAATTACAAGATACCTTACACGCAATATTAAGTGACGGAACTGATATGAAAAATTTGACATCATACTTACATTCCATAAATGTACTAAATAAACTGTAAAACTCTAAATTGTACAACGCCAATGACCCTATGAGGTTGAGGCATAAATAAATAAAAAAAAAAAAAAAAAAAAAATTTCATAAAACTTATAAATCAGCGAAAAACAAATTTAAAATTCTAAATAACCTCCGCTGTATTCAATTATTTTTGATGACTTTTCCAGATGTTACTTACTTACCAAACATTGTTGTACATACCTAAAACAAAGAATAAAAGTTTAATAAGACACAAAATCGTCGGAACTGGTTCTTAATATCAAAGTTTATTATTTAGAAACTTTCATATTGATATTATAAAGGACGTGACATGAAAAAATGTGTTAATTTTGGTTTTGTGACAGTATAGTCAGTACAGTACTATTGACGAAATCGTTCGTCATATTTAAATTTGGAAGGACTAAAAAATTACTGTAAAAATTTTTTAAATAATAAATATTTACTTGCCAAAACATTTAATAGGCAAAAGCGAAAGTTTACAGTACCATTTAAAGAAAATTAGTCTTTCAGTAAAGTAGTTGCTAAATTAAATGCGCATATTACGTTAAAAAACGCTAGAAAAAACAACTACAAAGAGCATTGAAACGAAGTATAAAAAATTTTCTGCCCAAATACAGACCAAAATTAGTTTGTCATTAACTTGATAATTACAAGTTTAAAGTTATTGAACACCCAAACTTAGATAAAAAAATGAACGTTTATCCTTTCTAAGTATGATAAAATTATTTTGCATGCAGTGGTTAAAAGTTATTCTGATTGTTTTTAAGCCAATTAGTGTTTATGCAAAACTATTTTGCAATATTTATTAAAATAAATCTTATATAATCTGTATATCATTTTGTGTCTGTATATAATTTTCTAACTAATATTCTTGCAAAAAAAATTATTTTGAGATAAACAAATTAAACAACATTTAAACTATTTAAATTATCGGTTTAAAATTTTGATCATAGTTTAACCACTACAAGATTCAATATTTTATGTAATATAAAGGTTATAAGTCTATTTTTAAAAAAGGTAATATTATTTATAAAATAAATATAAGGTTAAATGTTCGAATAATTAAACTTTGATGAAAATTGCGTGAAAATTGCATCCTCTGAAAAGTTAGTGTTACTTAAGTTTTCAGAGGATGAATTGTATTTTTTAGGATTAGGCCTTAAGTTTTCTTGTCAGAATTTTAGGTTAAACAACTCAGTGCTTGGAGGATTTGCAGTGGAGCTGGATACTCTAATAGAAGGTATGACTAAAAATGCTGATATTAAACAATATTTGAGAAACTCTTGCATTAGCTTACTTCAACAACAACAATGTAAGTACAAACGCAATTTTCATAGACATCACCATAATTTTAAAAAACAAAAGGACTAACATCAATTAAACATAAAATTGATAGAGATTCTCTTGTACTCAGCAAGGCTGATAAGGGTAATTGTGCTGTAATCTTAGAACAAATTCAATACATTGAGAAAGTAGAATCTTTTCTTTCAGATAATAGTTTTGTAGTTTTGGAAAAAAATCCACTTAACTCCTTTATTAATAAAACAAAAGCAATGGTTAAATTGTTTAATGATACTATTACTAAATATAACAACAGAAATTTAACTGTATCTAATCCTATAACACCTAGGTTATATGGACTGCCTAAAATCCATAAACACAATTGTCCCATAAGGCCTGTAGTAAGTTTTTGTAACACTCCAGAGTCTATATTATCAGAGTTTATTTACAACACAATACAGTCTATCACTAATTTTAAACCTAAGTTCTCTATTAAAAATTCTTTAGATCTAATAGAACGTTTAAATAACATTAGGATAGAAGAGGGTTTTTATTTAGTTTCTTTTGATGTTTCCAATTTGTTTACTTCTGTACCAAGAGATGAAACATTACCTTTAGTACACAACCTTCTAGACAATTGCAACATATCTGCAAAGGATAAAGATGCTATATTAACTATGCTTAAATTCTGTCTGGATCAGGACTTCTTTCAATTCAATCAAAAAATATATAAACAACCAACAGGTTTAGCAATGGGATCTCCATTATCACCTTTTCTAGCTGATATTTTCCTAGATAGCTTAGAACAGAAGTTTGTTAATAACAACAACAAAATAGTTTTTTGGTCAAGATATGTTGATGATTGTATAGCTCTCATACAGGGAACCCAAGATGATGCTTTACAGATTCTGGATGATTTTAATAACCTCCATCCTAACATCTCTTTTACTCTGGAACCAGAATCTGACAATAAGTTGAACTTCTTGGATATGACTATTTCCCGTAAGAAAGATTCTTTAGAGTACAACATTTATAGAAAACCCACATAAACAGATCACGTTATACATGGAACGTCTAACCACCCAACTCAACATAAAATGGCTGCTTCAACAGTTACATTCATCGGTTACTTAAATTTCCTCTCTCTGATGATGATTTTAATACAGAATTTAATACTCTTAAGAAGATTGCTTTCAATAATAGCTATGATCCCAACATTATATACAAACTTCTAAATAGAGCTAAACTAAAAATTGCAGAAAAGCTTGCATATTCTTCACAGTTTTTCCAACCGAATGCTTCAGATAACATCAGATATTTCTCCTTCACTTATATTAGTAGCATTTCCAATAAAATATCTAAACTTTTTTCTTCTACAATTGATAACATCAAAATTTCCTTTAAATCACATAACACTTTAGGTTCCTTCTTAATCAATACCAAAGATAGGATGAATACACTTGATAAAAGTGGTATTTACAAATTGAAATGTGATGATTGTGATGCCTCTTATGTAGGTAGAACCATCAGAAAGTTATCCACTAGAGTCTCTGAACATTTGAAAAGACCAAATTCTTCAAGTTTTGGTCAACACTTAGTATCCAGCAACCACAATTTTAACATCAATTAGGGTTCATCTATCTTACATGACATTAGCAGAGAGAAAAACTATCTTGAGTTGGATTTATTGGAAGATTTGGAGATTACAAGGGAAACAAATGAAAACTCTCACTGTCTTAATACTCAAATTAATTTAAATTGTACTAAATTTAATCCTATATTTAAAAACTTTATTACAGCTTCACCTCGTAGAGGACCCAGCTCGACTGTTTAGACTCCATGCACTGAGCATTTCAATATTAATTTTAAAGTTCTTCCATTGACTGTGGATTCAACTAAACTACGTGGACTATAACACATTTATATATTTTGTCTTCAATTTTGATTTTAACTTTTAGTAATTTAACTGCATATTCAGATTTTTCTTTTTTACAGTACTGATAGCGCTTGGTGGACCATTTTATTGTAGTCAACCATCCACTGTCTAATATATTGTTAGTCTTTTCTCACATTCATACTTTATGTCAATCCATATTACTCAAAACAACTGTCGTTTTCCTGGCCGGATCAGTGTCACGAAAAAAAGCTTATTCCCCTGGACTATTTAAGCCTCTTTAGTATTTTGCTTAGGCTGTGAAAAGTGATGAATATTCAAACACAGGTTATTTTATTTTATTATTTTCTGTATTAGGGTTTTCATGCTTTATAGATGGTCATTAGTTTCATTACTCTTTCAAAATAATTTTCAATCAAATCAAAATTTGGTTTGTCTTCTGATTATGTAGTAGAATCAAGGAATTGTTGTTTCAGTCTATTGAAATATTGACGTTATGGAGGCAGATATTGAATTGGATTAAATTTAATTTTTTAAGGGAGTCTTTGATTTCTGATTTTGTTATATCAGGCCTTAAATTAATCTAATCCTTTGTTTAACACCCCTGTTTTGCTGTAAGTGGAGCTTATTAAGTAATATTTTCTTTTTATTTTAATTTGTATAGCCCTTTTTAGTACTCTTTGACTATTATTAGTATTATATCTCTGTTTGTTGGTGGGTCTTGGGTTCCGTTTCTTAGTTTGTTAATTTCTACTCTTACCTTGTATATGTTCCTTGTTAAAACTTCCATACCCTTAGTTTGGTCTATTGCTTGCTTAGTATTCTTAAGATAGACTGTAGGCTGATTCATCGTTCTCAAATCGCTTTTAAAAGACTTTAAAAGCGATTTGAGCGAAAAAAAAAATCTAATTTTTGCCAAGGTAAAAATAAAAATGTCAATATTTTAATTATAACTGCAATTTCCTCCCATGAAATTACGTTCTTAAGCTATTTTCTTGTGTCATCCTGAAGTAATTATTATTTTAATTAAAATAAGCCACAATTAAAGTTTAAGATACGTTTATTAATGTTTCAATTTCCACTTCGGAAATGTTGCAGTTTTTTTTATATACTTTACAAATACCTTATATAATCGATTTCGACTCAGAATATCTCTAGAATAAGTGTCTGGGCCAGAATAGTTGTCTAAATTATGGCTGTCCGGGATAAATAAATTGAATAGCTTACAAACTATTTGATTGATCTATTTGAAATTTAGCACACGTTAATAACTTATTAATTGCCATTGTTTTAAGTAGTTATAATTATATTGCATTATACAAAAAACAAATGAATTCAACATTTATGAATTACTGCAAAATGAAAGGGTTATTTGCAACCTACTTGGTAAATGTTTTATGTATTTTTTAGAAACTCGCAAATTAAAGAACGTTTTAAGATGGGATTCTCGATCGAACTTTATTGAAATTATTATTGAAATCCTTATCCTTATTATTGAAATAAGGAATTTTTTTTTTATGTAAATGTAAAATTTTGTTTATATCAAAAATTTAAACAAAGGTGCAGTGTAAAAGTGTTACTTCTTCTGGACTAAGAACTGTAAGTTTGATTTTCCTATTTCATCTATAACAAATCAAGGGTAAACAACTATTTTGCAGATTTGGCGTGAGGTTAATTACCAGTCCTTTCGGTAATGATTCATTATAAGCACTAGGGCCGTATTTAGGTTATTTAGTCCAAGCGTGGAAATGGACTCAGCAGCGGGAACTTCCATCTACAAATAAATTTCCAAACAAAAAGCAAACAATTCTACTTCACTCAATTCCAAACATTAATATTGAAGTTTACTTTAACGCAGTAACTTCTAAAGTGGATCCCAGAAAAATACATTCTATTTCTAAAATTTTAAATGATCGTATTTGTATCTTTTTTACCAGTAAACAGACAATCGATGAGTTTTTAGCAAACGATAATGAAATTGTAGTAATTAATCAAAAACGTATTCAAACTCAAAGACTAATAACTCCAAATAAACTATTAATTATTTCTAACGTATGTCCAAGTATTCCGCACAGCGTTATGCAAGAACAACTAAAAAATTTAAGTCTACATCTAATAACTCGAATTGACTTTCTCGGGATAGGGAATTCAAATCCAGCATTCAAACATATCTTGAGTTTCCGACGATAGACTTTTATAGCGCCAACTAACTCAGACAAATTAACTGATTTTATGTTAATTAACCATGAGGATAACAACTAAGTATCGAATTTTCTGTTCCATCGAAAAACAAACTTGTTACTTATGCAAGCAGCAAGAAAATTTTGCATTTCAGTGTCCCAATAAAAATAATCAGACTCCTTCAGACAACACCCAAAATAATGTTCAACTAAACTCTTTACAGGAAGTACACTAATCAGCTTCCCTTTCGACAATCTCTTCTACACAATCCTCTCCTACTGAGACTGAAATTACAGTACAACAATCAGCTCCTTTGTCGATAAATCCCTCTACACAATTGTCCCTTACTGAGGCTGAAACGTCTAGAAGAATCATTACTTCTTAATCAAATAAGCATATTCTGATAAGCTACGACCTACCCAATGAGACTCTCATTGGGTAGATCGTCTTCTCATACCAACACCCTAAACGTAACCTATCTGAAATAATATCCCCCCTCCCAATAAGAGTTAAAGAAAATGCCTTGGCTGAACCGAAACCACGAAGCAAAACCAAAAACTTAACAATAAAACAACAGAAACCTAATAGAAGATCTTACCAAATGCATCAGTCAATTCTTCAAAGAAAACTCCAACTATAAATACTTAACACAGGAAGAACTTATTAGCTTTTTGGAAAAGCGCATGTATCTTCAGATCCTCTCAGTATCACCAGAACTTACTGAGAGGATATCGAAGGATTGATAGACTTTCTAAAGAAAATACATCCTATGTTAAGTCTAAGATATCTTAAATCCCGTTGCTCTAGAATTAAAAATAAAATTACCGAACAAATTTTAAGTTATACTTCTACCGATGATCTTATTACTTAAGTTTTTAATTAAACTATTTTTAATTTTATTATTCAATGGAACCTAAATGGGTACCATACCCATTTAAAAGATCTTAAAATTCTTACAAATAAATTTCATCCATCCATCCTATGTTTGCAAGAAACACATTTCAAAGGAAATTCGTGTTACAATCTTAAAAACTTACTACTACAGAAGTAATCCAAACTTTTGTAACCTTTGTGTTACGTGTGATAGTGATCTAACCGTACATCACTTATTAATGGAGTGTCCCTTGTTTGCATTTGAAAGACAATATGAACAGTTACCTACAACAATAAAAGACATTCTAAGTGAACATAGCGACCTTAATCGTACCATCTTTTTTTTTTGGTTTCCTCAGGACTAATTAACAAAATCTAATTGTATTATTATTTTTTTTATACAGGGTGAGTCATGAGGAACTTTACATACTTCTACCATATGTAGAGTCCCTCAGGGAGCATATCATGTGGCCACTAAAAAATGTCAACTCCTCTTCTTTATTAATTCACAGGGTGATTTGTGTAATTGACCATTCATTTCATTTTACTGTAGTGTTTATATAGCTCATTTGATTTTTTTAATTTTTGCATGATTTACTACTATCAAGCATTCGACTGGTATTAGCTAAACTAAAAAATTCCAGGACTGGCTTTGGAAAAAATTAATTTAGGGATTCGTAATAAATATTACACCCTGTATATATATATATATATATATATATATATATATATATATATATATAACACTGTTTTTTATGGGTTGGAGTCAATAAAAGGGGCTATTTGTTGACTATTTTTTACTCGAGCTTTCAATTGTGATTACAATTTTTTATCAAGAGCTTCTAAAAAATACAAAATGTCTTACAAAGTTGAACTAGAAAAAAAAATTTTTTGTTAACAAAAAAAAATTCCTCCAATACCTCCAATTCACATGTAAATTGTAGGTGAGGATCAAAGCAGTTAAAAACTGATAAAGTGTCGTCCGTCTTGTTCGACGGAGTTGCTAAAATCAGATCGTCGACATACCGTTTTACAAAGGGAACCTGGAAATCTAATTTTTTGATACTATCATTAATAAGATCGTCTAGAACAAAGTTGACTAGAATAGGAGAAATCGTGGATCAAATAGGAGTTCCAAAAATTTGGCGATAAAATTTGTCATTAAAAATTAAATAGTTGGTGTCAAAAATCAATTTTAATAATTCGGAAAAAGTTTCCCAAGGTATCGGACTGTGGGGTTGGATTTGATTCCAATGGTTACGGAGAGAAGTTAATACGCTGGAAAGTGGAAGATTTGTGAACAAGGATACTACATCATTTAGTTAGATTTCCAGGTTCCCTTTGTAAAACGGTATGTCGACGATCTGATTTTAGCAACTCCGTCGAACAAGACGGACGACACTTTATCAGTTTTTAACTGCTTTGATCATCACCTACAATTTACATGTGAATTGGAGGTTGAGAACAGTATCCCGTTTTTAGATATGTGAATTATTCGCACTCCAGATAACAGATTAATCACTACCTGGTACAGAAAAGAAATGGCTAGCAACCGTTTCTTAAACTACCATTCGACACATCCAATCAGATATAAACTCAACCTGGTACAAGCCCTCAGCCTTAGAGTACACATGTTGACACATCCGCTTTACAAAGAAGAATCTCTCAATCTACTGAAGTCTATTCTAATAGATAACTCCTATCCGGCATCCATTATCAATAAATTTCTATATTCCAAAAGCTATGGGCAGTCCATCACTGAAACACCCAACGGGCTAACATTAGCGTCCATCTCTAACAGAATACAAATGAATGAGTCCCCTCTCACTCCTGAACAAACCATAAAATATGCTTCGCTCCCGTACTTTCCACAAATCACGAACAAGCTAATCAAACTTTTCCAAAACTTACCTGTCAAAATAGCTTTAAAAAACACCAGAACCGTAGGAAAGTTATTTTCTAAGACAAAAACTCCATTGGCCCCTCTAGAACAAACTAACGTCGTCTATCATGTACCCTGTGCGGAGTGCAACTCCTGCTACATTGGCCAGACCAGCCGTTCTCTTCAAGGTCGACTAACGTCCCATAAAAGCGACATTAGGATTTCAAAACCATCCTGTGCCCTTGCACAACATGCCATTTCAACCAAACACAGTATCGACTTCACTAATACCAAAATACTGTGCAAACAAAAAAATTATCATAAGCGTTCTATCCTTGAAATGTGTCAAATTCTTAAACATCCATCATCCCTAAATAAAAGAACCGACATCGACAACTTGAGCCAGATATATCACTCTCTCATCATACACAACAAATAATAATTAAAAAAAAAAACACTTACAAGTTAGTAACTTCATTCCCCTTCTTCTTTCCCTATTTTCAAAATATTTTTTTTTTGTAGGAAAAAAATATTCCTTTTTGAAAAATAGGGCTGTTCCCGTTCTGCTTACTAACTTTTTTAATAATTGTACCTCACTGCTTTCCGAAGAAACATATGGACGACACATGCCACATGTGCAAATATGACAGCCTAAAACCGATAGAAAACATTCCAAGAGATTATTGTGTTGGGTCTTCGAAAGAGCTTACACCCACATTGAGATGAAGCCATCGGTAAAAATTAAATAAACAATAGTGCTGTTTCAGTTTTTTCCTGTGTGTTTTTTGTTTCGATTCTATCGTTTAGTTTTTAAATTTTTTAATGTTCAGTTATCGTAGAGTGTTGTTAACATCTTTTACAAAACCTACAAATTGTTTTTGTAAGTATGAACCGTTTTGGTTATTTACTTATATTTTACATCGTTTTATTTTTATTTGTAGTGAACTGATGATGCTTTTGAAAACTAAAAAAGCGAAACGTATTCGATTAAATCAATGAAGTAGTTGACGACTTTCATTTGCCTATTATTGACCGATACAACCTCTGCTATTCAACTATTGAATATTTTTTAAATATATATATATATATATATATATATATATATATTTTAAATGCAATAAGTGATTTTCAAACTACATAAATAGCTAATGAAAACAACATATGCGACAATGTTGTCGCACTTTTTTTAAATTTTTAGTGGACGATCAAATCTTACCAAAAATAGAACAACCATAATGACGTATCAAATTATAATGGTAATTAATTTAAACAAATGTTATTAATTTCAAACATTTTAATTGAAATGATAAACTGAGTCGCTGCACAACATAAAACAGTAACTACTAACAATAACGAAGAACAATTTAAAAAAAAACTAAAAATATGTACATAGTTATGATAAACCCATAAATTAGAACTGAAAAAGATACAATAATGGTAACAAAATAAAAATAATTTAAAATAGATTTTCGAAATGTAACCCTGCAGCCTGTACACATTTTTGTTGCCGAATTGTTAATTGACGTATTGAGTTACGGATACTCTGGGATCGTTTCTAATAGTATTACAACAATGTATAATTCTATCAATTCATTGTTGTCGGTTATTAATATTTACATATGGTATGTGAATATATGGTAATCAACGGGATTGAAATCAGGGGATCTTGAAGGCCACGAAATAGGCCCTGCACGTCCTATCCACCTGTTGCATAAACATTATTGAGATGTTGTCTCACTGCCAGTAAAAAGTGTGGGGGTGCCCCATCATGCTGAAAATACATCCCTCGGATAGCAACGTTCGCGTTGGCAAGCAAATTCGGCAAAATATTTTGTAAAAAGTTCAAATAGACCTGCCCTGTTAAAGGACCATCAAAATAGTGAGGACCTACTAATTGGTTATTTATGACACCAATCCACACGTTAACCGAAATCTTAACTGAGAACGACGTTCTCAAAGAGCATGGGGATTTTCTTCTGCCCACACATGTGGGCATTTCGTGGATTATTTATCCCGTCTCTGGTAAATTGGGCTTCATCTGTTAATAGTGTCCTGTATAGCGTTGGTCGATTATTGTTAATCCAACGTCATTTTGAACGAAAGTAACAAAAGCTGTACCAAAACTAAGACAATGTACTTAACGTAGATACGACAGAAGAAATATGTATTCTTGTACACATTAATAACAATTGATTATGAATAAATAACATTAATGACAATAATGACAATGGATATAAAATATCAAGAAACGTCAAACGGTCAACGCCAACCTTCATTTTAAACTTTTTTAGACTTATTTTTATTTAGTACAGTTGATGCAATGTATTATTATTTGACATAAAATTTTAATCATTTACAATCAACAAAAACTAACACATACAAGAGGTTTGACTTTTTAATCAATTTAATTTATTATTTATCGAAAATAATGCCCCAATACGATCTATGAGTCAAAATTTAAAATTGAAAAACAATTGATTCTATCGTAGAGATAATACAAAGTGACAGTAAAGATGTTAATTTTCTACGTATTAGATTATGTTGTAGGAACTCATTTTAATTAAAATGTTTAAAATTTATAACATTTGTTTAAATTAATACCTTATAATTTGATACTTCATTATGGTGGTTCTATTTTTGGTAAGATTTGATCGTTCACTAAAAATTTAATACAAATGCGACAACATTGTCGCATATGTCGTTTTCATTGGCTATTTATGTAGTTTAAAAATCACTTATTGCATTTTTAAAAAAAATATATACAGGGTGTAATATTTAATACGAATCCCTAAATTAATTTTTCCAAAGCCAGTCCTGGAATTTTTTAGTTTAGCTAATACCAGTCGAATGCTTGATAGTAGTGTACTGTATAATGCAAAAATTAAAAAAATCAAATGAGCCGTATAAACACTACAGTAAAATGAAATAAATGGTCAATTACACAAATCACCCTGTTAATTAATAAAGAAGAGGAGTTGACATTTTTTAGTGGCCACATGATATGCTCCCTGAGGGACTCTACATATGGTAGAAGTATGTAAAGTTCCTCATGACTCACCCTGTATTTATGTTATCTATAAAATCGACCATTGCTAATAACCCTTGTGGTTGAAGCAGTTTCAAATAAAAAAAAAACGATTTAAGATCTACAATTTTTATTTAAACCACTTTCCTGTATAAGAAAGTCAATTAATGGCTTTTTCACTTATTAAGGTTATTTAAAGCAAAGCTGTAAATATCTGTATAAGATTTTTACGTAAAATCAATTTTTTCCAGATAGAATGATGTAATTACACTTTTGTAAATAAAACAGAATACTGAACAAACAATGATTTGGTAATATTCAAAACCTACTTCTTTGGTTAGTCAGAAAAAGTTTTTGACAAATCACACAAGTTTCCAGTGGAACAAAGTTTATGTCATTAATATTTTTTGGTCCCTGTTTTCTTTCTTAAGAGTTCATTTTTCAAAGGATTAGTTGAAACTTCTGTATTTTTCTTTCTAGAAAAGAATGTAAATAAAGTGTTTTTCCTTTTCACTTATAAACTTCTTTTATTAGAATACAACCATCTAAAAATTTACTATATATGAGAATAATATAGAGGGTTTTATACTAAAACTTTAAGATTGAAAGTTTTTAGGTTTATTGATGTTGAGAAAGTTTTTTAGTACATTTGAAAAATATTTAATACAAAACTACATTATATTGTTTAGAAACTACATAAATATTTTTTTATTGTTGTTATATTAAAGTTATTTCAATACTGTATAACGTATAATACAAAGTTTGAATAAATAATGGGTTAAGTTTATTTAGCAGAAAATGTCTGACGTCAATTAGTGCAATCGTACATTTTATTAAGTTTATCTGACCCAACCCATTGTTAAGACATTGTACCTCATGTAAACCATTGTTATCTGAAACCGGGCCATTTATACCATTATTGGTTAACCCAGGATTATCTATCTATCTAATTAGCCTTTTTCGGTCCATCTTTGGACGTTCTTCTACTTAGGGTGCCTGTCCGTTCCAAACGTTGGCGATAATTCTGGCTATGACGATTTTGTTGGTTGCTATACGAAATAGCTGCGTTGAGGTCTTTCTATACCATGCTCTTAGGTTAGCAAGCCAGAATATTATTCTTTGTCCTGGGTCTCTTTTTTCTTTAATTTTACCCTGCAAAATGCATTGGAGTAGCTCGTATCTGCCTTGATTTCTCATTATATGTCCCAAGTACCCAGCTTACAGCTCTTTACGATGTTGACCAAATCCGCGGTTGTGTTCATCCTCCGCAGTACCTCTTCATTGGTGATTTTGTCCGTCCATGGTATCTTCAGGATTCTTCTGTATAACCACAGCTCAAAAGCCTGAAGTCGATAGAGTTTCCGCCTTCAATGTTCTCGTTTCCACTTCATACAGAAGCACTGAGTACACGTAATATTTAAGGAGCCTTATTTTTGTTTTCAGGGTGAGGTCATGGCTCTTGAACTCAGAGCTCATAGTTAAGAATGCACTTTTGGCCTTTACGATGCGACATTTAATCTCTGGGTATTGTCCCACGACTCATTGATTATAGTTCCCAAGTAATTGTATTGTGAGATACGTTTAATTATCATTTGCTTCACATACATATTTGCTCCAGTTATGTTTTCCTTGCCGATGATCATTAGCTTGGCTTTGCAGTTGTTTGTATCCAGTCCATATGTTTTACTTGTTTCCGTTATTCTGTTCATTAAGTTTTGCTTTTTTTCTATGGTATTGGAAAACACTTATTTGGACATTGGCCTTTCCAATCCTTTTCCATTTTTCTTTGTCTGTCGCTACACTCATCCACCTAGAGCCCACGTGCTTCTTTATATCATCTGCCCATCTCATTTCTGCTTCATTTATATTCCCACGGTCTCTAACTTAAACAAAGTTTATTCTATAGGTCTTCTTTTGCTCTTATATTGTGTCCGTCAAATCTCCAGTTCAATCTCATCTCATTTTTGTTTTCTCTCTTATCCACTCGTTTCTCTTTTTATCCATTAGTCTTATGTGCAACATTTCCATTGCTCTTTGAGTTTATATGATTTTGTCCATGTTTGCTTTTGTAAATGTCCACGTTTGGGAACCATAAGTAAGAACAGGGAGTACGCATTGATTGTATACTTTGGTCTTAAGATGTTGTGGATATCTTTTGTTTTTAAGAATGTAGCTTAGTTTGCCAAATGCCGCCCATGCCAGTCTAACTCGTCTTTTTATCTCTGCTGTTTGGTTTACTTTGTTAAGTTTTATAGTTTGACCCAGATATATAATGGTTATCAATACGATGTCATCAGCGTACCTTAGATAGTTCAAGCGTTGTCCACAAATTTTTATACCTTTTTCTTCCCATTCTAATCTTTTAAAAATATTTTTCGGAGCCTGATTGAAAACTTTCGGTGATATTGTGGCACGCTGTCTCACGCCTCTATTTATTTGTATTGATTTTGTTCCTTCATATACTTTAATTGTTGAATTATATACATGGATACCCAGGATTATAGTCGTTACTAATTGAAGTCCACCATTTACTACTAAACAAACTTTACAGTTAAATAAAAAAATGTCTTTTACGCATTGCATAATAATTTAAAGGTTTTTTAAAAGATAAATAATTTTTCCTTGTTCGTTCTTTGAATAGCCTTACTTACCAGCTATATATTACCTTATTCTTCGGTATTATGGTATCTATCATAAATATTATGTTATCCAAGATGAGGATAGTCTGCAAAGACTTATTCACAGATTTAACATAAGAGCTTCTTCTTCTTATGGTACCCTATTCAATTACTGGATGTTGGCGACAATTCTGGCATACTCTTCTCGATCTTGTGTGGCTCTAAAGAGTGCATGGGTATCGAGGTTTGTCCAATTCCTTATGTTTTTAAGCCATGAGTATTTCTTTCTTCCAATGCCCCGTTTTCCTTCCTTCTTACCTTCCATAATAAACTTTAAGAATTGATACTTGGAATTTTGAAATATATGACCCAGATAAGCAGTTTTTCTTCTTTTTATAATTGTCAGCAATTGTCGTTCTCTGCCCATTCGATTTAATTGTTCGATATTAAAAAGGAGGGGTAACAGAACACAACCCTGTCGTACACCTTTTTCGATTGAGAAATCTGGTGTAGATTCCAGTCCTACTCTCACAGGTGCCACTTAATTCATATAAAAGTTATTTATGATTTTAAGGTCATTCTCATCTCTCGAACATTCCTTGAGCAATCTTACTAATTCTAAATGATTAACACAATCGAACGCTTTCTGGTAATCTATATAGCATAGGAAGACATCTTTTTGCTGATCTCTACATTTCTGAAGTGGGACAGTTAAGGTATAAAGTGCTTCTCTTGTGTCAAATCCTTGTCTAAAATCGAACTGTGTGGGGCTAATGTCTCTTTCACATCTGTTGTACATTCTTGTGTGAATTATCTTTAAAAAGCGTTTTAGGACCTGGCTCAAAAAGCTGAACATAAGAGTAAAAGAATTTAAAATGACGATCTCATCTATAATGATAACATTACTATAAATGATCACAACTTCGAAGTTGTTGAAGAATTTAAATATCTAGGAGCAACAATCACAAATGACAACAAATTAGAGCGAGAAGTTGAAACGAGAATAATGGCAAGAAATAGATCTTTCTTTGCAATGTAACATCTGACGAAGTCAAAACTTCTTTCACGAGGTGCAAAGATCCGGATTTTTAAGACCGTAATACGACCAATAGTCGCGTATGGAAGCGAAACATGGACGATAACAAAAAGAGAAGAAAATAAATTGCTGGTATGGGAACCTAAAATTCTTCGAATGATACATGGCCCTTGCAGAGACAGCGTGACAAACGAATGGAGGGGCAGATACAATAACGAGCTAGAGTCTCTATTTGGAAAAGAAAATCTAGTTAGATATATAAAGGTCAATAGACTCAGATGGGCAGGGCATGTGATACGCAGTAACGACAATCGGCTTAAAAACAATGTGTTCTGGGAAAGGCCAGATGGAAGAAGGTCTGTAGGGCGGCCTAGAAAAAGGTGGAAAGATGCAGTCAGAGGATATCTAGAGAAGATGGGAGTGCGACAATGGGAATTACTGGCACAGGACTGACAAACATGGAAGGCAATAGGAAACGCGGCAAAGACTCACGAAGAGTTGTAGCGCCATTGATGATGATGATGCAAATAGACTGACAGGATGATTTAATAACACTATATGGCGAAACAGATACATTAACCAGATACATTACGGGTATTAATCCGCCAGTGAACAAGCAGAATTACGTTGAAAAAGAGAAAGAAGAAGAAAAAATATTATCCTTTTTTTGGTCTCATTGTTTATTGTTCTATTATTTTTCTGTTTATAAGACTCCATTTAACATTTAACATTTTGACTGCGCCCTTTTTAGGGATAATGTATGCCTAGTGCGGAAGAGTATTTTTGTAAAAATGCTTATGTATTTGTTGTTAGGAGGACAGTGTTAATATTTAAAATAATATATACGGATAGTTAACTAATTTTTTATTTGCGTCTCACATGTGCGGCAAGTGCGCCATCTTAAGATTATCTTGGTATGTGCTGCCTGGCGCTCATGTGAGTCTTACTAATTTGGTTTCTATTTTTTCACAAAAAACATTACAGTAGTCCAGTCAAAATAGTTTACAAATATTTTTTTATAATTTATAAAACAAAAAATTCATAACGTCAAATAAACTAAATTATAACAATTGCATAACCAAAGACTTGACAAAACTTGACTCTAAACATGAAAATCGGTAAAGCACTTGCCAACACAATGTCCAGGTTTTTCCAGACAGTTTTCACAATAATGTATTGTTTGTTTTTGTAAGTTATTTTTTGAACATTGCCTACAACGTTTTCTTTGTGTTGTGCCGGCATAACTGCAAAAATTTTAGTAATAATATGTGGTAATAATATGTGCTTTGTTGTTTGTAATAATTTTATTTTTTTGATTTGGTGAAAGCGAGGTCAAAGAATCAAAAATCGAAAATCATAGTGACATTTTATGACCTGAGTACACATTATCTTCAACATTAGTTGAAGAAAATTTATTTCTAATTTTTTAATTACCTCAACGTCTTTCTGCCATAGGGGTAGTAGGAATTGTCGGACAACTCCTCTTATATGCTGATTGTAATGAAATATAGGAGCAGGTTTGCTCTTTGTTTGTTATCTTTTGTCTATAGATTCAGTCATTTCGTTTCCAAATTCGTTGGGTATATACAATTGTCCTAAGACAAACTGACATTACTGACACTAGTTGCCGGTAAAGATATCAAGGACAGTGGTAACAGCTTACCTCGCACAAATAATGCGTCACGCAGAATATCAAAAGCTACAATTATCTCTTTCTTCTAGTTACCCTATTTCTGCGGATGGTGATTTCTCCTAATACTTCTAATCTCCTAACACAGTCAACTAGTTGATTTCTGTTGATTTTTATCTACAATATAAGTATTTCGCAAATGAATGGGCCTTTGAATACCGGATTTGGCGAGTTCAGCGAGTCGGTAACCGTCCCCTTGCTGCATCTGCACATATAAATTTTTGTATGTATTCGTTTTGCTATTTCACGCTATCAAATTCTCTTCGATTTAATTTAACATCTAGCCTAATTTGATATAGTTTCTTGTTCTTGGTTTTTCTGTTGATCTGATTTCTCTTTGTTATTTATTAATGTCTTATTTATTTGCTTCTGTTTCCTAATCTTTTTATTAGTTGCCTCTATTTTTTTGAGAGGCATTAATATTTAAAAAGCACACCTTTAAATTTAAAAGTTGGCGAGTCCCAGTGTTTTTATAATCTAAAATAGGGACACAAACAATTTTATTCCATAAGTGTATTTTACCCAATAACCCCAATTTCAACGAAAGATCCAAAAGAGCCACCGAACGGAGAGTGGAGGATATATTCTACTATCCTCAGCCACTTGACGGACCACATCCTCACCCGATCATGGCGCCAGTGACTGAGGAAACCGTCAGTCAGATGTGTAAAATAAGAAAAAACACGTCTTCTGGCCCAGATGGCATCCACAGAAGATGCTTCAAAAATCTTCTACAGAATATCATCCCGTTGCTTACCAATATAATCAATGCATCTCTTGCGCTGAGCTACTTTCCTATCCCTTGGAAAGTGGCCAGCACTGTCATGATCCCTAAGAAAGGGAAAACCCTCACCAACTCTGAATCATACAGACCAATTTCACTACTGAGCACCCTAGGTAAAGTCTACGAGAGGATCCTCAAGGAGAGACTCGTAGAATTCCTAGACGTTTACTTTCTTATTCCTAATTACCAATTCGGATTCAGGGCTGGACATTCCACACAAAATGCATTGGTTGAAGCAACAACTTTCATTTCTCAATCCATTAACGAAAGGAAGCACGTCGTAGGCATATTTCTCGATGTCCAGAAGGCTTTCGATCAGGTCTGACACGCAGGCTTGATCAACAAACTCCACCTTGCTGGACTGCCAACACCTTTTGTTAAACTAATAAATTCCTATCTCTCCCATCGAACGATTAGGATCAAAATAGGAGAACATCTCTCCACTCCATTCACTCCACAAGCAGGAGTACCCAAAGGCTCAATACTTGTTTCAATATTATACACAGTCTACAATAGCAACATTCCCCGTCCACAGCAAGGATCAGAGTCTCTACTCCTATTCGCTGATGATACAGCCATTCTCACCTCAGGTTCCTACAGGGAACGAGAGCGACAGTCTGTATTCGAAAAATCGCAAGCCTACCTTGATAGAGTCGTGAGGTGGTGCAACAAATGGAGGGTCACTTTAAACCCCTTCAAAACTCAAGCAATTCTATTCAGACCTCCTTACGTACGCGGCCTCCAGGGCCGGGTGACACTTTTGGGAGAGGACCTTATTCTCAGGAACTCAGTTCTCTACTTGGGAGTTCGTTTTACGAGAACTTTCAATTGGAAGGCTGACGTCCAAGAATCCCTCGACAGGATGAGAAGAAGGCTTAACCTCCTGAAAGTGCTAGCCGGTAAACTAGGAGGAACGTCCTCTAACACATTTTTGCACACCTACAAGACTTTTATCAGACCGATAATCGAATACAAGGCATGCGTTTACCTCTCCCTGAGGAACCATGAACTCAACGCCATTACTGCTACGCTTCTGCATGAGAAAAGATTGGCTGTATCCATCAGCCCACATTTACGCACTAACCAACTCGCACTAATCACGCCAATTAAGGACAGAATCCTAACCCTCAGTAGGAAGTATGTCTTAAGAACCATAGCTGCCTCGAACAACCGAGCAAAAGAAACATTAAAGACACCTTGTTCGCGTAGAGGGCAAATACTCACCAGGCATATCGCCAAAAAAGTTCCATTCCATCCAGCTAAACTTCTACATAACGCTGGACCCGAACTTCCTGAGGAGTATTTTGATATTCTTGAATATTTTCCCATCTATTATCGCAGATAAACTGCGCACCAAAAACGCTGATAAAGAGCCGTTCCTACTATATGGCTGGTAACCCCTGAAGTACCTCACACTGCATGCTAGGTACCCAACTTCTGCTTCTGGTTTTTTGCTTCTTAGCTCGCGTTTCGTTCAATTGACGTTTTTCTCACACCTTCCACAACTCCGTCAAAAAAGGAGTCTCCCATCCCTTGAAGAGGCGCAAACCTAAACAAGGTTAAAACTTAAGAGTCAAGTGGATTTCATATTTTATACTTTTAAAATTTTACCCTGTATTATTCATAAATATAGCCAACATTATACGAGGCGGTTAAAATAAAAATGGTGTAAGTCAGTTATTTGTCATTATTGAGTTACGCTCATATTCGTTTTGTCTATATTCAAATCTATTAGCAAGAAAAATGGTGTAGGTCAAAAGTCTTTTCTTGTCTCATATAAGATCGGTTTGATCGGCAAGCGAAACTACTCATATCGTAGTGGTAGTTACTCATATAATACTCATATAAGTCTGACTTACACCACTTTTATATCAGCCAAGTGGCAGTTTTTGTGGATGCTGTCATTGACTGTTGAGTGCTATTTAGTATGGCTGACGACGTTTCCAGTGTATTAAGTTGAAGTAATAGTAATCCTAGAGTTTATTCTTACTCAGGATCGTACGAATAGCTACCATCGGACTCAAAAAATACAGGTAAGTCACCTTATGTTTACGTATACTGATGAAAAGTTTAACATAACCACAAAATTGGTATTTAAACTTTAGTTCTAAAGTTAGCGGTTAGTACACACATTGTTTTTAGGCAAAACTGTCGTAATCTTTATTTACTTTTCATGTAGACGTAAACATTATGTCTGAAAGATGTTGTCTGTTGTCGCTAACAATGTTTTTTTTTTTATTTCAGAAACTCATTCCGAGAACAGTGTAACTAATACATCTATTATACAAGATACACAGGAGGTACAACAGGAACATGAAAAACCACCTAGAACTCGGAAAAGTCGGGTTCTGCAAAGTCGGTTAGTAATCAATATTACATACAAGCACAAGGGCAAACCATCAATGTCTATAAAAAGTTCTTTCTTCAAACATTTAAGATCTGTCGAGGGCTATTAAAAAATTGCAAAATGCAAACGAACCTAGATCTGATTGCAGAGATCGTCGCGCTTCTTTCAAAAAAGTTTCTATCGAACTCATGAACATAGTTCGGGAACACATCAATGGCTTCCCAGCATATCAGTCACGTTACACGAGAGCTAAAAATACCAACCGAAAATATTTATCATCACAACTTAATGTTACTCTTATGTATAATTTGTATAAGAAATCCTGTGACGACAGAAATATCATTCCTGTTTCTATTTACATTTATCGCAGGACATTTAACAATGAATTTAATCTGAATTTCCATGTACCACGTACAGACACTTGTCGTAAATGTGATAGCTATAAAATCAGAAAACCTATCTTGACTGACGACATAGAATTACGTAATTTGGAAACTTAACATGAATTACATCTACGGAAAGCAGAGCGTGCTCGAACGTCAATGAAGTCTGATAAAGAAAAAGCCCAGAACGATGAATCCTATTACTCTTTTAAGTTTGACCTAGAAAAGGCCCTTGCTTTCCCGAAGCTCAGTACGTCCACAGCGTACTTTAAACGCAATATGTACGTTTACAACTTTTTGGCTGTCACCAACTTTCAACTGGTTTAGGCTTCATGTATGGGTGGGATGAGACACTTGAATCTCGAGGTTCACAGGAAATCGCATCGTGTATAGGTAAGCACATTGAAACACGCGCATCGCACTTTAAGCATACCGTTGCCTAGAGTGATACTTGCACCGGATAAAATAGGAACTCAAACGTTGCCTTATCCTTATTAAAGATAGTACTTAGTGACACCAATTAGGCGGAAACAATTGATCTAAAGTTTATGGTGAGTAGTCATTTCTACCAACCCAACGATGCAGACTTTGAATCAATAGAAACTTACCTAGAGGAAAGGCAGTTAATGTCCCAAACGATTGATATTCTATCATAATAAAGTCACGAAGAGATAAATCGTTCCACTTTACACAGATGATTATCGATGATTTTAAAAGTGCCTGCAATCTCAAAAAAGCAATCACACAAAGAAAAGTGAATTTCTATAATGAGCTAGTATCGTGGTTAAGAATACTAGGCTTAAGTGCAAGCGAGACGAATCCTTTAAGTTATTTTATAAAGAAACGCTAAATGAAGAATCTGACTTTTTCAGCATCAACATTATTCCAGACGTACAATAAGAAAGGCCGAGATTATTAAAAAACATTCTACAAGACCGACTTTAGTAACAGTCCTCGACCGGTGACTATTACGGAAAAACGGGATATATCTGAGTTATTGCTATTTATCTTACCTGTACATCTTAGTTATTTTTAATAATCTGATTATATCTGATTCTCCTAGATGCGTTGATGATTCAGGACCACTCACAGATGACGAGTCTCCAGCGAGTGACGAACCTGGGGGATAAAATCTGCAATGTTGTTTGTACACGATATTAATTTGATTCTCTGTATCTTTCTCTGTCCAATATACTTTTGATAAAATAGTGAAGTCATTTCAACCCTTGTTCTAAGTCTTCCGTGTATAAATTAGTTCAGTATATCTCCATCAAGAGTTTCACATACGCAATGCCGACAAAGGTAAGGGATAAGTAATACGATTTATTTGTCGTGAGTTTAATGATAGTGATCTTAGTAAAAGCTTCTGTTTTTCAAAATGTAGTTAAACTGACATAAACCACTGTTATTTTAATCGCCTCATATAGTTCGTTGAGATCAGGTTGTTAAGATCCTATATAATATGTTTCATTAAAAAAAAGCTATGCTATGAACTAAGGCAAACATGAATAAACTATCAACAACAGAAAGAATAATGGAAAGAGCAATGTTAGGTATACGACTGTCAGATAAAAAGAGGAACGACTGGGTAAGATCCAAAACAAAAGTCGAGGACATACCAACAAAAATTGCCAAACTTAAATGGAGCTTCGCGGACCACACTGCTAGACAGAAAGACCAACGTTGGAATACTACTATACAACATTGGAGACCTTACGAAAGTAAACGACCAAGAGGAAGACCACAGATGAGATGGGTTGATAACATTAAAATAATAGCCGGAACAGATTGAAAATATGTTGCTCAGGATAGAGACCGATGGAAGGAGTTGGGAGAGGCCAATGTCCAAATAGGGACGACAGAAGGCTAAGAAGAAGAAGAAGATGAACTATGCTAGGTTTGCGTGAGTCACCCTGTATATTTAAATTTATATATAAAAAGCGTTTATTTATATATAAAAGTCAATAAGTGTTACACACTTTCTAAAACGAAGGCAGAAATAATTTTATTCCGTAATTGATTGAACATATAGGAATAAAGTTCTATTTTTTGACAATACTCTTGTATACTGAACATTTCATTATTCTTGAATTAGTTACATAATAAAATAACCAACCACTGGGTAACACAAATAAGTTTACCACATTTCCAGGCTATACTTCAATATCCTGAGTATTTATTCATTATTTAAGCGTTTTTTTGCGTTTTCGCCCCACTGTGAAACGCCTCATTGTCTTAATATTTTTTTGATTCAAACTTTAGACAGCTAAATTTGAATATAGGTACTAATTAAAAAATTTCTACATTACTAACTTAACGCCTACCCAATAACGTGTTCAAAATGTCCCCCGTTCTTAATTTGACAGTATCCTAAAGGATGGTAGAATGCGTCTATTACATATTTCCATATTTCTTTAAAACATAATATGGATTAATCGATAATTATTTGCCTTAGCACTGCAAAACTTGCTGCTTTAGTTTTATTAACTCTACTTTCAAAGTATTCCCAATTAAAAAAACTTTGAGATTTAAATTGGGTGAACGAGGAGGCTATTTAATGCTACCTAAACTGCGAATCCATCGTTCGGAACATGTCCAATATAAATAACCCCGAGAATTAACATTTACATCACCTACATCGTTACATCATTTAAATTAGCTAGAGCTCCGTCTTACTGAAACCATATCTAATTAAAATTGTTTTTAAGGGCAAGTACAATTTCATTTCTAAGTAGCATTTCATAATTATAGCTCATTAAATTTAACCGATCGTACATTTAGTCTTTGTTTGACTTCAGTATATTTCCACACAGTTTAAATACTGCTTTGTCGTGATTTTCAAAGAGACTTGATTTTTCCTATGTGTTTAGAGGATAAATGGTTCGAGTCATCTAAATACTTAATCACACTATTTCCGCTATCACTAAGATGATCAAGACGAATTATAATAACAGATTAGGAACACTAAAATTCTATGTTGAACTATACCTTGAGATTAATAATCTAAAAAAACTTAATAAACGTATAACAGAAAATATTTAATGATTTTTATTAATTTTATAAGAATTATGTATATCTTTCTGTATGTAATTTCGAAATTATCCATTATAACATTTTTTACTGTGTATATACAAAATATCACATAAATTTAAAAAAAAAGAGACGCCCAAAACATTTAAAAGAGACCATAAAAAGTACATTTTGACAGGAAATTAATATTTTGTAGTTGCAAAGGATGTACTGATTAATAAACATTTTGCAATTTTTGCTATATTTATATTGAATACTAAATATTCTGATATTAAAAGCCCTACTGAATATAAAGCTTCATGACAAAATCACCGTGTTAATATTTAATATATATATTATTTATAATTAATATAACATATTTTAATATGCATTATATACATATATTATATATCAATACATTATATATGAATCTATAAATTGAGAAACTCATATAAATATTGACAAGTTTTAATAACCAATTGTTGATATTTAAATATCAACTATACGCTAGTAATATCGAACCATCAAAGAGATATTGCTTTTATATTTATTATAATTATTAGTATAAATTAAGTTTAGGGCGATATAATACCACCTGCTAATTTGGATCTAACAATGCAGTTACATCTTTAACCCTTAAATGGTATACATATAAATAACTACGTAAGTGGTATACTCTGTCTGGGAGACGGGTTAATGCAATTTGGAGAATTATGAAGGATTAACTTTTTTATAGATGTAAGTATTCATATAAATAAATACTTTTTTATTGAATACATGTAATTTACACTAACAGTCGAACATTAAATTTGAAACAAAAGATAAAAAATATATATAAAGGATATTATTTTTAAGCATAGGTACATGAAAAATTTGTTTGCTCTTTATTCTTCTTGTACGATTGTTTATTCTTGATTACATTTATTACCAATTTTTTAAAGAGAATTGTAAACAAATAGCTTGGCCATATTTGCAACAACAAAATTTTGTTTTTCATTTCAGTTGCCAGTTACAAAATTTACAAGTTACTCGTTTATCAAGTACGTCGTTTCCCATATTGTGTATGGTGTAAAAATTAGGCCTAACTATCTTGTTATAATCTCTCGAGTATCATGTTGTAAATAAACGTTTGCAATTCTGGTTCGCATAAACGATTTAGTACAAGATTTTGCGAACATTTTTATGAAATTTAGCCTGGTTATATCACCGGAGTTATTATGACACCTGTATAATATATAAGCATTTACCAACGGCGCGGCATCGGCCAACGTCTTGTGCGCTGACCATATGAGTAAGTAGCACATTTTTTATCTAAGCTGTCAACACCTCCTTTAGTTGTATTGTAATAAGCGATTATTTCAGGTTTACCCGTAGTGTTGTCGACTTCATCGGAATGATGCATCGAAGAAACCAGTATAACAGCTTTTGATGGTTTTGTGACATACCAGAGCAAAATCATTTAATTTGTAAATCCATATATACTAGATTTTAGTGGTCATCTTCTGTTTGGCAAAAAGTCGCTAGAAATTTCTCTTTTATTTTTCTTCAATGTGCCCACATAGGTAAGGCATCTTTTCTTTAGCTCCTGAACTAAAGTTTCACCCATCAACACGCACATAGGATCCAAGAGTGAAGAGTTCCTGAAAATTTTCAACAAGCTTTTGACATGTCCGATACAGCAGCTGCTGCATTTTCAGTTTTTCGTTCATCTCGATCATCGGGGTTATCAAATCTCAAACAAGATAAGAGAAAAAGATACTGTTTCTGTGACATTGTGGCTCTAAATACACCTTGTTCTATACCATCTGTAGCAAAGCGACTCTTGGTACTTTTGTTATTTGATTTAAAAATTTAAGTGTATATTAAAAGTCCCAGAAAAGCACTAATCTCTAAAGTAGTGGTTGCTTGAAGGTAGCTTGCTGAAGTTAATATAATTTCTTCTTGTGTAGTCTCTTTTAACGCTGGTCCATTGGACGATTTCTTCATTGATGTCCTCGGTAAATAGCAGTTTCCTTACATCTACTACTTCCAGATTGTCACCAAGTATTTTTGCTTTCTCACGTAAACCAGGTAATTGCGAAATAATGTTATAATTTCTTGTGCGGACTTTTTTAGTTGGTTGGTTCTTGCGCCATTCAAATCCATTTTTTTTTCAACAAATATTCGATTCTTACGATATCAAAAATGTTAAGCTCTGGAGATGCTTTTTTCATGATATTGATCCCTAGATGACCTGGTACGCCGGAGTATATCGAATATCCAGCTATTATAATGTTATCTAGGAGGTTTTTTGGAATGACTCTTTGGAATTATTGTTGTTTATCCAGTAATTTTTTTAAAAATAGTATGACATTCGGTCCATTATCTTCCATTGGTTGATCTGTGAGCAAGCACTATGCGGTCCCACTACACGTACTGATATTAAGGGAGATAACTGGTTTCAATAAGTCCCAGGTTGGGTCTGGGAAGAATCATTGTTGTGTGTATAACTTACTATATTATTTAAATTCATTGCTATCAATAAATCCTCACAGACACTTTTTCTAACTAGCGACCCCAATGGAGTCCCACTACTTTACCATGTGATCAATTGCTTTTATAACTTAAACATTAGAGTTTCTGAATTTTAGAGATGTAATTCAAAGTTAATCTAAATACATTTAAAGGGTTTTTACCTACATATTTTTTGCCATCCATTCCATCATCAGTACACATTTGCACTGATGATGATGGAATAGTTATTCCGAAAACGTTCTGTAATGTAGACAGATAGAGTTTTTATATTGATATATCTTTTATAAGGGAATTAAAAAAAATGTGGAACACGGTATACAGCCAACTACAGGTATTTAATTTTTTTAGAGATCTTACTTTGTCGAAAAGAACAATTCATGGCACTTTAGAAAACACAAATGAAAACAATTTTCATATCATCACGTGCGACACTTAAAATTACGTGATCTTCCTTGAACGGTATAAATGGTTTTTAATGAAAGGTCGAGAGAATGAAAATGTCATAAAAGAAGTTATATGGTCTGATGAAGCAAAGTTTAGCAAAAATGGGTTATTTAATTCACATAATTCATCTAATGAAAATCCACATATTGGTAGACAACGTTATTCCCAAGATATTTAAAATTTTAATGTTTTTGTGTAGAAAAAGACGATACAATTTTAGCATTAAAATTATATTATGAAAATTTAAATGGTAAAAGATATTGCCACTTTTTGAGATATTTCCATACGACTGGCGTTACATACTTAAGAAATGGAGGGGCTGCTTCAGCTGTTAGAATGTAAAGGTTAAAAATATCTACATTTAATGGTAAACTAAGGGATTTTAAACAAAGTATGCCTTTAGACAATTTTCTTTTACTTTCAACTTTCAAAGGTTTAAATAAAGTATTCAAATATTTTTAAAACATTGATAATCCTATCACTAAAAAACTTTTGCTCAGTTCGGCCTTCATACTCTTTTTAATAATATCTTTGAACTTTTATGTTACCTATTTCATATTTCGCCGTCTGCTGTATCTCGTCTATACACACGAATATATATTAGTTTTTGCAAGCCGCAACTTTGAGTTGGTTGTCTAACGATCCCTGGCATCTGTTACAATTTCTGACGCTCGGAAAATTATAGTTATGTTTGAGATTTTGGTAAATCAATCCTATTCCACGCAAGTTTTTTGTTGTCTCGCTTTCTGAAGCCTCACACGAGCTAAGAATAAATAGCCCGAAAAATTGGACTGGGTGATAATGGAGAAAGATGAGTAGGATCATTCATAATTGGCTTTACGAATATATATATATATATATATATATATATATATATATATATATATATATATATATGTTCTTGATTACGTATTTGAGACAGGGACTACGTTAAAGGGGTTTTATTGTTTCATATGGTCAATAGATCCCCAAATAGGAAAAAACCGCGAAGTGCTACGATTTAAAGAGGTGCGTTTTTGAGAAAGAGCTAAATTAGTCCGTATGCACTAGGGTGCATTTGAGTAAATTTTATGTACTTTCCGTAAATTTGCTATAAATATACAAAAAAGTTATGTTTGAAATTAAATTTCTTAAAATTTATTTTTTTGACAAAAATATGTAGCGGGATTTAATTAAGCATCCAGAAATTAGATCTAAGTAAGCCAATTCAGTTTAAAATTTAAAATCTTTTTAATAATATTATTCATTGCTTATTGCTAAATGACATTGTTTGTTTATGACATTAAAAATATCGGTGTAACTAGAACACGCGCTGACCTAGTAAAATTTGCAATGTAATCAAAAGCTTATTAAATATTATGTACAAATTATATTAAAAAACATGAATGCATGAACAAAACGCACCTGAGTTAAATACCCGAACAATAATAGGAGTAGATTATTAATAATTAAGAATTAAGAGTGAACAGTCGAAGCTAGTGTTATCATCCGTCAACGGGTACTCTCTCTATTACTGTACTTAGAGAACCAATAAAGTAATTATGAGTATCCAGTGAGTTTGAGTTAATCAATCACATGCGGGGGTAAACTAACTCTAGACTTCCACTATATGGAGCTCTTGATGGAAGCAATCTAATAAAGATTCTATGATTATCCAACATTATAATAAATATATTCAAAATCCGAAGCCAAAAAATACGAAAATACGTCATTTTGTTTGCCCCATAATTTTTTTCCACGGTATTATAGATATAGATATTGCTCCACAAAAAATTCTATCTCTTCCCTTTCCTTCAAAAATACGTTTGATAGAAGTATTTAGGATCCATAATATTCGAGATATGATTTTTTAAATTCGCCGCTTACACCATTTTTGGGCCGTTTTCTCTATTTTTTAAAGCATTGTTCCATAACTCTTTTTACACAGTTTTAAAGATATGTATGGTTAATTTAATAAAAATTAGAATCAATTATCTTTAAAATCTTCTATTGTACAAGCCTTTAGAACTATCACAGTTTTCTACTTTTAGCGTTTTTTTTTGCTTTTGAGGCTATTTTTTAAATTTCTCATAACTTTTTCTCTTGTACATTTAGGTATATGCGTTACTAAATAAAAAGAAAGATTATTTTCTGTACTTTAAAATGGTGTATTGTAAGATATTTTAGAACTGAAAGTAACCAAGATAGGATTCGTCAAAGTGTGATGTTTGCAAGGATTTATATATCTAAATGTACAAGGAAAGAAAAAATAAAAGAAATTAAAAAAATATCTGTAAAAGTATACCAAACCGTTAAACGGTAGTGAGGTTTCAATCTGCCTACTCTTCAGTGACGAGTGACGACCGGTCTTACCCTGTGTTGTATTATCTCGTGCCTTAGTCTACGGACCAATGAGCACGTCAATGCACATCGCCTCGCCTCTCTACCTTCTATTCAGTTTACCATTGGCCGATGGACTTGCAAATGCACATATCGATACGAAATAAAGTGTATTAAAAGAGTACATTTCCAAGCTGTGTGTAGTCAAGCCTAGCCTTATTCCACAGGAGGCTATGGAATAGAAACGCATATGAAAACTTCGAATTGATTGGTCGAAGTCCTCTGTAGAGCACCTCAGGAGCTAATATGGAGTTATTTCTTTGTGAAGACCCAAACCTCCCTATGGTAGTGTTGGTAGGTGACAGTAGCTACTTTTATACTCTTAGTATGTGCGGGAACGGTATGAGTGGAAACAGTATGAGCGGGATCGTTTGGGGCGGTGGATCGCTGAAGCAGCGGTCGCCTTGTTGCCGGAATTTTGATGTTCTTCAATTTTGATGGCTTTACGAATAATTCTCAATTTTAAGGAGCAAATAGGAGCGATAGTTTTTTGCTTTTTCGAAATATATTTTGGGACCTGTCTGAATATGATGTTGTGTTAGAGCTGAAATACTATTAAAATGTTTAACACATCTAGAATGTTCGTAAATACGGTTGTGGATTTAAGGGTTTGTCTGCTCTATGTATGTACGTGAGCAACCGGAACAAGATATCTAGTAGACATTTCTGTAAAAGATTTACGGATATGACAAGATTGGACAACTTGAGTGTAAGCAGTGAATGATGGTTTTGATGTTTAGAAACGTTAAGAGTTCTACTCATCTTGTCAGTGATACCTTTGAAAAAAGGTAAGAAGATTTTGGATTGATCAGGCGAGCAAATTTTCTTTTTTTTTAATCGAATGGGGTTTGGATGTTTTTCAATGCTTCTATTGATTTGGGTTTTGTAATAGCCGTTTTGTAAGAGTGTTTAGCTTATTGAATTGATTTTGGATAATCTGTGATTGTCCTCGCTAAGTTTTATGAAACAAGAAACAAGATGGATAACTGAACTGAGTTGGGCGGGGTGATGATGTGACTGGGCATTGAGATAACGGTTTGTATGGTTGGGTTTCCAGTACACGAAATCAGAAAAACTATAAGATGGGTGTTTCTGAATAATAAAATCGATCATGGCAAAGACGCTTCAGACTCAACTTCCATCGTAAATTGAATACTGAGATGCATTCCATTCAGGTGGGAGAGCAAGACATCTGATGTGTCTTTACCATGGTGCCAAATGACAAATGTGTCATCAACGTATCGTAATCAGTAGGTAGATTTGAGATTTGATAATGATAAAGCTTAAAATTCCACGAGGAAACTAAGTTCCTGTAGCTGGCTGTATACCATATATCACAAAAAAATTTGTTAAAATCCTTTATAAAAGGTATATAAAATTGCCTCAAACGGGCTATCACAAACACATTGCAAAACGTTTTCGGATTAAACAATCCATCATCAGTGCAAACGGTTGTACATGCATAGTAGCCACCAAAATATATGGGTAAAAACCCCTTAAAAGTTATAAATTTGAAATTATTTTTACATTATTAGTGTTTATAATTTGTGATGGTTAAGTTACCGTTGGATAGGTAATATGGCGGCGTATGACTCTACATGAGTAAAATGGTCCTGACCATTTTACTCATGTAAATGGTCCTGGTAATGACTCTACATGAGTAAAATGACCATTTTACTCATGTAGATCATACGCCGCCATGTTACCTATCCAACGGTAACTTAACCATCACAAATTATAAAACACTAATAATGTAAAATAATTTCAAATTTATAACTTTTAAGGGGTTTTTACCCATATATTTTGGTGGCTACTAGCATGTACAACCGTTTGCACTGATGATGGATTTTTTAATCCGAAAACGTTTTGCAATGTGTTTGTGATAGCCCGTTTGAGGCAATTTTATATACCTTTTATAAAGGATTTTAACAAATTTTTTTTAATGATAAAGCTGTTGTTTCGAAATGTTCCATGTAAATATCAGCTATTCCGTGAGAGAGGGGGTATCCCATTACAGAGCCTTTGGTTTAACTATAAAAATGATTTTGGAATAAAAAAGTATATATGATGCAGTGTTTTATAAGAGGTATGTGTCTTGGAAGATTTGATGTTTAGAGTCGAAGATATAAAAGGTTTCATCAATAGGAATGTTGGTGGATAAAAAAACAATGTAAAAACTAACTAGTTTATTTGAGGGTAAAAAAGAAATGTTTTTCAGATGATCAATAAAATGATTATTTGAAAGAATTTTTGACAAAGGATAAAACGTGTTCGGCTATTGGTTGTAAGGATAAGGCGAGAGGTTTTGAAAATTTCTGAAACGGGCAGTTGACGATAGGTCTTAAAGGACAGAGGAGGCGGAGACAGCTTTATATTCTTACACTCCGGTCACTGATTTCCAAGTCGTCTTCAAGATAATTTTTTTTTGTCTTCACGTCAACTTTATGTACATGAGATGGGATAGAATACTGTCAGGCACAGCAGCGCTAGAGTATAATCCCCCCGTTGTCTTGGTATAGCATAGACAGCACTTTCGTTTTATACTATGCATTCCATGAACACGATGGTGTTGCACCTTGGGTTTGGGAATGCACTAGTCGCAAATTTCACGGTGTAATTGTACGGCTGTCTGCTGATTTTCTGATTATAAATAGTGTGCTTAAATAGTGCATTGAATAAGGACAGAATATTGTTTCCTTTTTTGAGAAAAATAAAATTAAGTGCTTTCAAAGGTCAGCTAACACGATAACACAAGTTATCGTATCTTTATGTTACATGAAAGTCAAGAATGCACTTCTTGTAATCTAAAGGGCCATTTCGCTAATAACTGCCCAAATCCTCCCAATACGACCTTACCTCAGAATATCACTACAACTCCTGAAACACCTTCTGCAACGACTATTTTATCAAAAGAAATGACAAAATTACCTGAAAATCTAAACAAAAATGACTCAAATAAAGAAAACCAGGAGAAAACTTTCCAAAGCCAATGGAAACTGATATCACAAGTGCTAAAACGAAACTTTTCCGATGCAAATACACCCCCGCCACTAAAGTATTCGCAGAGCCTTTCATCGCTTCAAAGGCATAAACCCTTCAAAAGACCAAAACTTATAATGAAATAGAACAGTTATTAGAGCCAGCAAAAACTGTATTTAAAGAAGAAACCTCTCAAATTAAGCTTTGATCAGATCATAGACTTCTTTGAAAACTCATATGAACACAAAGACCTTCTCAGTCTAGTGAAAACATACACCGAAGATATTCACGACTTCTTAAAAACATTGTCAAAAATGCACCCGTACTATAAATATCGAGTCATAAAAACCGAAGTACCAGAATACGAAAAAAGATAATGAAACAACTTGACATGAATCCAACTGCCATAAAACTGATTCTAGAGGACTCTGATAGCTCTATAGAGTCCTCACAAGAATAAAAAATATATAACAATAATAAAAATGGATTGTATACTACAGTGAATATAAACGGGTTTTATACTCACTTACGAAATGTTTAAACACTTATTATATGTATACAAAAGACTAATTTTAAAGGACAGCATACTTACCATATGAAGAATTACACATGTTACTATAAAAATCGGAGCGATGCAACTATAGCTAGTGGAGGAGTCGCTATGTATATAAACCCAAAATTACGAATCAAAAATTGTGGAAATTAAGAGTGATCTAGAAGTAGTAGCAGCAACGGTTCTATTTCCCCAAAAAAAAATATAAATATATATATATATATAATATATATATATATATATATTCCTCCAAACCAATGAATAACGAAACATATCTTAACAGATTTATTGGATTAAATTCCAACTCCGAGAATAATTATAGGTGATTTCAATAGCCATAATCCAATATGGGGATCTCTAGGAACAAATTCCAAAGGAAAAATCTTGGAAAACTTGATAATTTCTAAAAACTTAAACCTGCTAAATGACGGTCAACCAACCCGATATAATATACACATGGGTTCCCCTCATCACCATTGATTTATCAATTTGCGATCCTGCACTATCACCAAATCTTTCATGGGATGTAATACCATTTTTGTATGGTAGCGATCATTATCCCATTAAAATGTCTATGACAATTATTGACAACAAGATCAATAAATCCCCGATTCCAAAATGGAACTTGAAAAAAGCAGATTGGTTTTTATTTTAAACCTATATCCAATGCAATTACCAAACATTAGAAGAAACTACAAAAGATCAAATATTATGTTCATTTACATCACTATTATATACCGCTGCTAACATTTATGTAGGAAAAACAAAAATTGTGAAAAGAACTTCCCTTCCATGGTGGAATACAGATTGTAGCCAAGTTATTAAACAATATAAAAATTCTTTTAACAAAATGAAGCGTTGCAAAACTGTAGAAAACATCATCGAATATAAGAAATTACGGGCCCAAGTTAGATATATTACAAAAACAAGTAGAAAAAAATCTTGGCAAGAATTTCTGTCTAGTATTAATAATTCTATGCCTATAGGTACTGTATGGGAAAATGGAAGAAAAATATCTGGATGCAACAGTTATAAAAAAATTCCGTTCTTGTATGGAAACAAGAAACTATTATCATCTGACGTTGAAATAGCAGAGTTATTTGCTAAGCAATTCGAAATTAACACTAGTAACAACAACTATTCCAAAGACTTTTTAAACATTAAGATACCTACAGAACAACAACTAATTGATTTTATTGGCATGGAAGATAACCCCCTCAACAAACCATTTACAATAGAAGAACTAAATTATTCCTTAAGTACCACCAAAAAGTCGGCACCAGGACCGGATGACATTCCGGTAAGTTTTCTTCAAAATCTACCTGACAATGCAAAACTGTTCCTTCTTGACCTTTACAAACAAAATTTGGCATAGTCATGAATTTCCATCGAAATGGGCGGAGGCAATAGTAATACCTTTATTGAAAGCAAACAAAACACGAACTGACCCTACGTCATATAGACCAATTTCCCTTACTAACACAATATGCAAAATATTAAAAAAAATGGAAAATAAAAGGTTATTGTGGTTTCTAGAGGAAAATAACTTAATAATTAATAAACAAAGTGGATTTAGAAGAAACAGGTCAACTCGGGATAATTTAATAGATTTAGAGTCAGAAAATACACGAAAGTTTTGCTATCAAACAGGAATGTCTTCCATTATTCGTTGATTATAAATAAAAGCTTTCGGTATGGCTTGGAGGTATGATATTTTAAACACATTATTGTGTTTCCTATTGAATTTCCTAAACAATCGAAAATTTAAAGTACGTGTAAATGATGTTACATCAAGTATGAAAAATCAAGAAAATGGAACTCCACAAGGATCCGTTATCAGTTCAACACTTTTTTTGATTTCAATAAATAAAATATTAGATAATTCACCAAAACTTGTTAAAGCAAGATTATATGCTGATGATTTTGTATTATACGCAAAAGGAAAATATTCGCCCGATACAAAAAAATCTACAATGTATATTAAACCATCTTGATTGGTCAAAAGCTGTGGGAGTACAATTTTCTACTACCAAAACAAAATGTATATTGTTCTCAAAAAATCGACATTCTACAAAGCCAAATCTGCACATATATGAAAACATCTTAGAATATGTTGATCATATAAAATTTTTAGGTATGTTTTTGATAACAAACTTTCTTGGAAAATGCACATTATGTACGTCATAAAAACTTGCCAAACTGGTCTGAATTTATTGCGAACTCTGTGTAACAACAATTGAGGTTCAGATTTTAAAAGCCTTATTAACTTTTACAAATCATTTATACGATCAAAGATTAATTACGGATCAATAGTTTACGCTTCTTCCAAGAAAACATTACTTGCTCAGCTCGAAACTATACAGAATACAGGATTAAGAATAGCCACAGGAGCTTTTTGTACCAGCCCAATTGAAAGTCTACAATGTTTAACTGGCGAACCACCTTTGAAATTCAGGAGAACATATCTATCGTTAGCTTATGCTTCAAATATTCAATCAATAAAAGTCACATCCCGCTCTTCATAACATAATTGGGGGACCGTTTTTAAAGATATTTATATTAAAAAAACTCAAACAGATCCTCTATTCTACGAGAGAATTCGAAGGTTTTTATCCTCTTATAGCATTCAATTTCCAAACTTCTTTAGTAAGCAATTAATGTGATAATAAGTATTATTATCACATCTATACAGATGCATCCAAATCCACTGATGATGTAGGATCAGCAATTGTCACTCCAAATACCACATTGCAATTCAAACTATCACCTAGTAGCAGTATTCTCTCTGGAGAACTGTTCTCGATTCTACAAGCATTAATTCACATAAACAACCACAATATCTCAAAAACCCTGATAATTACTGACTCTCTTAGTGCATTACATTCAACCAAACAGCTCTATACCAGTAACCCTATCGTTCACCTAATACAACAATAATTACAATACGCATCATGTGCGTATGAAGCAAAAGTGCATCATCAATAACAGTGAATACAGTGACTGTGTCGGATTTTAAATCACTCGTAAAAAAGAAAGTGTTAAGTGAATGGGGAAATAAATGGCAACAATCAAAATCATTTCTAAACACTATTAAGCCTACAACACATTCATGTTGTGAAATAAACGTTAACCGCCAGGTATTCGTTAAAATGACTCGATTGTGTATAGGACACAGCAAACTAACTCATGGTTATATTATCGCCAAATCAAATCGCCCTATATGTGATCTTTGTAACCATAATATATCCATACCATATATTTTGGTAGATTGTCCCAAGTTTATTAATGAAAGAAACAAACATTCAATACCTGGAAATATCAAAGATGTTTTGGGAGATAATTGTAATCCGAAAAACCTCTTTAATTATCTAAAAGATATTAATATTTTAAACAAATTGTAAATGAGTTTAATGTATATTAATATATAAACAGGTTTTACTTTAATTACTAATAACACCATATTATGAAATTAATCTTAACCTTAAATATTGTACTACAAACCTACCCACTTAATTGTAAATTTTGACTGTTTGTAATTTAATTAATTGTACATTATGTACTCCCCGCTTATAACTCCAAGTAAGTAGTTGATGCGGTTAATAAAGAAAAAAAAGGTCAGCTACTTACAGAAACAGAAAAAAAAATCAAAAATAAACACCCAATTGAATTGATGCGATATGGAACTATTGGTACTAGAAGGAAAAGTAGAAGGCCAGACACCAAAAGGAAGATCTCTAACACGATGGACAGATAAAATTAAGACTTTGGTGGGAAAATCGTAACATGAGGCGGTCCATATGGCACAGAATCGCACCCAATGGAGACAGGAATCTAATAATACTTAGAGTGTCAGCACGCCCTGACAAGGACTAAAGGAATGAGGGGGAAGTATATAACAAAACATAAAAATTGTAGCCTAATTCAGTAACACCATGATTTAAATTAAATACTTTTTTTTATTGTATTCAATTTACCTTGTTTTAAAATATATTCGATATGATATTGAATAAAAAAATTTGATACATGTTTTTTGTTGAATTCTCTATTTGTTGGCTTTTATTATTTTTATATAGTAGTCAGAGTAGTATTATTTGTTTACCTAATAAATTTTGGCTTAAACTAAAAGGAGGTAAAAGCTTTATTTTGATGAAAACCGTTTTACTCGACTCGCGCGATGAATTACGACCCGCCCGGTCGACTATTACGATTGGATTAACATTTCTGGACGTACGTATGAATTATACGAGCGCGTAAATGGCTGATAGGATTAGGGGATGTTCGCTTATTTCCCATCCAGCTCGCTGCTGATGTTTACAAAAACATTTTTCAGATTTCCATGGAATCAAGGACACTTTATCGGTCCACTTTTCGTTCTATCTGTAAACACAGAGGGTGGAATTCGATGTTGTGTTATCACTTTCTCCAGAAAAAACGATCAAAATAAACTTACTGTCGGCTTCGCAAAAGATTTCCGTTTGTTGTTCTTCCATCAGAAATTCTCAATGAGTGGTGTTTGTGACAAAAAAAAATATTTTAGAAATAGAATACGGAGTCATTTCGACAAATTCTTAAAGAAAGAAAAGCTCAGCATTTTATAAAGACAATTTTATTTCTAGACAAAATTCTCTTTATTAGCTCTATACTAGCTTTTATGCGTGTCTTTATTGTGTTGATACTAAGTAAGCCTTGTGTGCCTTTAAGTAAGAAGTTAAAGTAATTAACAGCAAAATATCATAAAATAACATTAAAAATCAAACGTTAGCTCTAAAAACTACGAAGAAAGGTATGTTTAGATCAAAATATTCGAAAAAATTAGTAGTAACATGAAGGAGCTTATACAGTTTGCATAGTTTAAGTACATACAGCTATGTGTTGTGTCATTCAATGTGGATATATTTAATCATATATATTATTAGATATTTAAAGTCTTAGTGCGCCAAGCAATTAATTAGCTAATTAATTAATTAATTAATTAAAATTATTTAAATGATATGACTATGATTCTATCACACTTTTTAATTCTCTTATCTTAGGGTTATATTCGTGTTTTAATATCGATGCTATTACATGTGAAAGGTAAGGTCCATAGAATACCGGAATAATAAAAAACATATGGGACCTAACATTATATATTGAAATAAAAATAATGAAATAAAATTCACACTCAAATGTTTTAATAAACAATATCTCATATAATGATTCTCAAATTTTTGTTCTACGTACGGAACTTTCAAAATAATGGTACAAACAATATTAGCTAAAATCTCAAAATCCCAATTATTATTCTAAATCTCCTAATCAAAATATTTATATCTTTTACAAAGTAATTGTAAAAATTGTGTTATCAATAAAAGAAATTTGCAGAAAATAAAACTATCTCTCTATGATGATGAGTGGTCCAAATCCTTGTTCCGTGTAGCCTACACTATCTATTCTTAGCAGCTCCCAAGGTAATCAGCAATCTTACAACAAATTATTGCAAGTTTATCGTCCTTAATGATCTCCTTCAAATGCACGAATCATTCAAATCATGCTAGCTTCTTCTCCCTCAATAAACTGAAATCTCTCGTTGGCCTGAGTGAAATATGACTCTTGGATTATCCTTCTCTTTACGATAAACTGAATCTCTCGTTGGCCTGAACAGTGACTCTTGGAATATAAGTAGAAAATATAACTTACAATCTTTTACTGGAGTAGCTTCTATCAGATACACTAACTGTACGAAAGCTCACAAACTTTCACTGCTACTCTCTTCCTACCTCTGGGAAACTACCCGAGAACAACGGCCGTTCGCCTTGCACCTTTGAAAACCAACTCCCTAATCTTTTTTTCTTCCAAAACTAACTAACGTCTTATTCTCAAACCAACCTCCCACCTGTTTCAATCTCATCCAATCAAAACGCGTCATACATCTTCCATTTCTTCATTTCGATAACACAACAAATTTTTACCTACAATTATAAAATTTCCTAAAACTTTATTTACCTATTTACCAAATTTCTTTTCCTACCAATTCTTAAGAACTAACAAAAACATATCTTTCTAAAATCTATTCTATTGTCCTAATTACTGCACAACATTTATTTGGAAAAACCGCTTCCATTGTTTAGAATTTCACTTAAGCTTATGCGGGTCACTCAAATATATTTTAACAAAGAAAATAATTTATGCATATCTTACGTTTTGTTCAATACAGGTAATCCAAAATTAAAAGACTTTCATTCTTCAGAATGTTTGTAATTTATTGTTTGACTTATCTGAATTATTTTAATGTTTTTTGAACTTTGTAATATTTTAAGCAAACCAATACTTTTTCTCGATTTTACATATCATAACAAAATATATATATATATATATATATATATGTATATATATATATATATATATATATATATATATAGGTATATATATATATATATATTTATATATATATATATATATATATATATATAATATATATATATAGGTATATATATATATATATTTATATATATATATATATATATATATATATCATATTTTTTTGGATGTTATTTCCTCTGAAACCGCTATAGGAAGTTGATGATCTTTTGCTACAATCAACAAAACATAAATTCTGTCTACTCAAACAGGAAAAGTAGTTAGTAAAGCACTCTGCTTTTTACTTTTATATTAACCTTTGAGTGGTTACATTCTGATCTCTGATGCCGACGTCTTTAATTTTTCCCGCTAAAATCCCAATACACATATTGTTTTGTCTGTGCGGTCAGGTAGCTTTCGAACCCTCATCACGCTCTTTAGTCTTAAAATTCTTAGTGTTCTCTGCTATTTCTCTGCTATTTCAATTCCTGGTGATAAAACACCTCGGCAGAGACAATACTTAAATGAACTCCGGACCGAACTGAAACGTCGAACAGATAATGGAGATCAAAATCTGATCATTAAGTATGTAAAAGGTAGACACTATAGTCAGTAAAACTGAGAGCTCTTTAAACTAAATGTTTCCAGCAGTTCCAGATTAAGTAAATCCCAACAGTTGAAGTTACATGTAATTACCAAATGTATGCGGTCCTAATAGCAAAATTTCATTGTTTAATGCTAACGTTAGTGATTGTGAATTCGACATCATAGCATTAAGTGAAACGTGGTTACGTAGAAAAGACCAAAAATTCCATGAGGTAGACAAGGTAAAGGGTGGTGGTGTAGTGCTCGCGGTAAAAGATTTCATAACATCTGAAATATTGGACATTACGGCTCTCGAAGCACAATTTCCGCTAATTGATCTTATTATTGTCAAGTGAAGGATTGGATAGAAATATTTTTATATAGTTTAATTTACCTGATAGGTTAAGTTTGGTAACTTTAAGTAATTTTTCGATTGCTTAGGTCAATTTGATTACTTAAATAATGACTGCATAGTACTTGGCGATTTTAATGTTTCAAGGTTTATAAATAATGATATGTCTAATTTTAAAACTTATGTAGTATTAGGTTTTGTGGGCTGTACTGGCCTTAGACAATTTAGCAATGTTGTTAATCATTTTGGGTAGACTGCTAGATTTAGTCTTATCGCATTTCAGTTGTGAAGTGAAGCATGATGAATCACCTTTGGTCTATAAAGACTCTCATCACCCAGCTCTTCTAATAACATTTACGGATATATTTGTAAAAGAGCCTAAATTTAGGTATGGTTTGGAAGCAATTAACTAACAACCCTAAAAAAAGCAAATTTTTTGCTTTATATCGAGAACTGTATGAAATGGATTGAATGGATGACATTAATGAAACTTTAAAAAACTTTTATGATAAGATTTTTTTGTGTTTAATAAGTATATTCCAGTTTATAAAAATTTTAGCCATAAATACCCACCCTGGTTTGATGCTGATATCATTCACAACATCAAATTAAAAGCAAAGTTTAGAAAAAAGTTTAAATAATTCAAAAATCATTGTGATTTTCTTGAGTTTTAACGGTTAAAACACCTTGTCAGATCAAAAATAAGTTTGTCATACGAGAAATATATGACGATATATATCCATATTGCTTTATCCATCAACCCCAAGAAGTTTTGGTCGTACGTAAATTCAAAAAATAATAGTTCAAGAATTCCTGGTGTGATGAAATATAATGGCATTACTGCCTCTGATCCACAAAATAATTTGAATGTGTTTGCAGAATTTTTCAAGAATGTTTTTCTGTCATCAGATATTAATTTCAAGGCTAACTCTTCCTCAGTTAACGCAGATTACTTAAATTTTTATCCTATTTTAGAGTCTGAGATAATTTTTGCTAGTAATAAATTGAAAGACAAAATGACGTGTGTACCTGATAATATTTCTATCCTTTATGGTTAAGGATTGCATAGGTGCCTTAACTGTGCCACTATTAAAAACTTTTAATTTATGTCTTCTTAACAAGGAATATCCGAGTCTCTGGGTAGGAGTCAAATGTGTGCCCAATATTCAAAACTGGTAAAAAGGGTCAGGTAGAAAACTACAAACCAATTTCCATTATTTGCAATGTGTCGAAAGTCTTTGAAATAGTTTTGTATAATCGTACAACACATCGATACAATCAAACTGTGACAAACTTATTAATGGTCACACAATATATCTCAGCGGCCCTACATAACAGAAGTCAAGTTGACGTCATATATACTGACTTTACGAAGGCGTTCGACAAAATTAACCACGGCGAATTACTTTCTAAATTGTGTCCTCTTTGGTCTTTCTGAGGATGCTGTGACTTTTATAAGGTCTTACTTGTCAAATAGAATGCAGTTTGTTGCTTACAAATCGGAAAATTACCTAGCTTTTTCAGGGGTACCACAAGATTCAAATCTAGGTCCATTATTGTTCTTGTTATTTATTAACGATCTGTGTGAATCAATTTCTGCACCATGTTTATGTTATGGCGATGATTTAAAGATTTATTCATTGATAAGCGACCTTAATGATTGTCATTTTCTGCAGAGTAAACTGAATCGTGTACATGAATGGTGTAATGCAAATCATTTAAATCTTAATGCCAATAAGTGTAAAGTAGTTAGTTATTCTAGAAAACAGTCTAATATACACCATCCTTATATTATCGATGGCAATGAACTTGAACGTTTGAATAAAATTAAAGACCTTGGAGTTACATTTGATTATAAACTCACGTTTGTTGAACATGTTAATTTAAAGGTTAAAGAAGCCCTTAAATCTTATGGTTTCATAATTAGAAATAGTCGAAATCTCACTTATACTAAAGCAATTAAATTACTTTATTTCACTTTTGTATGCTGTAAACTGGAATTATGCCTCTGTCATTTGGTCACCTTTTTATGATGTACATATCCAAATTATAGAGCGTGTGCAGCGTAAATTTTTAAAAATTTTGTCTTTCTAAATTAACGGCGTCAGCAATATAGTGAGTTGTGTAGCGGTTTATGAATTAATGCCTCCCTAATATTCCTGTACAAGCTACTACATATCATCTCATTGACTGCCCTGATATTCTTCGACAAATAAATTTTAACGTTCCATCTTATCCAGTGAGAAATTCGATTACGTTCAGAAATACACAAGCATTCTCATGTGCAACTATTATAATTCCTTAAGTGCTTACTGCGATATATTTCACTGTAGTTTAAAGCAGCTTACTACGATGGCTGAGATCTACCTAGGTAATTGAGTCGTTTCTTTATGTTAAGGTAAAATACTCCAAAAATGTGTTATTTAGTTAGTACCTATAAATTGTTAATATTTCATTTAACTTTAGTATTGTATTTTGTCCTATAAATGTATTCTGTTGGACAATAAACGCTATTATTATTATTATTAAAAAATCTGTGGTAAGTGTCGATAATTCATGTATTATTTGACGGTACAAAAGACCTACGTTTACTTTGTGTCATACTCAACAGTAAGTTTTTGTCGTGTTTGGTTTATAGTAAGTTTAAATAATAAACATTAATTTTGGAAATTGTGTGTAAATATAGATAAAAAAAGAGAATAAGCCAGGTTGCAACAGCTTTTTGACAAAAGTGTTGCTAATTTCAAACCGGAACTAGAAGATGATGACGCAAGTTTGCAAGATGATTTCAGAAGTTCTAGAATATGATACTAATTCCTGAATGTATGTATGTACCAGCACCAAAAGGTGACATTAGTCGAAAATTAGCGACAAAAGAGATTTGGGAATGTTTACTACAGATATTCTAGAAAAATAGCAGAATGCACTAACAAGATTATAACATGAAAACCGTACAACAGAGTCAATAACAGAGCGGCTAGGCTAATTGATCTTATAGAATTAACAGCTTCTCTATTGGGTCTGTTGTACATATCTGGCGCTAACAAAAGCAATCATCAGAATGCTCATGATTTATTTAGAACAGATAGTAGGCCAATGGAGATTTATTGCCTTACCATCTCGCTAAAGAGGTTTTAGTTCATTATAAGACACATTCGGTTCGATGATAAAAGTACTAGACCACAAAGCAAGAATTCAACATTTCGACAAAAACGTGCAGAATATACATTTTTTAATATCAACAATTCTTTCAACAACCCTTGTAGTATCTGCTAGACAACACAAACGTAGTTTCGAAATAAAAATGTCCTCATATTTCTAGGCAAAAGGCTGAATTAAGGGCGGTGGATTTTGATAGAGAACACTTGAAATGTTTGACATTTTTATTGTAAGAGTTCTCTAGGCCGCACATTCATTTGTAAGGGGCTGAGTTTTTATGTTTTTGTTTGCTGATACTAACGATTTTGGTGTGTTAAATAAAAGAGAAACATATACAATTGTAAATTTTTATATTCTGTTTATTAAATATAAATATAGTCTGTATGCCAAAAGAATTTTTAACTATTCAAAAAAATTTGACATTAAACTGTCTATAGTCTATTGGTATTTTATTTATGTGTAAAATGTACCGTACTTATTCCTCATGAGATATCTTTAGTGTCAACATAACTGAATAACAATTTCATAAGTACCATTAAGAAGTTTCCATTCGCTCAAAGTTGCCATACTATGTCGTAATATTATCATGAGTTTTTCTCGTTAGATACAATAGATAATGTGGAATTGTACAGTTGTTTCAGAATCAAAAAGTTGTTTGAATAATGTCATGATAACTTTACTTCATTTAATTTTCTTATGTACCTAATATTATATGCTCAAAAAAATTGTTTCCAAAAAATATATATAGGACGTCAGGATTTTCTTCGAAATATCAGTGCAGTTTTAGCCCATTTTCCCTTATCTATATACTACATAATCTTGCACTTTTTGTAGCTAGAATGTAGCTGCAAAATAAATCCCCAAGCTGAGAGCCAAGTCTCAAAAGATCGCAGCGTGTACACTTGGGAACAAATACTCTACCAAGTACAATACCCTGTGGACACTACCAAGTACAATACCCATCTATGTACGTAAGTCATCTCCGTAGTTCCAACATTAAGAAGATTATAATATTCATGTTCGTTCCGTCTTAAGATGTGGTCTACTAGCAATGGTATCGATACCCATCATAAACCGATAATATTAACGAAAATAAGGTCTTGTGCAACAATCGTAGCGAAATGTGATTGCCCAAGTCATATTGTTGCAAGCCTTTTAACTCCCAGAATTTTGACAGATATCGTTGCAATCTTTAACAAAAAAAAAACGGCTTTTTGAGGCGTTTTGGCAGAATCTCACGTATGGTAAACTTCACGCCATTATCCATTCAAAAATGTTCGCACCGGCGAATACTGAGCTGCATTACTAAAGGCAACAAGTCATTAGTTGAGTTAAACTAGCCTGTCTCACGACGGTCTAAAGCCCAGCCCTACAGGAAAACAATTCGACTCCTGGCGAATTCTGCTCTGCAATGATGGAAAGAGCCGACATCAAAGAATCAAAAAGTGACGTCTCTATAGCCATTACATGCCACTTAGTAGTCTTAAGTCAGTTTATCCCTAGGGTAACTTTTCTGACACCTCAGTCTGAACACTCTTCAAGCCAAAAGTATGAATAGGCCGTTTTTCGCAGTCCCTTTCCGTACTAACCATCAAAGTTACCGATATCACTGAGCTAGCGTTAAAACACCTGCATTATTCTTTGACAGCTTAACTATGCCACTTAAATTACCCGCCTGACAGTGTTCTTAAATCGAATCAGGCTGGAGGTAAGTTGACGCTCGCAGTAGACCTGCGTCATAGCAATACCAGCAATACTGTAATCGTTTACTACAGACATCCAAACGACCCCCTTTCTGAACCTTTATTTGAGTATTTTCCCACACTCAATAGAGCCATTCTATTGGGCAACGCCAGACCACCAAGTGACTTTAACCACCAATCCTAGCGGGAGACACCTCTCAGAAGTTTTTATAAATTTGCCTACCGACAGAATCACCAACACAGAAGCTAACTTTCTTTGGCCCCAATGGTATGTCTATCGGAGATAAACCTATGCACTGGAAGCATCTTGCACAAATTCGAGGATAGGTATATTATAGATGACTAATAACGTCAGACAGACCTCCAACTCCTAGTCAAAACTGACCTAGACTGAATGGACCGCTACACAAAACACTCGATTCTTTTATGAAAGAAATTACAGAAAGGACAATTGGGAACTATTCCAAGACTACATCACTCATGATCTCCCAGAGTTGGGTAATTTCTAGTCAACAAACAAACATAGGTATTTTAAAAATGAAAGTCTTTTACAAGAAGCTTTCCATTCTAGCAATTTCATTAAACAAAATACAACAAATATACTCTAACTCAACAACAATTAATCCTGTTAAATACTAACCAAGTGCTTACTACTAAGAGAGTATAAAAAATTCGAGACCCCCTTATTTATTAAAATTAGAATATAACCAACTATCAGCAGCAATCAGACTATTGAGCTGATGTATCCAACATTCCAATCATCAGGGATATTTTGTCCTTTTAAGCATTTTGTTAATATAGTTGAACCAACATCTCATGTAATATTTTTGGTCCATACTTTTACGAACCCAATTGGGACGTCTCCAGGTCCTGCTGCTTTACCGTTTTTTCGATCTTTTTGAGGGCAACTCCCCGATTGTTATTTTAATTATTTGTGTATGTTTGGATATTTCTTTCCATTTCGATCTCTTGGAACTTACATCTATGCTCTGTCAATAAAACCTCTTAAATGGTGTTTCTACTGTTAAAGATCTATTAACTGTAAGTTAGATTTTTCCGTTCCTATCTTCCGACAGACTTTATCATCTTTCCACGCTTGCCCAACTCTTGTATCCACCCATATACCTATCTACTTCTGCACATCTTTGATCCTACATCTCATTTTACTTTTCACTACTTTTCTTTTACATCTCGATTTAATTTTTTATGTATGTTGTAATCTTCGTTCTTTCTCGTTGACATCCATTTCTGATAAACAGTTTTCTCCTTGTCGATTATCCTAGTAGAATGTATCCTTGTAAATTTGTGGATGTCTCTAATTTGAAAAAAGCCATTCATAATTTTGAGAGTCATTGTTTCTCAAAAATCTCTAAGACGCATTCCGTTGTCATTGGGTTATTTGTTTCTCAATCTTCCTACGACTATGTTATTTTCGTCTCTCCCTACTTTGTCGTTTAAATCTCCTAGTATAAAGATTTACAGTTTTTTTTTTTTTTAATTTGAGGGAGTATTTCATTTATTTTGTTGTAGAAATCGTCTTTACTTGCTGGATCTGCATCTTCATTTGGGACATATACTACGACAATTACGAGGTTCTGCCATTTTTTTTCATTTTCAGTATAAGCAGTTGTTCATTTACTTCGTTTAACGATTTAATATTGTTTTTTAAGATTTTTTCGAAGGGCACATAGATACTCCTCTCTTAGCTCTGTTATCTTTACTCACTACACTGTAGATATGTATATATTCTCCTATCTCAATTAATTTTATCAAGCTATAAAATACAGACACCATAATTTATAATAAATCCCTTTATCCATATTAAAAATGTTTAAATTCATCAACCCTTACTTTATAATAAAACGTTCACATAGGTGATAACATCCTATCTCTCCCACTGGTCAATTTTGAATAATATTGCAATAATAGATTATCGCATTATATTCATGCCATATGCACAAGTAATATTATGGAGAAATACTAAATACTAAATTAATGAAATAAAACATACCAAATTATATTGTTAGCAGGTCACACAGTTGTACTAATCAATACTCGATTTTAATATTTTACTGTCAGATGGTATTTGCTGCGATTCGAAAAATATTTACAAATACAGTAATTTGAAGTGAACGAGTTTGCAATAATTTATTTCGTTATTTCCGAAATTGCAACCTTTGATATTCGCTACAATGCTTTGTTGGATGACATATCGCCAATTAAAACATTTTTAAAGTATCGATATGATATATTTTTCCAAACTTGTTAAATACGCTTTAGATTTGGGTGGAATTTTAAAAAACTAAAATTAAAAATCCACAGTTTGAAATATTAGTTATGTCGGCTGACAAGTAAAACTCACTTGCAATTTTGAAAGAACACAGATATTCAAGTTTTAAAGCATATCTTATTGTAAAAAATCCATTTTCGAGCCAATTTTATAACAGAAGGTAAAAACAGAAGGTATTTTCTATTATAATCCGTTATAAAATTGGCTCAAAAAATGGATTTTTTACAATAAAATATGCTTTTAAACTTGAATACCTCTGTTCTTTCAAAATTGCACTTAGTGAGTTTTATTTGTCAGCCGACGATATATAACACAAATATTTCTCATCTCGTCCAATTTTTCAACCCAATTATTCCCATTTTAATCTTTTGGTCTTATTTAAACATGTTAAGAAAGATGACAGAGTCTAGTCTTTTAGATTCCAGAACCTCAGGAACTATTAGCTGGACGAAACTTACGACGACGACTTTGCAAACGAAAAAATGGATTTGATATTATTAACATGGAATACCCGAACCCTGTACAAGCTGAAGCACATATATTATCTTAATAAGAAAAAGAAAAAAAATGTAAGACAAAACAGTCGAGAGAGAAGAATACTCAACAACGACTGTTGAAGTCAAAATTAAAAAAAATCTAGAAGACAAAACAGAAGAGAGAGAAGGGGGACCATCAATGACTCTTAAAGTCAAAGACGTAGTTAAAAAAATATCAGAAACTAATTACCCGGAATAGATAATTGTTCCCCAAGCACAATCGCTAACCAGTTACCCCCAGTATGTAACAAGTCAACATAGCAAGAAAATAAAAGAAAAAATAAGGGGTAGTTAGCCTAGAAAAGAATAATAATAATTATTATATATTCAAAATTAGATAAAAGGTAAAATTCAACATTATTACACAATTTTTGAGTATCAGGTCAGCTTAGAATGTTTAAAAATTACGAAACAATATACCTTCGTTGGAAAATATTACCACGAAGCGACATACCAGCGATAAGAATTGAGCTGAGCTATGAGGTTACACCATCGCATGATCCATTTTAGCACGTGAAGCAGACGGCACAACCAGCAAAAACTCTAGGGAAAGGCGGTAAGACGCGACGCTTTACTTCGGTACCCTGGAACAAAAACGTGGTACTATGACGGAGTAATTGAGAGTACGCGTTCGCGGGACATACAAACCAAGAAAATTGGTCAAGGAGGCCAGTAAGTGCTCGGCGACCTAGTGGAGTGTTAGTCGGTCAGCCGTCCGGGTGAGCTCTACTCAGTTAGCACTGTATTGTATCCGACGGGAACGGTAGTAAAGTGTATCTTCTCGTCTCCTTTCGCAAACTTTAATTAAACAATAATTATTTACATCGTATATTTGTTGTCTTAGTTTTAGTTTACAATTTATTAATATATTGTAAGTTTGAAATTATGGTTTTTGTTTTTTCCCGTCCCATTGCAGGTAGAGACTAGAAGAGTAACCCGCCTTTAGCTTTGTGCAAGTCTCCGGCTTCTAACGTAAGCCAATAAACTCTACTCTTTACAGGGCCTGTAAAGCCGCGAGGACGGAATTACGTTTGTTCGGACTAGTTGGACCAGTAAGAGTTCGGACTAGTTGTCTCCGCTCGAAGAGATAAGCATCCATTACGTATATGATGAGGATGTTACATAATCTCCCAGCTGAACTATATAAAGAAGATGGCTTATAGAAGAAATATAGACACACAAATTCATCTCCAGTGACTAGAATATTGGAATACATTGCACTCTACACAAAAAAGAAGATATCTTTGAATGCTCTAACGACAAAATAATTACACTTCTTAATGTAGCGTATAAAATATTTTTCCTAATACTGTGCCACCGTGTGGATCCATATGCAGAAAGAATAATAAAAAAATATCAGGCTGGTTTCAGATTTGGTAAATCCACATTTCATCAGATTGTAACCCTGAGATACATTTAAAAAAACACTTGAATATGACATATGCACTTATCACGTATTTATAGATTACAAGGCAGCCTTCCACTTTGTAAACAGAGTGAAGAAATAAAATACAACTTACCAAGCTAATCCAACAATTTCGAGCTTGGGTAGCCCATAAGCACACTTTGACCTTTAAGTCCAAGCGTCTGTCACGCCTTTACGTCACGTAACGTCGCGTCACGCCACGTTTCATCCTTTTACGTCAAAGGTCGCAACAGGTGACGTGACGCAACGTTACGTTACGTAAATACGTGGCTGACGATAGGGCTCTAAGGTCAAAGTACTGAAGAACTCTTTTGGTATAGTGAGACAGGTTTGATAGTTTAGTTCTTTGTCTATGAAGTATTCATTTAAATATGTTTATTTTGTCAAAAAGTGACTCTATCTGGCCAGCCAGATAATATCGACATTAAAGCCTTTTCGCCAGCGGATATGGCAAAAAATTACAAAGAGTCACCAAGAGAATGGCATCATTTACTCTTAAATGAGATTTACTTGCAATACTTGAATGATGCAATAACAATATTTGAAAAATTATATCACTCTTTCTTGGAGGTCAGACTAAAGATTAATATGAACAAGATACCCATAATGTCTAATCTGGTGCTAAATCGAACAATTGCTGTTGGTGGAAGAAATATTGTCGAGAATGCATCATATAATTAATAAGGACATGAAGTTCGATTGGGCAGAGATGTGACTAGACATGTGAGCTTCCACGTCGCATAGAATTAGCGTGGATAGTATTTGGTATGCCTTTATATGGCTCAAAAATAAGATCTTTATCCAATGTGTGTTACCTGTATTCACCTATGGAGCGGAAAAATTAACACTCACCAAAAATATAGGGAATAAGATTTGCATGACTCAAAGGCTATAGAGCGCCAGATGTTTGATGCCTCTACGAGAGACCCAAATCATAAACGAAACAATACGTTGTAGAACCCAAACAACAGACGCCATCATAAAAATTGCGTCCCTAAAATAGAATTGAGCAGGACACGTCACCAGATTATCAGACAACCGATGGCGATGGACAAAACGTGTTGTCGAGTGAATACCAAGACAAGAAGTACTACGAAGCAAATAGTGAATCTATACGCAATTCGCTTGTACGCATTTTGCCTTGTACGACTTATCATAACGACTGAGTAAGAAGTCCTGAATGTGAAATCAAATATTTTCATAGAAGGTACATATTTAGGTTAGAATCTGAATTTTGATTTCGAACAATTAGAAATCTTCGGGTTTTTACTTTTTCTTTTAGTTCATTTTTTATTTTTGACTTTGGATTTGCATGACTTTGGATTTGCAAATCCAAATATGGATTTGCATGACCTGAAATTTTGGAATGAATTTGAAGAAACTCAGTTTCAATTGATTGAACAGTCAACAACTTTTATGTTGTATAAAAATTTTGTTGGTAAATTCACCGTTTTTGAATTGTACAGGTCATAAAAAAGCATTATTTAAATTAATATAATTATTCGAGCATGTAGCATAAACTCGTCGTTGTCCAGTGTATATGTTACGCGTCACAAAAAAATTATTTATTTTATATGTCACATATGTTAATGTTAGAACACTATCTGTCCAGTAAATTTTCTTCATGAATTGTGTTTTATTACGTAAACACCAACCGTTAAAAATGTATAAACGAGTGCACTACTGCGTGTATGTTTTAGAGTAAAAACGCGGCTGCCAACTTTATTCGCTATTTTATGCTTTTACACTCTGATATGCGGTTTCGTATTTCCCGTGTAGATCCGGGATATTTTTACTCTGCTATATCAAATGATAACGTATATACCGTTTGTTACAACATCAGACTACAAAGTTGGGGTAAAATGGACACATTAATTATTGGGATTATTTTGTTAACAGTCAGAAGTGGACGATGGAAAAGTGGTTTTCTTTTGGGGTAGTAAAAAAACCGAAGCTAAAATCTTCAAAGAAATTGGTAGTATAAAAAATAATATACTTGATTAGGACCGTATTCGATTTTTCGAATAGAAAACCGTTTTTCGATTAACCTTGGGTAAACCTTTGCGTTTTAAGTTCAAAGCTACCATACATTTCCAACGTTAACAAATAAACTTTGTTGCATATAGTAACAAAAAAACACCACTATGTTGTTACTAGCTAAAGTTTTTTAACATCATAATTCGACATATCTAAAATTTACGGTAAGGTAAATGTTTTTTATTAGATAATATATGGTAGCTAATTATAATTTATTCTCTTTCAGCCCTGAAGAAGCCGAATTAATTCTCTTTGGCGAAAACGTTAGGTGAAATAATTGATACACATTAGAGTTTTCTTGCAGATTTCCCCAATATTTAAGAGTTTACTATATATATATATATATAAATATATATATAATATATATTATATATAATATATATAATTATTGTTATGATGTGTTGTTGTTGTATGAGCTATGAGTAAATTGAATGATATATATGTAAGTATAGGGTTTTTATCGCGGTTCTCAAAGACTTAGTTTGTAAGTACTTTTTTTAAATTATCTTTTTTATAACTCTTATGAAACAAACCTATCTATCTAATATAAGCAATATCAATTTAAAACAATCTATCTAAAATTTGAAATTCTTACAATTATTAAATTATTAACAAAATTTGGTACCTTCTTTCACTGAACGCCTAAAGTTTTTTCCAATATTAAAGTTATTATCACCACTCGATATCTTCTTACTAAGCCTTGGTTATCCAACTATTTTAATATGTTCCTTCTTAATTATCTCCACTCACCATATAAATATATATTTAACTTCTTGTAATTTCCATATAATGTACTTTGAAATATACTGGATCTTGTGGTTGTATTATTGAATGCTTATTTCAATGAATTAACTTCAAACTGTCACTATATTACTGTAGTAATAATTAATCTCCAACTGTATTTAACTTAATAATTGATTTAACTTAATCAATGCCTTCTTCTAGCTAATAATCTCTTCATAACCTCATAAATAACTGACTTAATAATCCTTGAATTGTTATAACTAACTACTCAATAATAATCTTGTAACTGATTTAATTTCTTCTAACTAACTCACTTAACTCAATTAATAATCTTCTTGTTACTAAATACTTGAATTATTACTTTACTGTAACTAACTAACTGACTTCTAACTGAACTCTAACTGACCTAAACTCTAACTGACTGCTCCTCCAAATTACATGGCTTTTTATATCTATTTCATTGTTTCCAGAATAGTCTAGCAATAAATAATGTTCGAATCATTCTATTTGTTCTATCTGAATATTCTGGAAATGGTTTTTTTGTCTGTGATGTATTATGCAAATAGTCCCATTGACATTTCGAGAACTTTCTATTTACAATTTACTTGACTTTAGGCTCTTCAGAGCAGAACTACACTATTATATGTATCTTAAACATTTATATGAAATATATTTTTACTATTCTACATATGTAATTTTATTTTAAATTAAAATTTGACACTACAGTGTATGTTTGGTTGCATAAGCACATGCTGAATAAACATATTTAATATTAAATAAAATAAAAAAAAAACTTCTTAAACTTAATTCTTATGCTAAATTCTTAAAAATACCCTCATATAATTATTTTTTAATAATAATATCTAGTATATAACTTATAAATTATGTCTTTTTTTACTATTCAAATAAATATATTAATTAACATTGTATATCTAATTGTATATATTTCTATGTTAATTTATTGCATTTCTGCTCTCACTACAATATATATATAGTCTACTGCAGGTCATCATGCAGGGTAGAGTCTAAGAGCTAAGCTAGAAATAATGAACAGAAAGCAGAACGATTTGCAGATCAATAAGAAAGCACGTTCAAACCCAACGACAATAATGATGTAGAAGTAGGAGATGGAAAGAACCATTCCAAACCAAAGAAAGAATAACGTTGACATCATTTAGAGAAGTATCAACAGAGACAAAGAGAATATAAATCCTACGAAAGCTCCAGAAAATGATCTCCTAAACAAAAGAACTATTAAAAGAAATAAAGAAAGTAGTCAATACGATCGCCAAATCAGGTTAACATCCTAATGAAGTAATATCTTATCGACTAATATCACTTCTTCCAGTAATATCAATTTTTTGAACATCTATTAAAAGATTAAAACCAATAATAGAAAGAAAAAATATTAAACCAAATCATGAATTTGGTTTCAGAAATAAACATTCCACTTAGACCAAGTTCACAGAATAACGAATATAACAAAAAAACATTGGAAGAAAAGAAAGTCTGCTCTACAATCTTCTTGAATGTACCACAGGCGTGTAATAAAGTCTGGCATGAGGGTTTAAACTATAAACTAACAACGTTCATGCCTAAACAGTATTCAGAAATATTAGAATCATACATTGCGAATAGATATTTTTGAGTAAAACAAGAAGAAGTGTACACCGACTTAAGTGAGATCAAAGCTGGCGTGCCACAAGGGAGTGTACTAGGTCCGGTTCCTATTGTATATGTGTGAGATTCCAGACCTAGAACAAAACACTATTGTCACTTTTACGCATGATACAGTCATACCAGAGATAGGAGACACTAGTGAAAAAGCGACTGATAAGTTGCAATTATTAATAAATACAATATATACTTGGACCAGAAAATGGCGACTACAATTAAATGTGACTAAATCTGCACACATTAACTTTACAAATACATAAATATAGAAGTTTCTAGTTATACTCTGTTTTTAAACCAGGAGGAGTAAACCAAAAAGCCAGATTCACACCCAAGAAAGTTACTAGAAAAGTCACCAAATACATCTTCTTTTTTTGTCGATTATCTCGGCCTTGCGGTAATCCAGTAATCAGTATCGGACACCCTCATACGTCGATTCTAACCTAACTTTGTTTGTTTATGTTTGAATAATATTTTTTTTTAGTTCATTTCCAATATATATTATTTAGTTTTTCTAATTACAATAAAAAAATGTTGGACTGTTATGAAGAAGTTGAAGAATTTTTAGAGTTTATTTATCACATTGTAGAAGAACGTATACGAAAGTGATATATTCGTGATAAAATTATATCTAAAATTCAATCGAATTTTACAATATTTCTTCAGCGCTATAACTTAACAACAAATATTGTATGCTACTTTATAAGAATATAACCAGTTTTTATGGGATTGCCCATTTTTCAAGTTTACAGGTATAGACTTATGTTCATTATTCAGGCTTTATTAAATGAATTGTAGCTCTTTCTGCTGATAGACGAGATATTATGGATATCGTTGTCGAACTTAATTTAAAAACTTTCTTATATACTGAATACAACTCAAGGGAGTTAAGGTTAATTGGGTATACAGCCATAGATTAAAAGCCAAGTGCGCTCGGTTCAACAGTTCATTATATTTCGCCAATTTTCATTGGCATCATCAGATGAAAGCTACAATTATTTAAAACATGGTAAAATACATTCAATAGTTGTTTGTTGTTATATATATATATATATATATATATATATATATATATATATATATAATATATATATATATATATATATATATTTAGGTAATGATCCATAAAATAGAAACAATAGTGCACATATAAGAACAAGAAGTATTGTATTGTAGAAAAGCTATTTTGGAACCTGAAAAAGACAATTTCCTTGTTTTCAACAAGGTCTACAATCCAAATTAAATACATCTCTTGCAATAATATGTGCTACAGCAGTACCTTACAATCTAGGTTTTAGGAAAAAAAATGATGGTGATGATTTTGTAGAAAATGTTGATGTGTTGGTAAATAGAAATGTTAATGATGTGTAACAATGGCTAAATTGTAGGAGACATTTTATTTAACAATTTTTTTTGCATGGGAATGAGAATACTGAATATCATACTAAATTTTGAGGGTATACAAGGCAACTATCGAACACGGTGATTAATTTAATCTTGCCCAAGTACTTTCAATCAATAGATCATCTTCAGGGGCATTTCGTCAGTTGTGGCCTATCCGACATAGTAGAATGTCATAAATGTAAAATTTGGACATAACAATACAAAATACAATACACTAAGACAAACAAACACTTTAAAATTTATGAGGAGAAGCTACATGTTGTATAGAAGCCGGAGACAGAATTGATTCTGTCTCCGGCTTCCAAAATACCATGATCCATGATTTATCTCATTTAAGAATCACCGTACAGTTAATCAAATCAATCACCCTGACATTGAAAGTTCTCCCAACATCATAACTCTTCAGGTCAGACGCATGCACAAAGATCTAAGCTGTATAATCTATTGCACTCCCATAGTTTCAGTCCACAACAAGGAAAAATTAATCTACATGTGCATCTAGGCAAGCCAGGCTATTAACCTAATTACACATCATCGAACTAACTATGGATATAATTCTTATCTATCTAGTTCTGGCTAGGTTTGCAAATGAATAAGTATACAGATAGGTTGGATTGCTTTGAAAATCAAAGAACCTACTTTTTAAGTGCAATTAATATCTTGCATATAATTATTTGATGCCACTAGCTGTGTAAATTATTTTGATTGATTTTAAATTATTGTGACCTAGTTTTAGTTTCTTTTTGTGTTTCCTTTTTGTCTATGTTAGTTTTAATTTTTATTTTATGCTATGTATGTGAGTAATTAGGATTTTATATTTTTGTATTATCCTATTGTATTTAAATTAGGCAATTGCTTGTAGCCAAATAAATAAATTAATTAATTAATTTCAAAAAGTTAACTATGTTTATATTAATGAAAAGTTGAAAACATACTTGAAAGAGCGTAAAGTTACATATAAGTAAATTTACAATTATTCCAAGCTGTTTATATCAAACATAGACAAAGTAACTAACTAACTATTTTTATAGACTACAACAGAAAAGCACTATTTAACAGTATTCTTGTAAAAATAATCTCTAATAAGGGGGGTTTTGCAGCATTTACTTGAATCGAATGTTATGCTCTATGATACTTTCCAAATTATATTTAGTTTAGACTGCAGTTATTCACTAACTTAAAACAACTGTCAGTATGGCTTTGCACGGAAGGCTTCCTTACGTTTGTTTTGAATGCTTTACACTGTCATGTATGTGATTGTAGTCAAAATGAAACTTCATGTAAAGCTGACTAAGTACATCTGCAAGTGTTACATAAAATTAACACTAGGTCATAATGGGATATAGATCCTGGTATGCCCTGTATAGTTGAAAATTATATCTTCTCAATCTGCCTTTTTTATTTTTCTCCTTTGTATATGTGTCAAGATTGTTCTTTCTAAAGTAACCAGATTTCAGATCTATATGTAAATACTGGATGTATTAAGGTTTTGTGCAATTGGAATTTACTTTTTTTTTTTGTAATATCTCATCTTGGTTGTTTGACTGGGCCCTAAATGATTGGTGATGATGAATTGGGTATGAATTGTTGGTATTGCTATGTTAGATGCTATTTACCCAGATTCCAATTTATTGTTTATTTTATCTACTTCTCTACTGCTACTGTATTATTGGACTTTCACTAAATATATTTTGAATTTATATAGTAATCTTCTGTCTTTCTCTTATACTTACCTATATTCAACTAGAATTTGTTTATTCTGAGATTATATTATTGAATCCTTGTAAAATGTTAGATATATCTATTCTTTTTCATTTTATTGCTAAATATATTTTTTTAATATTCAATTTTAAAATAAATGACTATGAGTTTTCCTCCTTTTAAAGTGTTTATTTAATAAACCTTTCTTTACCAAATATAAAATTAATTACACATGTAAACAGCAATACATATACTATTTATGTAGATGACATAGTTCTCTTGACAAGAAAAAACTGAAGTTGTTTGGGGATTTAAAAAGGGAAGCAAGAAAATTACTTACTAATGTTAATTTTATCTATAAAATTTAGTCTGTTACATATAAAGCATTTTAAAATCTATATATATATATATATATATATATATATATATATATATATATATATATATATATAAACAAAATATATAATAGTTAAACAATTTGAATCTTCGATTTAATTACCAGTCTAATCGCACCTAGTGCTTGCGTTTTTAGTTATATCCAGTTAATAATAAAAGTGTATTAAATTGTGACTTATTGGACAAAATCTGTAAGTAATTTTAATACTAAATAATATCAATATATAATAATAATCAAAACTACTTTATCCATCATGGCAATCTCTATTTTGCGAACTGCTGTTTTGAAAATGTTTGTGTGGTTGTTGTGTTGAACCGTGTACGTAGATTTTTCAGCCAGAAAATCCTTCGCCTTCCTGGTCCATGTTTTCCTTCCACTTTTCCAAGCAAGATTAGTTGCAGTAGTTAATATCTTTCGCTGTTCCTCATGATGTCACCGAGGTATTCTATTGTGGTTAGCAGGTATTTTTCTTTTTGCATTCTCAACAAAACATTCTAATTAGTAACGTAAACAAAAACCTGAATTTTCTTGCAATTATAGACTTTTATGGAAGGTTATTCCTTTGGTTTGAACCCTTTGATAGAATTTATTCATCTTCTGAAGAACTTGTGTTACTGTCATCATTGCCAATTGGAATTATTAATGGCTCTATTACACTATCCATAATGTTATCTAATTTACACATTTTTTCCTCCACTTTGAGAATGTAATTTACACAATTTTGCCAATGTGTTGTGGTTACATTCTCGAGAGCTTGTAGAAGCAGATTTTTTACTTCTTTAAGTTTGAATGTCGTGTTTTTAAGTGCCACTTCATTTTTCACCTGGGCCCAAATTTTCTCAATGGATTTAACTCGCAATGATATGGAGGCAGCCGCAGTACAATTTGACCATTTGTTTTAGCCATCTCATCAGTTACATACATATTATACTTATCTTTATTCACACGTACCAGATGTAAAAGTTCTGACCTAACCATCTCCATATCAAAAGGAATGTTTTTTATTTGTAACCATTCTTGCATATATTTCTTTGTTCATGATGTTGTCGGAATTTTTTCTACTTTTCGGCTGTGATATGATGCATTATCCATTACAATGATAGCGTTTTTTGGTAATTTTTGCAAGATATTATTAAACCAATTTTCAAAAACAGATGCATTCATTTCCTCATGGTAATCTTCGGTCTTTCTTCCCTCAAAAAGTAAAACCCCTTCATTAACAAATCCTAACTCTGATCCAATATGTAAAACTATGAGGCGTTTTCCTTTCCCCGATGGGTTTTTCAAACCAGTAGACAGCCCCTCAATGAATGCCTGTCTAGGGTTTTTTATGGCACAGTCTACCCACACTTTGTCTTTGGTGTGACCTTCATTTACCCATGTTTCGTCAAGGTAATAAATGGACCTACCTTCACTTCTGTACCTTTTTATAGAAGTTAGGTAATTACGTCTCCATCTGATAACATCATCACGTTCAATGAGAATACTTGTTCGACTTCTCTTCAAGTACCTACAAAATAATAAAATGTTACATTTAGACCAGGGCGGATCTGTGAAAAATATCTATTTTTGGATATGAGAGGTGGCATGTGGCATTCGGATTTTTGCAGAAAAAGTTAGGTAATAACTTATCAATAATAATTGACTTATGCTCCCTCTCAAATATGCCCATAACATTAATAAAAACATTAACATATTTAAAAATTACTAAAAATGTCGATTTTTTTCTACTTTCTTTGCTCATAACTTTAAAACTATTAATTTTGGTGAAAAGTCGTACATAAATAAAACAAAGATAATTAAATTTCCTATGATATACAAATAGTTAAAAATGTCTTCCAACCATTTAGGTTGTAATTAGGTCCTTCGTAATTGGTTTAGAAAATGTTTATAATCTATTTAAACCGTCCACCAAATTTGAAATTTTTTAAAAACTTTTAGAATGAACATTAGACCATTTAGATGTTTGCAATTTTTTTTAAATATAAAGATGCACTCTACCGATCAAATACACTTTACAGAATTGAAATCATATTATTTAGGCAGTCTCAGCAATGTTTTAAAGTTATAAACAATTTTTTGGCTTATTAACAAATAGAATATTAAAAAAACGATACTGGAACAGACTCGGTAAAACGCTTCTTGTAAAAGAAAAAAAGTTGAATTGCGAGGAGAAGTTCCTGAGATACAACCGGTATTTGCGACGAAGCTATAAACACTAGTATGGTACTTTTTGAACCATTACTTTATTTTTCGATTCTCTTTCTCTATACATTTTTTCGTTTTTCGTATGTTCAAAACACTCATAAAGGCCGTATGACACTATGCATTTTCTTGTATCATTTCTTATATCGTTTCTGATATAACAAAAAAATGGATAGTGTCATACAAGCGTATAGTTTTTTATATCAGAAACGATACAAGAATTTGTGTCCGCTGCATTTTCTTGTACAAGAAATGCGCCAATTTGTGCGCAAAGCCGCAAAAACGTAAAACTTCTGTCATATTGGCGGCTGGAGGCCTGGAGGAGAACTTTGATATACAATTAGACCAAGCAGACATCAGAGAAAAGTGCCCACCAACAATAACCAAGATTAGAACATCAGTAGCCAAATTGAAAAATAATAAATCACAGGGATTGGATCAAATAGCATCGGAACTACTGAAAGTAGGAGGAGATGTTTTACTTAAAACAATACATAACTGCTCTAAAAATTCGAGATGAGTTTAAAGATTATTTTATATCTCCAAATAAGAGAGTAAAATTTCAAGAGCATGCCATTCATACACATAATTAAAAAAAAACAAATAAATTATAAAGCTGGATTTATAGTTTGACGGACTGTAGACGTAGACGCACTGGAGACGTAACAAACGGGCTGTAAATATTATTTCAATTTATAAATCGACGGAGTGGAATTTTTGCGCATGAGTAGAAACAGTGGCTACAACCACATTATTTATTATTTTTGTCTTCCATTACAGCCTGTTAAATAACTTCAAAAATTGTGGTTTCCAATTTAGTTTTAATATTGGACATTTTATTTCTTTCATTTTTGCACCACAATATTGTAAAAAATAATCAGTAGCATATGTCCTCAGTCCCAGTAGCTTGGGGTCCTCAGGTACCACGATACTATAACAAAACAAGTCAACGCGCATGTTTTTGTGACGTAAGCCCGAGACAACTTTAATGAGGGTTAGTTAAATGCTCGTAAGTGTTCATGTTAAATATGTTGCTGTGTTAATCGAGTTTGCTATCCTGTGCCTGTGTATTTCAAAACGTAGTGAATGATATTTTTATTTATTCATTGATGTAGTAAAGACTTTGTTGGTTTTAGACACACTTTAACAGCAGAGCAAATGTTTCTATAGATAATAATATATATTAATGCCCATTTTAATATAACTTGAAGTAATACTTTATTTTTGATAGGTCTTTAAAAAAAGTTACTTTGGATGTATGTAGTGAACTGGAACATATTTTTCGTAGTTATAATGGTCACACATTAGAAATAACAAAAATTTATTTAAAAAACTTAATAGAAGCTGCAAAATATGTAAATGTAGTGAAGATGTAAAATTACTTTTTTTATTTGTAAAATGTATTTTAAAATACGAATTCTAAATAAAAATATTAAAGATAATTACAATATGCGCAAGAGAAAAATCGCAGATTGTAAAATAAATGTCTAAATGATATTCATAGCATGAAGTTTCAAGTATGACCCGCTTTTTCTTTATGGTCAAATTCTTTACATTTTATCGGCATTTTATATTTAGGCCTTTTTGTAGGAATATTTATTTTGTTTGTAATACACACAATCAAATCGTAGATTCATATATTTCTTTAATTAATTTTACAAATTACTTATTAATTTTCAAACCATGTTTTTACAGAAAGTAACTAGTTCTGACCTTTTAGTGCAAGATATGGCATCAAGGTATACTTCTGTTAACAGTTTAAGTTTCGAAGTTGTTCATTACAGTAATGGAACAACGTTGCCATATAATGCATCGTTAAAATATGATACACACAAGTCCCCTTGGCTTTGTCTCGCTATGACGTCATGCGTAAAGTCGATTAAAATTAGAACGGCAAGTGAGGCATATATTGTTGTTATAGTATCATTCTCAGGTACTGCAGTTCTATTTTTATACTTAGTTGTCAAAATTTCGACCAATCATGTGCCAAATCACATACAATTTCTGGTAAAACAACTTGCATAGTGTCATACAGGGCAAAAATGTACGTGCAAGAAACGATACAAGAAAACATAAATAACTTTCTATATCAGAAACGATATAAGAAATGATACAAGCAAATGCATAGTGTCATACGGCCTTTACATATTATAATAATAAAAATAATGTTTGTTGCATATATTTAAGTTTGTATTACAGATGGTAAGAGAATAAGAGAAAATAAAAGAAGAAGAGAACCCCAACCGCCTGATGGGTCACACAGGGCAATGCAAAAAATGCAATGATGGCCCATTGGCGATGGCAGAAGATTAAGGTTAAGATTCGTAGTTTTTAGTATTGTCACAGTATAAATGTATTGTATTGTATGGTATTGTACTTACATACATATTAAAATAAAGTAGTTTCATGTAATATATATTTCATTCTATACTACATACACAATACACAACAATTCTCGACGAGGATTAATAAATTTTTACTTTTGCAACTGCCAGTACATTACAAATTCATTCTACTTCTACATTTACAGTGGAATATTCTGTGGTCAACTGTAGTGAAATCGTTTAATGAATCAGTTACAAAATGGTCACGATGGGTGAAACTCCTAGAAGGATCTTTTAAAGTGTTTGAAATAGATCAAAATATGAAGTGATCTTATTTATTACTTGCTATTACATTATATGTGTCCTGAAGTCTATGATATACTATGTGACAAAACATACAATGAAGTTAATACACTAATGGACAATTTTTACAATCCTGCCCCTTTGGAAGTTGCCGAAATTTACAGGTTTCAAACCAGAAAGCAAGCCGAGGGAGAATCAGTGCAAGAATTCTTACTAGCATTACAGAAGACAGCAATAAATTCAATAAATTTTTTACAATCTAATAAATCTAGATTTCATTGCTCAAAATATTTAAAACTTTATAATATTACACAAATACAAATATTACACATTCTAGTTCAGACACTAACAGGTATGTTATCGTTGTGGAGATGCTTCTCATTTAGCCACTCAATGTAAAAAAAAATTGGTATGTAATTTTTGTAAGAAAAGAGGACAAAAGATAAATTTGTTTACTCAGTTGCTGTAGTAAATATTATTAACAAAAATGAATTTAATGAGAATTTTACCGAATTACAATTACAAAATACTAATACAAAGTTAACTACTTACTTTAAAATTGAATTACATGTTTTAGGTATGGTTTTAGAATGTATTTAATGAGAATTTTACTGAATTACAATTACAAAATACTAATACAAAGTTAACTACTTACTTTAAAAATGAATTACATGTTTTAGGTATGGCTTTGGTGACAGTTGAGCACCAGATTAGAACTAAATCCTTGAAATTATATATAGTTGATGGTAAAGGCCCCCCATTGCTTGGGAGAGAGTGGATACATTTATTAGATATAAATTTACATAATGTGAACACTGTCTCAATTGCAGAAAAGGAGTTACAACAATTGTTTACAAAATATAAAAATTTATTTGACAATCTATTAGACAATTTCTGATACCAAAGTTACACCTACCTTACGTAGTACTTCAAGAATATGTAAACCTATTGTAAAAATGAATTTGTAAAAATATCGTTGTTAAGGGAGAAAATGTTTGATGTATAGACATATTTAAGTTTGTATTACTTACAGATTGTAAAAGAAAAGAAAAGGAGAGAACCGCATAGCAGAAGGTTAAGAATAATAGTTTTTAGTATTGTACATATATATTAAAATAAAGTAGTTTTCAAGTAATATATATTTTATTCTACACTAAATACACAGTACACAACAAAAACAATCGGTATTGAGCGATAATTTGGTATAAAAGTACCAAAAATTTAAAAAGAAAATAGGTTGAAGTAAGTTTAATTTCAAAGTTCAAAATCGGTATACATAAAAAAAATGCATTTTCTCAGCTTTAAATGGAGCAATTTTCTTCATTTTTTTTTAATCCGAAGTAACTTGAGTAGAGCCAGCTAAATAGCGCATTATCAAGTTCCAAATATGTTTTATTTTATTACAATAAATAAAAAAAAATTTCTAACTAACGTACATCTACCTAACTTCGCACTTCTAAATGCCAAAAAGGCTTTAGTTTTGTTGTAATAAATAAATTTATTTATAACAAAATAAAACCACATAGGTATTTCTTACTACGTTGTAGAATTTTTTTTAGAAAAACTTACCACATGTGCACCTTTTAATGTTACAAATAGAAATATTTAGAGACCATTTAAAAGATTATTTAATAAAACAAATAATGTTTAACTAATTTATACAGCTTTCAAATAAGACAAGTTGCATTTAGGGTCTACAACATAGAAAAAAATAAGTTGTTATATTTTGTTAATTTATTTATAACAGCATTAAAGCATTTAGGATTAATGGATTGAAGGAAATGATTAATGGTATTTATTGCTATTTTGCATCAAGGGTAATAAATTAAGACATTTTTAACCTCTATTCGTATAATAGGAAATAATTATCTTTATTTTATTTTTGTACGACTTTGCTCCAAAATGAATGGTTTTAAAGTTTTAAGCAAAGAAAATAGAAAACAAATCGATATTTTCAGTAATTTTTAAAGCTTTTTATCTTCTAATTAATTTCCTAATTCAGACATAATATATTTTTGGGTTGCACGTTATGTTTACTATATAATTTTGACTAACCTATATTTACTTACTTAAAATTGATTTGCTTCAAGAATTTATATAATAATGAACGACACATATTGGGAAGATCTGGGCGGTTGTTTACTGCACTTAAAATTTTATTTAATGTAGGCATTTCATTCTTAAAAAAGAAGCTATGTACTATCTGGCGTACGGATGATTTAACTTTTTCATCATATGTTGCAAGGATGGAAGGTCGACCGCCAATATTTTTAGGACATCTTAGTGTTCCAGTCTGCTTATACTCTTTTATTGTGCGGTAAATAGTTGAATTCGCAACACCTAAAATTAACACATTACTTTAGTAAGTCTTGATTTTAACAATAAGTATTCTGTAAAACTAACCTGTTGCCTGTTTAATTTTTGCTACCGTAGCTGTTATTTTTAATTCAGAATTATCAATTTTGATTTGTTTATACATGTTTATAATGCATTGCTTCTCATTTGAAGATAAATGACCCAAATCTACTCTGCGTTTTTTAGGTGGAGAAGAATAATTAACACTAGAGCTTGGCATTGAATCCATATTGTAATCTTAATAACACTAATATGTCACTAAATAGTTCTGAAAAGAACTGTTTTTTATATAAATGCAAACGAAAAATCTAAAAAATCAAAAGAATAACTCAGAAAATGAAAAAAATCGTCGATATAAATTTTGAATTTTAAAATTTCACAAATGTCATTAGTGTCAATATGTCATAATTTAGTGGGGTAAACTTGCCTGCGATTAGACCAATTACAAACAAGCATTATGGCGCGGAAAATTTGAATTACTCCTCCTGGTTTAAAAACAGACCATAGTATCAATGAGACCTGTTCCTTATAAAACATTAGCAAAATACGTGGGTATCACACTAGATGCGAAACTGCGCTGGAAAATCCATGTCAAAAAGAAAAGAGGGGAGCTTGATATTAGATATTAGAAATGTTATTGGCTGATTGGAAAAAAATTAACATTATCCACTCATAATTAATTATTCATTACAAGCAAGTACTGACGCCAGTATGGGTATAGGGGTACCAACTCTGGGGCTCTACCAAAACTAGTAATATACATATTATCCAGAGATTTCAAATCAAAGTACCGAGAAACATTGTTAATGCTCTTTAGTATATCCATAACAACAACTTCCATCAGGACCTGGGTATGGTAACTGTGACTCAACAAAACAGCATAAAGTCTCGTGCAGAGGCTGCATAGTCATATGAATGTCGAGGCAATACAGCTTCTGGACAAAACTGACCTAAAGAAAAGACTCGTAATAAAAAAACTATTTAAATTAGTGTAGATGTGTAATAATCAGAGTATAGTGCTATGATGCTGTTGCATATTAGTTGTAGTGCATTAGTTGATAGATAAAATAGAAGTAAGCTGTAGGGTAAGTAGGGTAAATATTTGCTGTTTATTAAGTTAGGTCACAAAATATCTGATAGTTGGTCATTCGTGACCAGATGGTAGTATACAAATACCGTACAGGTGTTTTACAAATTATGTCAATAAAGCTTTTTTATTTTGAAAAAGGTATTTTTTTCAAAATTAAAAAAAAAATTTTTACTTTAAAACCCAATTTTTTTAAAATAAACACGCTGATCTGGTAAAATGGGTAAATTGTAAAGCGGTAAAGAATAATTTTATGTGAGGTGACAAAAAATTTTCAAAAAGTTTTGATGAATGTTCCCCGAAAAGTACTTCATTTTTCCGTACTTATTGTGATCGTAAGTTTTTTCACCTGGTATAAAACGGGTGGCTTTTATCCGAAAGTAAAAGCAAAACCTAGGCTCCAGTGCAAAAGTGTAGTAGAGGTAAGAGGAACCTAAATCCAAATTTTTAATTAAATCCGTCGTGACGAAGAAAATTATATTCCAAAACGGTCATTTACTGGCGTATTTAGCTTCTTGATCATTTTTGTAATTTTTCGTTGGATAGGATCCGTAGAAATGAGATTTAATATAACCGCGAAAAATCCTACAAAAAAGACAAAGAATAACGATTTATAATCAAAATATAATATTATTTTATTGAAACATTCAACATTCACAAGCAGGTTCATTCAATATTACATCTACTGATTTTTTATTCTATTACTTTAATAAAAGGCAGCGATGTATCTCCAAAAACAAGAACGCCAAGAATGTTTAGATAAAAAAGCGATTACATGTGTTAAAAGAACACTAATAAATTATTAAATAAAGCGAAAGAGGCAATAAAAATTATTAATGTGCATTCCTAAAAGCCATACTAATACAAAAGGTGACCAAAAAAACCGTAAAACTTCACGAGAAAATTATAATTGAGGTGAAACCGAGTGATAAGGGTTGGAAATGTACCAATTAATCTTACCCTTCTGAATAATTACTTACACTTAATCAAGCAAAATTTGTACACTCCGAGTGCAGTAAAAAACGAACGAAAAAAGTTAAGAAAAACTGTTTAATAAATATTTAAACATTAGGGTCCTTCTATTCAAAATTTGTACTTGATGTATCATTTTTTTAATGGACTAACAAATGTTTAATTGCTTCCGTATCTCCGTAATCACGGTTTTTTAAAGAGTGATAAAAAAGTTTCCTAAAATATTTTAATTTATTCAATCTTTTCTCTTTAAAGTAGTACAGATAAAGGAGGATTGAATTTATTAAAAACAGGTCGTATAAATATATAATATACCTGCGGTCCATGTGTATGGAATAAATTCATTTTTAGCGTTATTATGTACTATGTGAAAAAAACCTGAAACAGGTCGATTTTTATTCTTAAATTGACAATTTACAGTATAAAAATAATATCCCCCGCCAGCACCCCCTTTGAATTATAAGCACCCCCTCGAAAATTTTAAATAGCAAAGGGGTCGTATAGCACCTTGCTAGAAAGGGATTTTAGTCATCTCTTCAATAATATTAAGTTTTTTTAAGTTTGGTGCATTAACAACCTAAAACATTGATTTTGAAAATGTAAAACTTTGATAATGTCTTTACCACAAAACTTTAGGTTGAATGAAGATAATAATGTCACATAATATTTAGAATGTATTCTTCAATGTACTTTACAATTAAATTAAATGTTCAAAATGACCACTATTCACTTTTTGACAATACCCGAGGCGATTTTGGAATTCTCGTACAACATTTTGTACGACTCCGGGAGTTATTTTGTTAATTTCTTCCGTTATGCCAACTTTTCAATCAGCAGTACTGTTTGGTCTAGTAAATTATACTTTAGATTTTAAATAACCCCATAAAAAGTAATCAAGAAGAGTCAAATCGAGGGATATAGTGCAAAATGCGGTAAAGCTCCACCTTGTTGGTAGTAAAAAGGTCCATCTATCTAATTTGGATGATTAACATTAGAAAAAAATCTTCGTAATGTAGCACTAAAAAGTTAATAAAAAATCTAGATAAACCTCATCATCAACTGCGCCCTCAAAAAAATAAGGACCAATAATTTTATTGTTAATAATACCAACCCAATCGTTAATTTTTTAGGATATTGCGTGTGAGTCTCACACACTCAGTGAGGATTTTCTCTGCTCCAATATCTACAGTTCTGTTTGTTAACCGTTCCGTTTAAATGAAACGTCGCTTAATCAGAAAAACACTATTTTGTTTATGAACTGCAAATCTGCGTTCATTCTGTCCATCATCATTTCACAGAATTCTTGCCTTCTATCAGGATCAACTTCATTTAACTCCTGAACCAACTGAACTCTGTAAGGGTGGTATTTTTCTTTTTGTAAAACTCTCAAAATAGATGATTTACTTACATCATTGATGGCGGCAAGTTCTCGAGTTGTCTTATGCGGATTTTCCTCAATCTCTAGAAGTACATCTAACATTTTTTCATCAATAAATTTATTATTTCTACCTGGTTTTTCAATATTTTTTACATGTCCAGTATAACGAAAGTTCTTTGCAATTGTGCTAACTGTAGACTACGAAACTTGTTGACCAGGGTATTCATTATTAACATTTCACAAACGTCCTTTTGAGCTCTTGTTTTATTACCACAACCAATCATAGTTAAAATGTCTATTCTTTTAGTCTCGGACAAATGAGTCATAATTAAATTTAATACGCACACAAATATTATACTCACGTCTTCTTGACGTAACCTTAGATACCAAAATGACAGCCTACTAGATTCATATCAATTGTTTATTTGGTTTTTTGACTAATATTTTATTATCTTCAAAGTTTTTTCCCGAATGTTTAGCAGAACGAATACGAAAATACCCGATTTTTTCTAAAGTATATTTTAATAGACCAGGCAATATTGCTGATATAAAAGTTAGGATAACGGAAGAAATTAACAAAATAACCCCCGAGGTCATACAAAATGTTGTATGAGAATTCCAAAATCGCCTCGATTATTGTCAAGAAGTGAATAATAGTGGTCAAGTTGAACATTTAATTTAATATTGTAAAAATTAATTTTGTAAGTTATAATTGCACAAACTCAAAAAACTTTACATTGCTGAACAGAGGACTAAAATCCCTTTCTAACAAGGTGCTACACGACCCCCTTTGCCATTTAAAATTTTCGAGGGGGTGCTTATAATTCAAAGGGGGTGCTGGAGGGGGATATTATTTTCATACTGTAAATTGTCAATTTAAGAATAAAAATTGACCTGTTTCAGGTTTTTTTTCACATAGTACATAATAACGCTAAAAATGAATTTATTCCATACATATGGACCACATGGTATAAATAAAGGTGGTTTAAGGTTGGTAAACGATCTTGGAGCCAGTATGGAATGCCGCTGCCCATACTGTAACAAAACTCCGAATAATGTCCAATGTTTTCGACGAAAAAGTGGGGATTCTAAAAATAAAACTGAGCTTCTGCCAACAAATCCTACTCTTACGTCCCCGAAAGTATTTGTCGCGTAACCACTGGGTGCATGGAGTAGATGAGAGGAAATGAAAGGCCAGTTTCAGGCGCCTAAAAACTGGAACATATCGGCTAAGTGCATAAACCCTGACAGAAAATTCTAGTCCTCTAAATTCCTTCTTCTCCTCAGTCCTAATCCCTTTTGGGATGTGGTGACACCGTCAGGCCTTTACAGTTTTTTAACGATTTCCTTCCATCCTTCACTGTCCTGAGCTAGTTGTTTGGCTCCATGTAACCCTTGGTTAATCAATATTTTTGTTTGATCTACCCAACGGCTTGGAGACCTTCCTCTAGGTCTCTTTCCTTTAACTCTACCCCCCGACTATCAGTTTTTTCCATCGTGCCTGTTCTTCTAGCAATGTCCACAATACTGCAAATATCTCTGTTGTATTTGTTTAAGCAATCTGTCGTTTACTTTAAGTTGTGTTTATATCGATACGTTAGTTCGATGATCAATCCAGAATATTCTTAATATGCAGCGGTATATCCACATTTTAAAAGCGTCTAGTTTATTTTTATCCTTTTTCTTTAAGGTCCACGTTTCAGCATGCATATGTGGCTATGGAAAACTGAGTGCTCTTACCAGCCCTAGTTTTGTGTGCATTGTTATGCTAGGATTTTTCCAAATTGTTACCAGTTTCATCATAGCTGTCCTAGCAATAGTCAATCTTCTACTCTCTTGTCACACCCTCTCATAACAATGTATTAGGACCCCAGGTATATGAAACTATTTACTACTTCAAAGCCCCCAATTTCTTTAATGTGTTGAAGATTATTCCGAGCCCTGTCTACTATCATGATATTTGTCTTACTTCTATTTAGCTTTGGTCCAAATATTTTGCTTTTCTCTACTAGACATCTTATTATGTCTTTCATTCTTCTTGATTTGCCGCGATTATTAAAGTGTCATCAGCATATCTCAAGTTACAGATTTTTTTACCTCCTACTAATATTCCACCCTTCCATCCGACTAGTACCTTTCGCATAATGTATTCGCTGTAGATATTATACAGAGTTGCCAAGATTATGCATCCCTGCCTGACACCAAACCCTGTGTTGTTTATTTTTAGTGTGCACTTACTATTTTCATATAGACTTCTAATTAATTGAATTAAGTGGTGGGGTGTTCCCATTTCTGCTAGTATGGACTATAGCTCCTGCCATTTGGCTTTATCGAAGACTTTTGTGTAATCCACAAAGCACATAATCATAGAAGTACTGAATTCACAAGTTTTTTCGATTAGCTGTCTGACATTAAGGATGTTCTCTTGTACCTTTTCCTGTGACAAATTTCGCTTATTCTTCTGATATTTAAGAGAATAGAAGAGCTTTTAGTCTTTCATGTATTCCATGAAGTAGAACTTTGTTGGTATGGGATATTAGGGTTACTGTTCTGTAGTTGCTGCAATCTAGCGGAGTTTTTTTTTGAATATAGGGATGAAAGTGGATGTTGTCTAGTTATTGGGCCACTGTCCAGTTTTCCAAATATTTTTGCAGAACATATGCATAACATTTCCAACACCTCCAGTTTTTTTTAAAACTTCTGCGGTGATCTGGTCTGCGCCAGGAGATTTTCTATTTTTTAACTTTTTGATTGCTTTTATTACCTCTTACTTTAGAATGTTTGGTGTTTTCTCTGCCGTGAAGTCGTCGTGATTTGCATTCTGGGGATTATCTGCATATAGACTTTGACAATATTTTCTCCATATCTCCGCAATCTCTTTCTCGTCATTTATAATATGTTGGTTTTAATCCATTATTGTGTGAGTGATTGGTTTAAATTTCCTGGATAGATATCAGACTTTGTTATATAGCTCGTGGGATTCATACCGGTTTGGATATTTTTCTTCGCATACTTCACTTATATGTTTCTTTTTATTATCCCTACGTGCTCTTTTAATTTCTTTATTTAACTTTATTTCATTTTTTTTATGATCTTTTTTTGGGTTCTGATTCTTTCTACAGAAGTTTATATGACATTTCTAAAACCTTTCTTTATTTCTTCGGGGTTGTCTTGTATGTTCAACATACTAGTTCCCTTTAATGCATTTCTAAAAGTTTTCAGATTTAAAATCTCCAGCCTGTTTTAATTTTGGTTCGGTATTGTTCTTTTAAGCTTCATCTTTAGCAAGATCATAACAATTTATGATCGGATCCACATTCAGCTCTTGGTCAAGTTTTTACGTTTGTAAAACATATTTTCCATCTGTTTTTCCATCAATATGTAGTTGATTTGGTTCTTGTATTCTCCATCTATTAAACGTTCGCCTCGACTATTTCTAATACTTAACCCATGGTTTCCTACATTTTGGATGTTCTTATTTCTTGTTTATCCTACCTTAGCGGTAAAATCGCCCATAATTATGAGTGCCCCTCTAAATTAGGGGTTGGGAAAGGGGTCGCTAACCTGTTACCATAAAATCTACAAAACCATGAAACCTTTAAATAAGCCTCGGATAGATTGGTCTTACCGACTCATCGGCGAAGACTTAAGCAAAGAAATATGGACTACGCACTCGGTACCTGCAACTTTCTTCTAACATTTAATAAATCAGGAGACAGGCACCTCTACTTAACGAGCTCAGAAAATGAAAAATAGAACTAGCAGCAATACAAAAATGTGACCAAAACGCTTAAACCTTTTTTTTAATCAACAAAATTATCAAAATAATCAGATAATTATACATACAAAAGGTACGTCATTTATATTTTATTTATTGTAAATAGTGAGTAACTATCCAAAAGAAGGACTTATTTCAAACCTTGTCCTAGTTATGATTTTTTATGACTCAGTATTTGGAGATATTTTTGGTAATCACGCCAGGTTGAATAGATTTTTACTGAGATTGTACTATAAATTTTAACTGTATTTAATAGAAATTATTATTAAATATATCACCATACCACTTAAAGACGGATATTATAAAAGAACGGTCTATAGGTAATTTACCATCGTGAAGACCGTCCTATAATGTAAAATTTATTAGTCTTCGTTAAGCTTACTTTTAGTTAAAAAACAAATGCGAAGAGATAACTATTTTTATACCAGATCATTGCCTGTACATTATTCTCCAAGATTACGGTCAAAAACTCGATCTTTACACTAAACTTTATATACTATTCTGGTAGTTGAGGTATAATAAATTAAATCTGTCTGTTAGATTATTTATAAAACTTGATTTTAGTTAAATGTTTACTGAATACCCGATAATTATGACCTGTAGCGTAATCTATTATACTTCCGTGTTATTAAAATAATGATGATTATACACAGACATGCATGACAAATGGCTGAGATTCTCTGTTAGACTATTATAAGATGTACCTGACTAAACAGAAAAGAAGCTAGTTGGAAAACAAATAATAATTAAATAAAATCAATTAGAATTTTTAAATAACTGAGACATCCAAAAGAATGGAATTTTTACTTTTAAAAAATAAAACCATTTGATTTTCAATACGCTCGTGCAATCTTGTTTGTTCTACATAAATGTATTTCACGGAGATTACCAACCAGTAATGTTTTTACCAAATACAGTACCAAAAAACAACTATAAAAATAAAAAAAATATTAGTAAAAATATTTTACGGATCTACATAAAACCAGCCAATAGACATGTGCAGAATTCATAGCTATTGTAAAGCAATTAAAACTAAATAAAACTCCGGGGTCAGATGAAATTAAAAACGAATTTATCCTAAATGGAGAGAGAAGCAGCTGAAACGGATGTGGTGCCACCTCTAGGGGTTTCTTCGTTCTTAATTTATTGTGGACTATGTGTATATACATGTAAATACATATTTCCTGGGTACTCGTTACTCCGTAGTATTATGGAGCGTATTCCATGTCAATGAAACAACGCGTTTCTTTGTTTACCATGTAAGGTATTATTATTTGGGCTGTGTTTTCCTCCTTGGTAATAAATTGAGGTTAATGAATAAAACTTTAGAGATTCGAAGGTACAATGGTAACACCGGCTACAGAGTTAAGTATGAGGCAGTTAGCCTGTAAGGGCGGGGGCTCTCAGCATAGGAGCCCAGCTGGTCACTACGAACCGAGACCGGGCCAAGGTCTAGTGATCAACAGATGCCGACTGAAAGCAAGCAAACAATTTAATTAAACTCAGCCTGTGAGACATGTTTATCTCTAGGAATTACATTCGGGTGTAACAATTTATTGGGGCGAGGTATATTAACTTAAGGAGTCTCTCCACCCCTCTCCAATGCTCTGGACCATCCTTTTTTCCCCCATAGTACTCTGATGTACGATAGTTGCACATCTATTACCCAAATACTCTTTATGTGGAAGTCCTAAGTAATAGAACTCCAACATGATTCCCTAACCAAGTCAAATTTAGGACAGCGTGACGTGACGTCCGTTTAAGATGCATATTAGTTTAAAATCACCGGTATTTATACATTTGAGTACCTACTTATAAAGTGTTGGGGGAAATTCTTAAGACAATCGGCCAATACCAGATTGATAATATGTTAATATCAAATCGTAAATTAATATTACTATCATTACCATATTTAAGGTGCGGAGCGATGCGCATAGTACGCTGATGGGGTACGCCAGGGCATAGCTATCTTACGGCGACAGTACAAACTAATGGTCAAAATTTGGAAGGACGAAAACATGCTTGTAGAATGGAAAAACAGACACATCACAACAGCAACCATAGAGCTTACATTAGCAGCCTGCCAATAACTGAAAACATGAAAAACACCTTACTAGGCTTTGTTATTTATAACTTTTTCTCTTATTATCAACATATACTTATTTTATTTTGTTCTTCTTATAGTTGTTGATAAACACATTTTCTCGATCAAGTAACTTGTAGGCTTATTTATTGAACCTTTAGTTAAGTTAATAAGAATAACAAAAAAATGCTATTTTTGTCTTTGCCGTAATTATTCTTGAAGGACAAAATTTTAATATGCAATAGTGGCACAACTCAAAATAAGAGTTGAGTTTAAAAGTCTTTGTTACAATTTATTAAAAGCTACTTAACGCTCTCCCAAACACACAAAAATTGATTTTTTTCAAAAATCCGAATCCATGTGGTAAAAAACAATAAGACAAAATTATTTTCACACAAACTTGATATAAAAAATACCAGGTTTTGTATTGTGCCACTATTTCATACAGTCGACGAAATGTCCTGAACAATTACATAAAATATCTGAAAGCTTGACTTAGTTCAAGTTTTACTTATATCAGCCCAAATTAATTGACTGCATATCCCAAGAATATTTAAAAATTTGATAATATCTTGAAAACAAACAATAACAAAGTTTTAAAATAATACTTAAAAAATAAACTAAACTATTTACCTACATCATTAAATATTTCTTATTACATATTCTCTACAAAGCTTCCTTTATTCCTGAGCACATCCCGTTAGAATTAGGGCGGCATTTAGTCCGTGACAATTACAATTAGAGTAGATTAGGAGATTCCTAGATTAAAGGGTGAGCGTTGCTGACCCTAGGTTAAAATTAGGTGTCACTGAATGTTCTTCATTTACCACATATCCTCTTTAGTGCAACTTCCTTAAGGATTATGTTTGGCTATAGATATGAGGTTTATATTATAATAGTTTCATTTGTTGGATTTTAATAATAAATGTTGATAGAGGTGTAACAGATATTTTTATCACAATTTATTTTACATGTGTTCTTTTAAGACTTAAATCACATACCTTACTCGTATTAATATTTTATATTAGAAGGTATTTTATTAAATGAAATACGGATTTATTGTAGTAATAAATTTAAAAAAATTATTTCATATTAGGAAGCAAGTTATCGGAGGGGCCTTAAACTCAACATTTCAAAGACAAAGTAGATGGCAGTTGGAAAGATCAATATAGATCAAGGTCTGATTTCTCTTAATGGAGACGAGATCGAAAAGGTAAATCATTTCAAATACCTTGGCAGCTGGTTAAATGTAAATTGTGACTCTGATGAAGAGATAATAACCAGGATCGAAACATCACGTAAGACTTTTATGACGTGGAAACCAGTTTTATGCAACAGAAACCTGTCGATAAAAATTCGTAAGAAGGTCCTGAAATGTTATGTGTGGTAAATCCTATTGTATGGTTGTGAGACATGGATGTTAAAAATCACAATGCCAAATAAGTTAGAAGCATTCGAATTGTGGTGCTATAGACGAATCCTAAAGATATGGTGGGTTTCGCACACTTCCAATGAAGATGTTTTTCAAATGATCAATTCCGAACGTCTGCTCATAAACACCATAAAGAGGAGAAAAACAGAATACTTCGGCCATATAATTAGAGGACCTAAATACCATCTACTTCGCCTTATAATACAAGGAAAAGTGGAAGGAAAGAGATGGATTGTTCGAAAGGAACTTTCATGGCAGCGTAATATTAGACACTGGTGTGGTTCCACAGTAGAAGAATTATTTCGCGCAGCAGCCGACAGAGAAAGGTTTCAGTAAATTGTAAACATGATGACAGCCAACGTCTGAATACGGACACGGCACCCAAAGAAGAAGAAGATTTCACATAACTATGAGTCTTACGGGGATATTAAGTGAATTAAAATAATATTTTTATTACTTATCATTATTTATTTACTATTTACATTCTATATATTTTTGCAAGCAAATAAACCAACTAGGTATCGCAACATTTTTTTAGTCAATAAATTATATAAGCATAATTTTCTTGTCAAATGTCTTTACTTAAGATAGATAAAAAGAGGATAAGAAATCAATTCCCCCATTTCAGCGCTCAAAAAGTTCCATCTTGTTGTTCTGTATAGGAGGTCAAAACTTTCATAGAGTGCTTCTAATTCTGGTATGGGACCACTAAGGTATTATGATGTGTTGAACTTTACACTGCAACAAAACTTTAAGAATAGTCCATCGTTTCCCAACAAATATGTTAAGATGTTAGAAAACAAAAATAGAACCTAGCTCTGCCAGCAAATTTTAACTCTGAGGTTTTTGAAGCAATTTACGTGAAATCGATGTACGTTATGCAGCAGCCGTAAGAAAGTAAAAGGCGGAAATAAACCTAAACAGAAAATTCTGGCCCTTCGAGTTTGGGGATCCATGTGCTAGCAACTCGTCATTCGGAAAACATATGATATGCTAAAAATGTCGATAACTTACCTCGAAATAGTGATGGATTAAAATGACAACAAAAATTGTAACGAAAAATAATTCCGAAAATTGTGATTTGGAACGTACAATTTATAAAAAATAAAGAAAAAGAAGTGTTAACAGATCTGGAGAATACAAAACTTGATATCAGTGTACTAACAGAAATAATAGACAGTCAGATTGCAATACGAAATTCACGATTTTATCCGTTATGTACTAAATATGCCATATGGGATAATCAAAAAGAGAAGTAAATATGAAAGGGATTTGAATCGGATTCGTTTTCCTAAAAATCGAAGTTTTCTTTTTTTCAACAACTTTTTCAAGGTAAAATTCTTCGTTTTTACGCCCATTACTGTTATATCTTTATTTTGCAGATTCTTTATCGTGACAACTAACAAACGTTTAAGTGGAATTATTCTTTTAGTGGCCTGTCCGAATATCGAACGTTAGTGTTAGCGTCAGCGTTAAACGTATTATTGGTAGTGATACCTTTGTTTACGGCAACTCGAAACAGATTAACAGATGTCTCCAGATACCACTCTCGAAGATTTCGGAGCCACGATGTTCATCTTCGGCCTGGGCCTCTTCTTCTGGCTATCTTGCCTTGTAATATAGGGTGTAGAAGATTATACCTCCCTGGATGTCTCATTACATAGCCAACATATTGAACCTTCTGGATTTTTATTGTTTTTGTTATTTCTGTGCTCTTTTTCATTCGGTGCTAGGAAGAAGAAGGTTTCTATGCTCAAGTGGCATCAAGCAGAAAATCACGGACACTAACCTATTAAAAGTAAATGTTAAGGTCATAATTAACACTCTTAAGGCACCAGTTGCCCTTATGTCAACATGTTTAACAATAAAATCAATACTTCATCATCGATTTTATAAAATAACGATTTAAATTCCACGCAGATTTTCCTAGAAAATGTCACAGTTTTCAGATATTTTACTCTTCTTGATTTCATTTAGTTCAAAGTACTGTCAATTTTCAGTGAGCACTTTATATTTGGTATTGTCATATTTAAATCCCTGCTTGTAAGTGTTTCTGGGTGCTAATCGATTTTCAACTTAACAATAAATTTTACAAACAAAATTTTGGATTACCCATGGTCTTATCCGTAAATCCGTTGTTAGCAGATATCGTCACATTCATTCTCAAGAAAAATCGATTTGTACTTTTCATGTATTAATGCATAGGTTTCCATTAACTAAAAAATTAATTTCTAATGATGGAAGATGGCTAACGCAGTGGAAACGTATGCATTTATACATAAAAAGTACAAATTATTTTTTATTGAAAATAGTGCATTATATGGACTTTAAAAAAGAGCTCTTTTATCATAAAATTTAAATTCGTTGAACGATAAAATTAATTTATGCATAAAAATTTCCAACTTGCCTCACGCGTAACGAGCCGCTTGTGATTAAAAAAAAAAAACGAATTCACACCATACGATTGAGACATTCCACTAAATAAATATAAACAATAATATTATTTCTTAATCCACTATATCTCACTGGACCCATTTGGAGCATACAAAATTTCACTGTAGCTCCTTATATTGACAAAGTTCTCAATATAAAAAATATATCAAGAGTTCACTACGACAGAGTGTTAGTTTACATTGTTTTCTCCTTAACTTATAGCTCTGAAGAGCGGTATGCTTTTACTCCAAGACAAAATTTCATTGGTTAGCAGTGCTTATTATACCCAAACGTATAGTTCTTAGTGTAATTTATGTTATAGATTACATAAATTAAGTGTCCTCGTTTGGGACACTGAGCAGAAGTCGTCTGTATAAAATACATGTGATTATTTTTGCAATACCTATTTTATTTCAGTTTGTAATGGACCAGAACATTTTTTATGGAAGGAAGTATCGTCATTTAGATGCTGCTTTATAAGATTTTGCTACAGTAACTATTAAACGTGAAGAAGACATTGTTGTTATACCGCCCAATGCTGACTTACAGACCGATGAAGAGGACTTCCTGGTGTCGAAAAAATGTTTTCTACAGACGTAGTCGATGAAATCGACTTGGAGCATACAAACAGTAGTGGTGAAGAAGAAAGTAAGGACGAAGACAGTTTGATATTGTCTGAAAAGTTAAACAACTTGAAATCAAAAAGGACCAAAAAATTAAGATATATCAAAAATGGACTAAAACTTTTGTTAATAATAGTATGCTACCAGTTGAACTCTCGTTAGGAAATTCTAAAAAATAAACTGGAAAAGTTTAGTTTAGTTGAAGTATTTGAAAAGTTCTATGACTTTGTTGATGTTGATGGTAATGAATTTTTATTAATTACAAAAAATAGACATCATTTCTTTGTTTCAAAAGCTAATCTCCAACCTTTTGTCGTAACTTTACTCCTAACATGCTATCATAACCTAGCAAGCATACGTAATTATTAGATTCTTGAAGATCTTGGAGTGCCTGTGGTCGCAAAAACTATATCAAGTTAACCGATTTCAGGAAATCAAAAGGTATATTCACTTAGTAGATAACGATAATCTGGATACCTACAACAAAATTGCAACTGGTGTCACTTTTGAATCAAGGATTTCAACAGTGGGGCGTTTTATGGTCGGCATTTCAATATATAAAGAAAAAAAAAACAGTAAGCTTTGGATATAAGAACTGAATGCTGTGTAGTTTCACATAATACTGTTACGCCTTTGACACTTATTGCGGTGCTAAAGGAATGCCGTTAGTTTACGATTTACCCATAAGACATCGGGTAGTTCCTAATCTTCTTAAAATTATTGCTATGATCATGTAATTTTTTCGATAATTATTTTACTATAAATTTATTTACTAAAACTGTTGAGATATCATGGTTATCATGCCACTGGTACTATAACAAAAAACCGAACTTAAAAATGTCCGATGACAAAAGTACAAAATTCAAAAAGAAAAAGAACGGTTCTTTTAAACACTATTATAATAGTGATTCAGCTCTTCTTTTTATTAGAGGGCAAGAAAATAATACCGTCTTCATTTCTACCAACTATGATACACTGCAACCTATTAGTATTGTCAAGCGCTGGTCATCAGTAGCCAAACAGATAGTAGATGTGCAACAGCTACACATTTTCAGTATGTATAATAAATGCATGGGTGGAGTTGATTTACATGACCAGGCAGTAAACAACTACAGGATTTATGTTAAAGGTAAAAATGGTGGTGGGTGCTGTTTACGAACATGATCAACTTTGCTGTTGTCAATGCCTGGAGACTGTTTCAAATAAGAATTAATAATCAAATCTCATTTTAAGAGTTTGAACGAAATATAGTGCGCTGTTTTAGCTTACAATGAAAAATTGACAAAACCGAAAAACCAACCGGATGTGCAATTAACAATTACTGTACGACGAGAGTGGTCATTTCTTAAAAAAAAATTAGATCAAAAGCGACGGTGTACCCAGGTCATAAAAAAGCTAGGTGGAGTTGCTTAAAATGCACAGTGGTCCTTTGCATCAAACGTGACTGTTTTAGAGTTTTTCATTCCTAAAATGTTTATTGAAAAAATCTCTGGTTTTTATTTTGCTCTAGGTACTGATTGATTTGGTAAAACTTGAACAATACACAAAACACTTTGGCTAAATTTGAACTTTGGTAAAATGAAAGGCAGATATCAAGCACTTTTCTATTAATTAAATCTTGCCAAGTATTTCGCTTCCTAGAGCATCTTCAGGGGCATCTGAAATAAGCCAAAAAACGTTTTTTAATGGAAGAAAATGATTAACTTCGATAAAAAAAACTCGAAGTTAATGGATGATAAACGATTTTTTTTTGATTAACGTTTTAGACTTACTTCGTCAAATTTTGGGCTATCCAACAATTGCAGAATGTCATAGACTTAAAATTAAACATACAATTAAACATAACACTACACTATACAAGAACAAATAGTTTAAAATTATTTAAAAATAGTGGAAGCTACATTTTGGTTGGCAACAGGAGAGAGAATGTCTTCCGGTATTAACGGAAATGTAAAGGTGACGTGTGACATATGACAGCTTGGATGGTCAATCACAATCATGGAGATGTAATCTGCACATTTTAAAATTCTATGTAACTAAGCATTGACCAAAGGTCCAACTGACACTTCTTCTTCTTCTTGATGTACCTATTCGTTACGAATGTTGGCGATCATCATGGCAATCTTATCTGCAGCAGCGCGGAAAAGCTGCACAGATGTTGTATTGAACCAGATTCTGAGGTTCTTTAACCAAGATGTTCTTCTTCTTTCTGGAACTCGCTTTCCAAATATTTCTCCTAGCAGGATGGCTTGAAGGAGAGCATATCTGGATGCATTTCGCATAAAATCTCCGATGAATTGTAACTTTCGAGATTTAATGGTGGTCAGTACCCCTCGGTTCTTATTTATTCTTCTAAGGACCTTCTCATTTGTGACTCGGTCAGTCCACGGGATCTTAAGTATTCTCCAATACAGCCACATCTCAAATGCTTCCAGTTTTTTGCACATACCTTCGTTCAAAGTCCACGATTCAACATCATATGAAAGGACAGAAAAGACGTAGCATCGCAGCATTCTTACTTTTGTATCAAGAAAGAGGTTGTGACTTTTGACACTACTACTCTTGACACTACTCTGTGAACTGACACTACTATAGTAAAACAACTGATGAAATATGACATATAGAATATTTTAACTAGATTGCATAATCCAGATCTTACACTAAAACCTGTCTATAATATTTAGGGTGTTATTTTGAGAGCAACAGAAATGGACATAAAGTATGAATGTAAGAAATAGACTAAACAATCTATTAGACAGTGGGTGGTTGACTAGAATAAACGGATCTACCAGGCACTATCAATACTGTAGAACAGAAGAAAACTCAATATGAAATTAAAATACTAAAAATTAAAACCAAAATTGAAAGCAGTTTATAAATGGGGTATAATTTAAGTAGTTCAGTTGAACCCGCAGTCAATGGGAGAACTAAAATTAATATGTAAAGGCGTTACTCAAGACCAACTAACCAACAGTAGGAGATGTTCCATAAAACTGTGGAGATGGTATATCTAAATTATGCAGGCGTATGGAGAGTGTAATTAACGCCAACTATAGAGCAATTGAACCTGAGAAAGCTAGTTTTGTAAATTGTTGAAGAATTAAATAGTAACGTTGATCAAAGTATGAAATTAATAAATTCTTAATGGATATACTCAGTGCGGGAAGTCTAAACAGCCTAGCTGGGTCCACTACGAGGTGAAGCTGCAATAAAGTTTTTAAAAATAGGTTTAAATTCAGTACAATTTAAATTAATTTGAGTATTAAGACAATGAGAGTTTCCATTTGTTTCCTTTGTGATCTCCAAATCTTCCAGAAGTCCAACTCCAAATAGTTTTTCTTTCTACTTATGTCATGTAAAATAGACAAACTAGTATTGATGTTAAAGTTGTGTTTACTAGATAATAAGTGTTGACCAAGACTTGAAGAGTTTGGTCCTTTCAAATGTTCTGAAATTCTAGTAGATAACTTTCTAATTGGTTCTACCTACATAAGAGGCATCACAATCATCATACTTTAATTTATAAATACCACTTTTGTCAAGTGTGTTCATCCTATCTTTGGTGTTGATTAAAAAGGAACCTAAAGTGTTGTGTGACTTGAAGGAAATTTTGATGTTTTCCATTGTAGATGTAAGAAGTTTAGATATTTTGTTGGAAATGTTGTAATATAAGTAAAGGAGAAATAGCTGATGTTGTTTAAAGCATTAGGTTGAAGAAAACATTGTGGTGAATATGCAAGCTTTTCTGCAATTTTGAGTTTAGCTCTATTTAGAAGCTTATGGATAATATTTGGATCATAACCATTATTGAAAGCAATTTGCTTGAGAGTATTGAGTTCTAAATTAAAGTTATCATTCGTAAGTGAAAATTTAAGTAACCTATGAATATAACTATTGAAAGCAGTCATTTTATGTTGGGTTGGATGATTAATGTTTCATGTATAACATGATCTGTTTGGGTAGGTTTTCTGTAAATATTGTGCTCTAGAGAATCTTTATTACGAGATATAGTCACTATATATCCAATTCTTGGATATGTCATTTTATCAAAGTTCATTTATTCAAGCATTCAATCTTATATCAATATTGTATTTTACTCTGTACTTTTTTTACTATCTAATAAATAACATGTAATGCCAAACTTTCATTTTTTTAACACTTTATCCCATTGTTACCCATTTCTAGACATACATATATGTTTTATACCTTTAGTCATTAAGAATGGCTTACGTTTAGTTTTTTTTTTTACTTATAATGGTATCCCTAACCATATTCAGTTAAAAATAATTTTTTTCAATGACTGTGATTTCAATGGATTAAAATGTTTTGAAGATATTTGATTTAAACCGATATTAGTCCCTTAGGAAATATTTTTCAAAAAGAAAATTAATGTCAAATTAATATAAAATGCGTTTCAGAATTTTGCAATAAGGTATATTAGAAATATACCTTATCTAAAAACTAGAGAAAATATCTAGGGAAAAATATGGAAATCAATATTGTATTCGTTAACTATTAAAATTAACAGTTAACTTAATAAAATTTCAATCTTGTTTGATACCGTTTTGTTACAAAGCTATAAAAAATTAATAAATACGTGATCGTGTGAAAGGTTCATTTTTTACGCCAATAAATGTTTGGTGGTCCATCTATCAACATCGACAAGCCCGCTTATTTAACGATTTATCGGAAGCTCGGTGAAATAACTTCGCCGAGGGAATAAATACCAGTAAAAAATCGGTAGAAGGACAAAACGACAATGTTTACAATAAAAAGGAAGTTCGAATATATGGAAAAGTTAAGTTGATCAAGGCTCTTGTTGATCAATCACTGTCGTCAACAACGTTTACATCGTTTCGACAATATATATAAAATAAATCCTTTGAGTGTTTGTAATATAAGACGAAAACAAAAGGAAGAAACTGTTAAAAGAAAACTCTTATGTGAGCGTAAGTGGTAATAGCAGAGATATTTTATTTGTAGGGGATGTGTTCGAGCTCGACTCAGCGATTATTTCCCATTTGTTAGCAGTTAGAGGACAACGATGGATATAAAGAAAAAATATGTGTTTATGGTCTTGGAAAAATAAATTATTAATGACTTTGAAACAGAGAGTTCACATATTTCTATAGAGAAACTATACTTCTACTTTAGATTTGTATGTGAGAGTGGGAGAGAAATTTTAGGAAAAATAGCTGTACAAACTAATACAGTGTAACAAATTTCAAATAGTCCAATGTAAAATGTCCAATTTAAATATTATGTTTATATGGTATAAGCTAGAATTAGTCGTTGTAATAAAAATCACATTTTTAAATTAACCTTTGATCAATATATTTAATGTTTGACTGATGTTTCCATTTTCACTCCGGAAGTGGTTCTCAAAACAGATTAATATACAAATTCTGGAAAAATGTATAATCAAAGTTATCTGTTACTGACTTTTTTATGCCAGGGCTGTGAAAAAACGACTAAATTTGTTAGGTGATAGCTTCATTAATAATACTTGACTTATACTCTCAAATAAGTCGGTTAAATTATTAAAAAAATATTTAAAAATTACTGAAAACGTTAATATTTTTCTACTTTCGTTGCTTATACATTTAAAAAAATAAATTTTTCAGCAAAGTCGTAATGAAATCAAATAGCGACAATTAAATTTTTTTAAAATTTTAATTAAAAATTAGAAATGTCTTAAATTATTACCCTTGCTGCAAAATAGCAATAAATATAAGGGGGGTGGAAACAAGTATTTTCTATATTTGTTCTTACATTACACATATAACCTTTATAATTAGAGACTGTTTAGAAATTTTTTATAAATAAGTAATAAAATAGTCCAACTAATTTCATTAAAATCGATTTAATAGATTTCGCATAATAATTTTGCAATCTATTTTTTTTACAAACTATTTTTTTTTTAATCCTGCATAATATAAACTAGGCCGTATAGACGTTTGTCAACTTTTTTATTTATAACCTATCTAACGTACTATATAATTAAAATCGGATCATATGGACGGCCTCAGGAATGTTTTAAAATTAAGAACAACTTTTGGCTCATAAAGAAATAAAACATCTCGGTAGCAATTAGCTTAAATTAAATTTAGACAACAGAAATTCTTACAACAGAAAAAAAATACGAAGGTGGTTCATGAGATACAATCGGTCAAAGTTGACCCGCATTTGCGACGAAATTATCAACAATAGCATGATAATCTTTGAACCATTATCTTTTTTTTTGAGCTCTTCCTTGATAAAAATGTTCTTATCTTTAAAATATTTATAACATACTAGTAACTTTGTTCATCGCATGCGGGCTCAACGACGGAGGATCCAATCAATTGTCATTCAGGCAGTCATTACATTTTTAAAATAATAAACTTTTTGCATATAATCCAAATAAATATAACGTCTGATCTGATGCACTTCTGACCTGGCATCATGTTTTTGTACTTTATTATAGGAATTTTTAAAACAGGATACTGACATTAATTATCAAGGAAAAACTAGAAACTGAAATAATAGGAAAAATTGGAGAAGGCCAAGCAGGTTCACAGTGGGAAAATCATGCCTAGATCATACGTACACATTAGAACAACTGATAGAGAAGAAAACGGCAAAAGGTAGACCGGTCCATCTGGCGTTTGTTATGTCAAATTATGGGAAGCAATGAATGATCTCGGGATCCGACAAACACTAATAAAAGCAGTTAAAACACTGTAAAAAGAAAACAAAGTAGCTATTAAATGTGGAAATAAAGCCTACAGTCCATTTAAGACGACAAAAGGACTTCTACAAGGCTGTGCTACGTCCCCTACTCTGTTTAAAATATTCTTGGAAAAGACATTAAACCATGGAGGAGAAAGTGCGAAGGAATGGGCATACCAGTAAGAGACGAATACCTATACACCTTAAGTTTTGCCGACGATCAAGTAGTCATCGCACAAGATGAAGAAGATCTCAGCTTTGTGCTCAGAAAACTAGAAGAAGAATATAAAAACAACGGAATGGAAATAACCTTTCTGAATTACCGAGAAAACCGAATACCTAACCACAGAAAACAAGTATATGAGAAACCTAGAGATAGACGAGGGAAGACAAGTAAATGGAACAGATAAATTCAAGTATTTAGGAACCATAATATCGAACCAGGGAACAACAGAAGAAGATGTAAACAACAGACTAAGACAAACAAGCAACTGTATAAGACAACTAAATTCAGTGCTGTGGGATAAGAACATTACGATAAAGACAAAAAAGAGAATATATAACACCCTGACAAGAAGTGTCCTGATATATGGGTCCGAAAACTGGACAATAAACAAGAGAAATAGAGGTAAAATAAGAGCAGTAGAAATGGAGTTCCTGAGGAGAAGCTGTAGACTTACAAAAGAGACAGAATTAAAAACGCAGAGACTAAGCGGAGAATGGGAGTGCAATCAGACATAATCGACTATATAGAGGAGAAGAGACTCTCCTGGTACGGCCACGTCAGAAGAGCGGACAGAGGACGCTGGATAAACAAAATCACAGAATGGAGCCTGATCGGAAGAAGAAAGAGAGGAAGACCCCGAAGGTCATTCAGAGACGAAATCGACGAGGCTATGGAGAAAAGAACCCTGCGAGATGGAGACTGGAATTACAGGGAAAATTGGA